>OZ024903.1:17753653-17922062 GCA_964017125.1 Flabesymbios commensalis
TGAAACTTTCTTTAAGCAAGACTTTGGGTTCTCATAGTTTGAACAGGATAGAGCTGGAAACCACCCTGATAGAAATTGAAGGTTGTGTTAATTCACGCCCCCTTTGTTTTGCTGGTGACATGATTGATTGTCCTAACCCGTTAACTCCTAGTCACTTCCTAATAGGGAAACGTACATATCACCATCCTGGCCCTGTGATGTGCTCTAAAGGGAATTGATGGATAAGTTTTGGTCTATCTGGGTGAATAACTACTTGCGCAATCTCCCACCTTCTTCAAACAAATTCAAGGCCCTTGTGAATCTAGGTATCGGGTCAGTTGTGTTGATAAGGGAGGACAATGTTCCACGTATGCAGTGGTTATTGGGGACAGTACAAGAGTTATACAGAGGTCGGGATGGCTTAGTTCGTAGTGTAAAACTCCACACTACAAAAGGTACTAGAATTAGAGCCATACAACGACTCCATGATTTAGAAATATCTAATACTAAGATTACTGGAGTTCCTCTCCCCTCTGACAGATCAAAACAGGTGAATCCCAGTCAAAGTAAATTTGGGGCTTTAATGGTTGAAACACATCTTGAAACCCGTTACGGGAGGACAGTTAAAGCTGTTGAACGATTTCAATTAAATCTATAAAGAACTCAACTTTAACTTAATTAATTAATATATTTACATGTAAATTTTTCTCTTAAATTGTGTTAGTGATAGTAACTTCACTTATGGACATTCAATGTGTAGCTAAATATGAATCTGTGTTGTAGTCGTAAAGCTCCTTCAACAGGTGGGAGTATGTTACAGAATGATAAGATACTTTGTGAGTCCCAAGATTGTTTGTGTATTGATTTGTACGGGATGTTAAGATAGATTGTGAATCCTAAGATTGTGTGTGTATTGATTTGTTGTGAAAAGAGAAACAAAATGGCAATTTGAAAGTTTTGTGTTTTATTTAGTCTTCTTTTATTTAGTCTTCTTTTATTTAGATCTTCTAGGCAATCCGTAACATATAATTTCAAATTATCTGAACAATAACAAAATACAAAATTGCATCAACAATACATTACTTACAAAATGTTTTAGGCCTACATGATAAAAGCAGGTTTTAAGAGAACTGAATGAATGATCCATAGGCCATTAAAACCTAAAAATACGGAACAGTTAAAATTAAGTTTATTAGTTAGCTAGTACTCACCAGGTGGTGATATCCAACAATTATCCTGCTGTCGACATAATAGACTCTCCATAGTAATACTCACCAGGTGACGAAGCTTGTCACATCAAAAGTGAACAGGTGAAAACTAGAAAAGTTATATTGGGGCAAAATCAGCACTACCACTTTGGATTACTGATTAGAGCCTAAATAGAACTTCGGTTTTATTCAGATTTATTTTGGTCTGAATAAAACAACGGGCTGCTTGATGCTGTAACTATGTAGGACAATTGACCTGCATGGTCAATGTACCAAACTATTCAAATGTTTCATAGGATGGTCTATGGACACAAGATAAGTGGTCCACTGCTGAAGCGCCGCGGCATGCGTTCACAGTCCGCAATCTGAGTAATTATCCGATGTATCATCACATGTCTAAAACAGATTCATTGAGTTAGTCGTTTTCAGGTTTCTTATATTATGTGTTTCAGCATGTTCAGTGCGTCTATGTTAAACTACGCTGTGTCTAATACACCTGTTATAAACTTTGCTGGAGTCAGTTGTGGTTTTTGTGTGTTTCAATTTAGGAATAAATTGATATTGCTTTCTTTATTCTTTGCATGAATCATCGAACCAAGGTTTAAGCTGGAAGCCAGTGTCACCAAAAAAGTGGTCGTGTTGCCCCCCCCCCCCTCTCTCGCCAACAGACGACACCCTAGATTTTCTAAAAGAGTGGACCATTTCAAGCCCGGGTGTGCATCTGTATGTATAAGAAAGTTATAGGGCATTATTCACAGCGAGGGGGGGGGGGGCATTAAAGTAAATTATGACAAGCTGGACATAAACGACAAAGGAGACATTTAAAGAATGATTTTTTTTGTTTCAATAATAACAGTATTTAAAACGTATGAGCTACATTAAATAAAAAATACAAATATTTTAGTACATTTTTTTGCAAAAATACCCCCAAATACCCCCAAAAACTGATTTACAATATTAATTATTATAATTATTCACTCATTGTCATATGAATCTTTATCAAAGTCTATCTGCTTATATTTCGTTTTTTCAAGCTTACTGAATCAATTAATTATCTGAAAATACATTACGATATAAAAAAAATTATGAGCAGGCGTAGTGTAAGGGTTCTTTTCGGGGCGTTTTCACCCCCTTTCTTTTTTTTCAAAAAATCAAAGTAATTAGTAGTCAATTTTTTTTCACCCAATTTGGGAATTAGGAGAATCGTTCACATTGTGCTAAAATCACAAAAACTGGTAAAGAAATGCTCTAGAATATACTGATCCATAATGGAAGGAAAACCACCGTGCAGCTGTAGTGCAAGGGCTTTTTTGGGGTATTTTTTTTCAAAACCCTCTTATTTTTTTTCAAAAAAACCCCGTGTAATTGGTAGTCAAATTTTGTTTTTTTTCACTACAAAACTGTTTATTATTGATGTTTGTAGTTAAAAAAAAAATCAACGGTGGGTCCATTGGGTTTTATGGGTTCACGCCCTCTTTTATGACAAATTATTATGTACAATAAATGCCCTAAATTAGGTTAAATCGTTCATAATGTGATAAAGCACAAAATTTGGTACAGAGGTACACAAAGGTATACTAATCCACATCGGGAGATGAACTACCTTGTAGCTGTAGCGCAAGGGCTTCGATTGGACATTTTCACCCCCCCCTCATTTTTAAAAATCGAGTAATTGTTAAACATACATGTATGTTAAAAATAATATAAAAAAAATTCCCCAAAGATATCTACAAAAATGTTTCTTATTGATGTTGGCCCTCTTAATCAAAGCAGGGACGGATCCATGGGGCGTGGGGGGGGGGGGGGGGGCACACTCCCCTATTTGTCATTTTCTCAACGAAAAGAGCTGTAAATCAATATTGGAAAAAATGCTAACAAAATTAAAATTAATGAAAAGAGCTGTAAATCAATGTTGGAAAAATTGATAACAAAATTGAAATCATGGTAATTAAATCTCCGTATTGTGGTACACACAACAATTATTATAATAAATAACAATAATGAACCTATTCCGCAGTACAGTGTCGGAAAAACAGTGTATTTCGTGTATAAAAGAGAGTTTGCTGTCTTTATTTGATACATCAATTGCACACTAAGGCTCAAATGGCGCTAATAAATGAACGTTTATTTTCAGCATAATTTTTAAAGGCGGATTTTTAATTGCATTTTATTGTTTGAGCGGTAATCTATGATTATAGCTTTCAGTAAAAGCTCTTATTGAAATCTAAAAATGGTAAAAAAATGGTCTTGGCATTTTGTGGGACGTTCATAAACAATCCGCACAAGAGAACAGAGGAACTGAAATCCGTGAAAGAGTTGTGGCTCACGGTAAGCTATCAAAAATTGGCAAAGCTTCCTCAGAATAAACGAAAACAAAGTTAGAGCTGTTTGAATAAGTGGCCTCCGAGATTGAAATACAAAACTATCATAGGTGATGATGTTGCCTGTTTTCCTCAAACATTGGACAAGGAGGATCTAGAATCTTGTTCTCAGCAAGAAGCCGATGGTAGAATCATACTTAATTCATGTGGCTGATGCAGTCAGGCTTTACCATAACATAAGGTGGGCAGTAGAGAATATGTTATTCATGGTTCCAAGATTCATATGGAAAGTGGTTAAATTTTACTCACTTTGTAACTGAGGGTGAAACGATTGCGACGTTTCGATCTGCCTCCAGCAGATCTTGATCACGCAATGATCAGGGTGGGTGATTCGGCTCAGGTGGTGGTGGTCGCGGAATGATCTGACCATAGATGGGTGGCAGCTGGTAGCCCTGATCTCTGTTCATGGAAGTGGGCACCATTCCAATTCCAGGGGGGGGGGGAGGGGGGAGCTGCTAGAGTAGTTTTGAAATGTATGATTTCGAGCGGATTCTGCGGTAAATAAATAATTTTTGCTCTATATGTATGTTCTATATAAACATGATAAACATGTGGTAACATTTTGACAAATTTAGCGTGCCGCCGAGCCGGGTTGAAATAAATAATTTCAGCCCCCCCCCCCTGGATATTGAATGGTGGCCCCTTAATGCTAAGAACTGTTGATACAGAATGTTGTTGTCCTCGTCATTGCCAATTACTTCTCCCTGGGAAATGCAGAACTCTGGATCGCAGTTGGAGTTGGAAAGCACTACCACTATATTTTCCAGCCCATGCCTTTTCTTCTCACCTTGGTAGTTTAAAATCATCTGCACTTCCAATGTTCCATAGCTTCACCGGGTGTGATACCGTGTCAGCATTTACTGGACGAGGTAAAAAAAACGACTTGGGAGACAGTCGAGCGTTTCCCTGATGTTACAGAAGTGTTCCTTCATCTTTCTGAGCAACCAGACATACTCTCAGAGGCTAACCTAGCTGTTCTTGATCGGCTCGTTATATTAATGTACGGTAAGACATGTGATGTATTGAAAGTGAATGAGGCAATGCAAATTATCTTCAGTCAAGGATCGCGAAACATTGAAAATAAACCGCCTACTGAGGCTGTCCTTATTGATGACATAGTGGACAAAAAGAGCGCAGCATACCAGGCTGGTCACTGCTGGGCTTAGTCCACACTAAAATACCCTAAGTTGCCTAGTTTTGTATAATAGGGGTGGACCCTGGTCAATGAGTCGTGGAGCCCACGTGGACAACCTTATCCAAGGCTGCTAATTCATGTCATGCGTTGTGGTTGCCGAGAGACCTGTAAAGGTCTTTGCAAGTGTTTTAACCCTAAAAGCGCTGAATTATTTTCGTATAAACCATGGAGACCAAATGACTTTTTTCAATTTGAAATCATCACAAAAGTATTAGTTAGCTCTTTCCGCTTCATTTCAATACTTATGTTATGTTCATTAGGAAATTAATTTATAAATATTTTTTTTACTTTTTCAGTGCAAGGATCGACATTAGACGTCATAATCGGTCGTCTACAATCTGACGTCAATCCCCGTGCAAGTCGATCCCCGCGCTGTAAGGGTTAAAGCAAATCTTACCAGACTGTGTAAATGTGATGGTAAATGCAAATAGTAGATACTTTTATAGATTAATATAAGCTTATCAATTCAGTTGGTTTTTATTAATACTAGGACTAGAGCTAAGACTATACACCAAACGATTGGACAAAAATGTTTATCGCACATGATAAACGTGGTATTGTTTCGTTTGGAATAAATACAGTATATATAATTACATAGCCACATTTAGTAAATGGTCCAATTTTGGTCTGCTATAAACAATATTATTATTTTGTTAATAAATACATTGTATTGTGCTAATGAACACAAGTTTAAATATGTGATTTTGACAAAAGAAAAGCAGAATAGGAAATGGGCCGTAAACGATACAAGGGGTGTTTATTTGTTTATTTTCACAGCATTTTATCAGATTTTATGTATTATTATGTTTTAAATGTGTTGCATTAACTGAATAAAGTGCTCAAATCAATTGTCAATAACAACCACATCTGTAGACATATTAAGTTCAACGTATTTTTTTAATTTAATTTTTGTTATTCTTTAAAAACCGAGTGTGTATTATCACTCCAGCGAAGCCCTCAGACTACCACTATATGGTGGTTCCATTCCAATATGGATTAGTATACCTTTGTCTAGCTTTGTACCAAATTTGATGCTTTATCACATAATGAATGATTTTGTCTAATTTAGGGCATTTATTATAATAATTTGTAGAAGAAAGGGGGTGTGAACCCCTATCGCCGCATTGGATCTGCCCTTGATTTGTTTTTAATAAACTACTAGCCTCGCTAATAAACAGTTTTGTGAACGTATTAAAAGAAAAAATTGTACAAAGCCCAGACGTTTTAAATACTGGTATTACTAAAACAAAAAATTATTATTTAGATGTGTCCTTTGTCGTTTGGGTCCAGCTCGTCATAATTTACTTGAATGACCCCCCCCCCCCCTGTCATTAATGCCCTATAACTTTCTTATACATGTAGATACAGATGCATACCCGGGCTAAAATTACTCCTAAGATTCACATCTTTCCAATGGTACCTCACAACAAATGTTGGCGGGAGGGTGCAACAAACTCTTTTTTTAAGCGATTTTTCTGACAATGGCTCCCAGCCTAGTTTGGGTTTTGCCTGTTTTGGTACTTTTTAGCTTTACATGTAATGCAAAAGCTTTTGAATGTATTGTTTGTGCCTTTTAATAGCATATTTTTCAATTCTTCACAAGCACTATTAACTGATGTGTCTCTATTCATTTTTGGCTAGGTTTATGGCAGACAACATCCAACTCTTGGAACTACCTGCATCAACGTCACAACTGTTTGTGCCATGGGAGATTTCATGAAGTCTGTGATCCAGTATGTATATATATATATACTTTGATTAGTAAATGGCTCACACAGAAGAAGTACACACTCACACTCTCCTCAAACGGGACCATAGGCAAGCATCGATATGCCACTTGCAAAGAATATCATAAATGATCTGTCCAATCTGTCCTAAACCAGCCATGCCCAGAACCCCTTATCGGACGAGTGAAGGAAAACACTCTCAATAGTCCATATGTCCATCATTCATCTATAGCCATGTGCCCTGGAATGAGGAAGTATGCACATAAAATGAATTTTAATTGAATTGTTATATGGATTGTCTGATTCATATTAGTACACATAATGTGGAAAGTGAATAATTTTAACTTGGCCTTTAAATGGCCTTGAATAGGTCACGAACTTTGTATGCACAAATGGTAACAATACTTTGACACTCAGTGGACATCATAGAAGTAGTTTTGTTTGTTGCCAAAATTTATCATATACATTCCACTTAATTGCACTAGCCCCTGTAATAAGGCAGGTCTCTAAAGGCAGAATCTAGACTGAATGGCGGCCATTTTGTATTTTACTCATATTATGCTAAAAATCGCTTTAAAAACATTACATCCACCCTGAATATGACAAATATATATCATAGCACGTTCCTGACATGGATTCATTCTGCTAACATCCCGTCCTCCCTGGAGGGATTTCCAGAGGCATTTTGCCATTTAACCGCTGGCTTATTCTCACGTTTTTGTTTATGTGTTGTAGTTAACATGTGTGGTCGGTAGGACAATTTTGCTATTTTTTTTAAAAAAATTGTTGTAATTTGGGGGCAAATCAGGCCTTACAACAATATCAACATCTGAAGCAACAGTAAGGTGATCACATATACCCCTCACTGGAAAACGGATATTATGTGGGATTCATTCATTCATTCATTCATTCATTCATTCATTCATTCATTCATTCATTCATTCATTCATTCATTCATTTAATTAATTAATTAATTAATTAATTGATTCATTTATTCATTCATTCATTCATTCATTCATTCATTCATTCATTCATTCATTCATCCATTATTTAATTATTTAATTATTTAATTAATTACTTAATTAATTCATTCATTCATTCATTCATTCATTCATTCATTCATTCATTCATTCATTCATTCATTCATTCATTCATTCATATAATTAATTAAATAATTAATTAAATAATTAATTAATTAATTAATTAATTAATTAAATAATTAATTAATTAATTAATTAATTAATTAATTAATTAATTAATTAATTAATTAATTAATTAATTAATTAATTCATTTATTCATTCATTCATTCATTCATTCATTCATTCATTCATTCATTCATTCATTCATTCATTCATTCATTATTTAATAATTTCGTTATTTCATTCATTCATTCATTTATTCATTCATTCATTCATTCGTTCATTCATTCATTCATTCATTCATTTATTCTTTCAATGGGTGAACATTTCCAATATTTTGTTTAGTTTGAGTTTGAGACATTTGCAAATATTGATGTTTAAACACGCATTTCGTTCCGAATAACAATGCTTTAATCGGTTTAAAAAAACGAATCAAAACGACAACGGGTTTAATGTGGCATAACATTAAACCAAGAAGGTTGAAAAGAGCTCCTTGATTAAACCTACCTTGGATTAACATCCAACGTTTGTTGGGAAACCTCATTCAACCACCTCTCTCCTCACATTGGTTTCAATGACCACCCCTCTCCTCTCTCCTCAGATTGGGTCAATGACCACCTCTCTCCTCCATCCTCAGATTGAGCCTTATCTGGCACCAGGCATCGCTAAGCATGTGTATCTGTTCTCGCCTGCTCAGTCCTGATATCACTGACATTGATACTTATCAGTGACGTAAGCACCTAGCGGATGTAATCACAGGCACGTACGAGGGGGATACTTGAAACCCCAAGTAGTACACCGGTGACTCTTCCGGACCCGACCGACCCCACGTCTTAAATATGTCTTATTTCGCAATATAATCCTATTACACCTCAGACTGAGGTTCAGTTCTCTGGCTTGCATGTGTATACGATCTTGTATGGTTATGTTAGACATTCCGAGGAACTACTTTACCAACAATTGCATTAGGGAATAGACTAGACCTAAGTGCTTTATTACTTTTTTTTAGAGAGAGGTTACAAATCGTTAAATGCTAAATTCATCATATTCACAGCTTGCTGTGAATCAGTTTTACAAAATATTCAAGTGTTCTATTTCAAAAAGTGTACTCCTTGGACCCAGATAATAATACGTTACTTGGAGATGAGGAGTTAAATCTTATGCAAAAAAAATATTCTTTCTTCAGACAAAAACAACAATTTTTAATCAGTCTTTAAAACCTAGTTATTTCTTATTTTTCTTTTATCTTGAGCTACCACGATTAAATGAACGTGAATGAAAATCAATTTAATTTATAAAACACTTTACGGTAACAAAAATAGAAGATCAAAACTATTGATTTGAGAACAATTTTAATTTTATTCAGAAAACAATCATGTGGAGGACATGTGCGACATGAAAACGTCAAGTATCATAAATTATGTGAAACATTTAAGCAATAACGCACTCGATGTTTAACTCTCACAATTAAGCGTATTTATTCTGGTTTTCATTCAACTTGAGATTTGCTAGAAGTCAAAGAACTCGTGCAAACCACTCTGTAAGTCAGCAGAACCTCTGAACAGCAGTTGATAATTAAGCACTTAGATAGCGGAGTGTCACACTCTCAGCAGCCGTGTAAAACAAAGTTGTTTTTCTGGCGTCAATTTGTTTTGTCCGCACCCTTTAGGTCTCGGCTCCAAACAGTCACAAACATTGTGTTATTACTGCGGGCTTTTGTTCAGGTAATCTGGTTTGCACATTATGTATTAAAGAAAAAGAGTTATATTCCGGATATCAAGAATATAATGTTATAGCGTTTTAATTATTATTCGATTCGACAAATCGTCATCCAATAATTATGCCATTGATTTAATCTGATGATTCGTATGGTTGAATGATCATTAAAAGTTTTTTTTTTAATTCAGTTCAATTTAATTCAATGGGATATATATATATGTATTAATAAGCAAGTTAAATATATATACAAAAACATATGTATGTAATAAGGATATAAATGTACTTACATTGTACGAAATATGACACACATCACACAATTAAACATCTTTTCTAAAGGCATCGGATCATTAGTCATTCATTGTGTTTTACCCCGAGCACGAGATGTACAATAATAATCATGCTTATGTCGTAAATTTCATCACATGCTACTAAAATATCGTCATAGCCTTGGACGAGTCTATAATGTTTAACTATAGGGACAGGTTGATTGTAAATATTGTGATAATCTTGGGAGAGTTTATAATCTAGGCTAATTGTGATGGCCTTGGGCGAGTCTATAATGTTTAACCATATAGGGTGATTGTGATGGACTAGGACGAATCTATGATGTGTAACTAAGGTGAATGTAATGCATTAAGCTGATTACCTTTTGATGCTAATGTCACATTATCAAAATAATATTTTCGCAACACACTTTTATGTTGTGGCGAATAGTTTAATACAAAACACTTTTCCATATAAATCCACTGATGAAAAAAAAGGAGGCTGCAGCACTTATACGGTTAATGCACACTACTATTGTGTTGACAAGCCAGCTCCCGAGACTTTTGAGCCAATGTTAGATTAATGCCGGACTATTTTCTGCGACGACGCGTGGGTGATCAACAGTGGCTGGGCTAGGCTATCACCAGCAATTCCCGTTAGCCACTTTTTATCTAATCAGCACACCGTGCTACTTTCAACTCCAAAACAAACTTCTTTTTTGTTGATCGGCGTTGATCTTCTTACCCCTCGTCACTGTAAAAGAAGGTGATTTTAAGGCACTACAGACACAGAAAACTCCCAAAATACAAGAAATATTAAGTGAGAAGTTCAAGTGGGGTCAAGATATCCAGGAGCATAGTGATAAATACCACCAACGCAGGGGTAGCAGCATTAGCTGGCGGTGGCGGCGGCGGCGGCAACAGCAGCAGCGCCAGCAGCAGCAAAAACATCAGCGACAGTAGCAGCAGCAGCAGCGGCAGCAGCAGCAGCTCCAACAGCACCAACAGCAGCAACAGCATCAGCAGCAACAGCATCAGCAGCAGCAGCAGCAGCAGCAGTAGCAGCAGCAGCAGCAGCAACAGCAGCAGCAGCAGCAGCAGCAGCAGCAGCAGCAGCAGCAGCAGCAGCAGCAGCAGCAGCAGCAGCAGCAGCAGCAGCAGCAGCAGCAGCAGCAGCAGCAGCAGCAGCAGTGGCAGCAGCAGCAGCAGCAGCAGCAGCAGCAGTGGCAGCAGCAGCAGCAGCAGCAGCAGCAGCAGCAGCAGCAGCAGCAGCAGCTCCAACAGCACCAACAGCAGCAGCAGCAGCAGCAGCAGCAGCAACAGCAGCAGCAGTGGCAGCAGCAGCATCAGCAGCAGCAGCAGCAGCAGCAGCAGCAGCAACAGCAGCAGCAGTGGCAGCAGCAGCAGCATCAGCAGCAGCAGCAGCAGCAGCATCAGCAGCAGCAGCAGCAGCAGCAGCAGCAGCAGCAGCAACACCAGCCGCAACATCAACAGCAACATCAGCAACAGCAAAATCAGCAGCAGCAGCAGAAGCAGCCGTTTACATTAATCATAGACGTGATATCCCAGTAAAGACGTAGATTAAACCAATAAATGTAGTTTTAATGCTGGTCCAGCGTCTACAATGTTAAACAACTATTGGTTTAATCTCTGTAGTACACATACAGGCCTACACATGTTTATCATGGCCAGGGTTGTGACGTCACTGATAACGTGGGGGTGTCACTGATAACTGATAACGTGTCGAGCTGAAAACGGGGACGTTTGAAGGTGACATCTATGTTAAAAAGAAGTCATACAAATAACTGGGGTTTTATAGACATTTATAGATAAGATTAGCATCCAAAGTATTAACCTTTCATCCGCTAAGTTATATTATTTAAATTCCCACCCTCTTGAAGCTGTGTCCCGCTATCGCGAGCCACAACTTCAAGTGAGTGAAAATTACTCACATTTGTTTAATGTAAGACCAAACATTAGCAATTTGTTATATCTAAACACTCATTTCGTTGATCAAGCTAATAAAACGGACTATAAACGACTATAGTCGTGCTTAGCAGTGAAAGGGTTAATGCCCCACCTGGTCCAGCGTACCCACCCTCCTCCCCCCACCTCGTCATACAGTAGCTGTGACTTAGCAATAAAAGGGTTAACCCCCCACCTCGTCATACAGTAGCTGTGATTTAGTAGTAAAAGGGTTAATCCCTCACCTCGCCATACAGTAGCTGTAGCAGTAAAAGGGTTAACCCTCACCTCGCCATACAGGAGCAGTAGCATTGAAAGGGTTACCCTCGACTCGCCATACAGTAGCTGTAGCGTTGAAAGGGTTAACCTCCTCGCCATACAGTAGCTGTAGCAGTAAAGGTGTTACCCCCCCCCCCCCCTCCAACTCGCCATACAGTAACTGTAGCAATAAAAAGGTTAAACCCCTACCTCGCCATGCACTAGCTGTAGCAGTGAAAGGGTTACCCCTCACTTCACCATACAGTAGCTGTAGCAGTGAAAGGGTCACCCCTCACCTCAACATACAGTAGGTGTAGCAGTAAAGGTGTTACCCCCCCCCCCACCTCATCATACAGCAGCTGTAGCATTGAAAGGGTTAAAACCCTCACCTCACCATAAAGTAGCTGTGCAGTGAAAGTGTAACCCCTCACCTCACCATAGAGTAGCTGTAGCAGTAAAAGGGTTACCCCCACCTCGCCATACAGTAGCTGTAGCAGTCAAAGGGTTAACCACCCCACCTCGCCATACAGTAGCTGTAGCATTGAAAGGGTTAACCCCCATCTCGCCATACAGTAGCTGTAGCATTGAAAGGGTTACCCTCACCTCACCATAAACTAGCTGTAGCAATGAAAGGGTTAATCCCTCACCTCACCATACAGTAGCTGTAGCAGTGAAAGGGTTTACTCCCCCCCCCCCCCACCTCGCCATATAGTAGCTGTAGCAGTAAAAGGGTTACCCCCCACCTCGCCATACAGTAGCTGTAGCATTGAAAGTGTTACCCCCCACTTCGCCATACAGTAGCTGTAGCAATGAAAGGGGCTACCCATCAACTCACCATACAGTAGCTGTGATTTGGCAATTAAAGGGTTAAACCCTCAACTCGCCATTAAATTGGCAAACAAATATGACAACTTGAAGTCACAGTAGAGAGGCGCAATTTTAGGTGGGTGAAAATTTACAATGTATAAGGGTTAATAATTCCTGTTATTGGAGGTACTACTACTCAGTACTTAATGTTTCCCGTTATTGGAGGTACTATTACTAGTACCGGGGTACTTGAGGGGACTCAATCAGGCTAAAATCTTCAAAAAATCGGTGATTTTATTTTGGTTTCTTAATATGACCATATGATGTAAACATGTCCATAGACTAGAACTGCAAAAGTTTTTAATTTTTGTGCCGCGCATTCACCAGTTAGGCTAGATACAGAGACGAAATTCGCGTATTTCTTATTTTGGACATGCATGTCCGAAATAAGAAATCGGGAATTTCGGCTCTATATGTAGCCTAACTGGTGAATGCGCGGCACAAAAATTAAAAACTTTTGCAGTTCTAGTCTATGGACATGTTTACATCATATGGTATTATTAATAAGCCAAAATAAAATCACCGATTTTTGGACGATTTTAGCCTGATTGAGTCCCTTTAATGTTTCCCGTTATTGGAGGTACTATTACTAGTACCGGGGTACTTAATGTTTCCCGTTATTGGAGGTACTACTACTCAGTACTTAATGTTTCCCATTATTGGAGGTACAACTACTAGTACCGGGGTACCTAATGTTTCCCGTTATTGGAGGTACTATTACTCAGTACTTAATGATTCCCGTTATTGGAGGTACTATTACTAGTACCGGGGTACTTAATGTTTCCCGTTGTTGGAGGTACTACTACTCAGTACTTAAAGTTTCCCGTTATTGGAGGAACTACTACTCAGTACTTAATGTTTCCCGTTATTGGAGGTACTACTACTCAGTACTTAATGCTTCCCGTTATTGGAGGTACTACTACTCAGTACTTAAAGTTTCTCGTTATTGGAGGTACTACTACTCAGTACTTAATGATTCCCGTTATTGGAGGTACTACTACTCAGTACTTAATGTTTCCCGTTATTGGAGGTACTACTACTCAGTACTTAATGATTCCCGTTATTGGAGGTACTACTACTCAGTACTTAATGTTTCCCGTTATTGGAGGTACTACTACTCAGTACTTAAAGTTTCCCGTTATTGGAGGTACTACTACTCAGTACTTAATGTTTCCCGTTATTGGAGGTACTATTACTCAGTACCTAATGTTCCCCGTTATTGGAGGTACTATTACTCAGTACTTAATGATTCCCGTTATTGGAGGTACTACTACTCAGTACTTAATGTTCCTGTTATTGGAGGTACTATTACTCAGTACTTAATGTTTCCCGTTATTGGAGGTACTACTACTCAGTACTTAATGATTCCCGTTATTGGAGGTACTACTACTCAGTACTTAATGTTTCCCGTTATTGGAGGTACTATTACTCAGTACCTAATGTTCCCCGTTATTGGAGGTACTATTACTCAGTACTTAATGATTCCCGTTATTGGAGGTACTACTACTCAGTACTTAATGTTTCCCGTTATTGGAGGTACTATTACTCAGTACTTAATGATTCCCGTTATTGAAGGTACTAGTACTCAGTACTTAATGATTTCCGTGATTGGAGGTACTACTACTCAGTTCTTAATGTTTCCCGTTATTTGAGGTACAACTACTAGTACCGGGGTACTTAATGTTTCCCGTTATTGGAGGTACTACTACTCAGTACTTAATGTTTCCCGTTATTGGAGGTACTATTTCTCAGTACTTAATGTTTCCCGTATTGGAGGTACCATTACTCAGTACTAAATGATTCCCGTTATTGGAGGTACTATTACTAGTACCGGGGTACTTAATGTTTCCCGTTATTGGAGGTACTATTACTCAGTACTTAATGATTCCCGTTATTGAAGGTACTATTACTCAGTACTTAATGATTCCCGTTATTGGTGGTACTATTACTCAGTACTTAATGTTTCCCGTTATTGGAGGTACTACTACTCAGTACTTAATGTTTCCCGTTATTGGAGGTACTACTAATCAGAACTTAATGTTTCTCGTTATTGGAGGTACTACTACTCAGTACTTATTGTTTCCCGTTATTGGAGGTACTACTACTCAGTTCTTAATGTTTCCCGTTATTGGAGGTACTATTACTCAGTACTTAATGATTTCCGTTATTGGAGGTACTACTACTCAGTTCTTAATGTTTCCCGTTATTTGAGGTACAACTACTAGTACCGGGGTACTTAATGTTTTCCGTTATTGGAGGTACTACTACTCAGTACTGAATGTTTCCCGTTATTGGAGGTACTACTACTCAGTACTTAATGTTTCCCGTTATTGGAGGTACTATTACTCAGTACTTAATGATTCCCGTTATTGAAGGTACTATTACTCAGTACTTAATGATTCCCGTTATTGGAGGTACTATTACTCAGTACTTAATGTTTCCCGTTATTGGAGGTACTATTACTCAGTACTTAATGATTCCCGTTATTGGAGGTACTACTACTCAGTACATAATGTTTCCCGTTATTGGAGGTACTATTACTCAGTACCTAATGTTCCCCGTTATTGGAGGTACTATTACTCAGTACTTAATGATTCCCGTTATTGGAGGTACTACTACTCAGTACTTAATGTTCCTGTTATTGGAGGTACTATTACTCAGTACTTTATGTTTCCCGTTATTGGAGGTACTACTACTCAGTACTTAATGATTCCCGTTATTGGAGGTACTACTACTCAGTACTTAATGTTTCCCGTTATTGGAGGTACTATTACTCAGTACCTAATGTTCCCCGTTATTGGAGGTACTATTACTCAGTACTTAATGATTCCCGTTATTGGAGGTACTACTACTCAGTACTTAATGTTCCTGTTATTGGAGGTACTATTACTCAGTACTTAATGTTTCCCGTTATTGGAGGTACTACTACTCAGTACTTAATGATTCCCGTTATTGGAGGTACTACTACTCAGTACTTAATGTTTCCTGTTATTGGAGGTACTACTACTCAGTACTTAATGTTTCCCGTTATTGGAGGTACTACTACTCAGTACCTAATGTTTCCCGTTATTGGAGGTACTACTACTCAGTTCTTAATGTTTCCCGTTATTTGAGGTACAACTACTAGTACCGGGGTACTTAATGTGTCCCGTTATTGGAGGTACTACTACTCAGTACTTAATGTTTCCCGTTATTGGAGGTACTATTACTCAGTACTTAATGTTTCCCGTATTGGAGGTACTATTACTCAGTACTAAATGATTCCCGTTATTGGAGGTACTATTACTAGTACCGGGGTACTTAATGTTTCCCGTTATTGGAGGTACTACTACTCAGTACGGATTGTTTCCCGTTATTGGAGGTACTATTACTCAGTACATAATGTTTCCCGTTATTGGAGGTACTATTTCTCAGTACCTAATGTTCCCCGTTATTGGAGGTACTATTACTCAGTACTTAATGATTCCCGTTATTGGAGGTACTACTACTCAGTACTTAATGTTCCTGTTATTGGAGGTACTATTACTCAGTACTTAATGTTTCCCGTTATTGGAGGTACTACTTCTCAGTACTTAATGATTCCCGTTATTGGAGGTACTACTACTCAGTACTTAATGTTTCCCGTTATTGGAGGTACTATTACTCAGTACCTAATGTTCCCCGTTATTGGAGGTACTATTACTCAGTACTTAATGATTCCCGTTATTGGAGGTACTACTACTCAGTACTTAATGTTTCCTGTTATTGGAGGTACTACTACTCAGTTCTTAATGTTTCCTGTTATTGGAGGTACTACTACTCAGTACTTAATGTTTCCCGTTATTGGAGGTACTACTACTCAGTACTTAATGATTCCCGTTATTGGAGGTACTACTACTCAGTACTTAATGTTCCTGTTATTGGAGGTACTATTACTCAGTACTTAATGATTCCCGTTATTGGAGGTACTACTACTCAGTACTAAATGTTTCCCGTTATTGGAGGTACTACTACTCAGTACTTAATGTTTCCCGTTATTGGAGGTGCTATTACTCAGTACTTAATGATTCCCGTTATTGAAGGTACTATTACTCAGTACTTAATGATTCCTGTTAATGGAGGTACTATTACTCAGTACTTAATGTTTCCCGTTATTGGAGGTACTATTACTCAGTACTTAATGATTCCCGTTATTGGAGGTACTACTACTCAGTACTTAATGTTTCCCGTTATTGGAGGTACTACTACTCAGTACTTAATGTTTCCCGTTATTGGAGGTACTACTAATCAGAACTTAATGTTTCTCGTTATTGGAGGTACTACTACTCAGTACCTAATGTTTCCCGTTATTGGAGGTACTACTACTCAGTTCCTAATGTTTCCCCTTATTTGAGGTACAACTACTAGTACCGGGGTACTTAATGTTTCCCGTTATTGGAAGTACTACTACTCAGTACTTAATGTGTCCCGTTATTGGAGGTACTACTACACAGTACTTAATATTTCCCGTTATTGGAGGTACTACTACTCAGTACTTAATGTTTCCCGTTATTGGAGGTACTACTACTCAGTACTTAATGTTTCCCGTATTGGAGGTACTATTACTCAGTACTAAATGATTCCCGTTATTGGAGGTACTATTACTAGTACCGGGGCACTTAATGATTCCCGTTATTGGAGGTACTACTACTCAGTACTTAATGTTTCCCGTTATTGGAGGTACTATTACTCAGTACTTAATGTTTCCCGTATTGGAGGTACTATTACTCAGTACTAAATGATTCCCGTTATTGGAGGTACTATTACTAGTACCGGGGCACTTAATGTTTCCCGTTATTGGAGGTACTACTACTCAGTACGGATTGTTTCCCGTTATTGGAGGTACTATTACTCAGTACTTAATGATTCCCGTTATTGGAGGTACTACTACTCAGTACATAATGTTTCCCGTTATTGGAGGTACTATTTCTCAGTACCTAATGTTCCCCGTTATTGGAGGTACTATTACTCAGTACTTAATGATTCCCGTTATTGGAAGTACTACTACTCAGTACTTAGTGTTCCTGTTATTGGAGGTACTATTACTCAGTACTTAATGTTTCCCGTTATTGGAGGTACTACTACTCAGTACTTAATGTTTCCTGTTATTGGAGGTACTATTACTCAGTACCTAATGTTCCCCGTTATTGGAGGTACTATTACTCAGTACTTAATGATTCCCGTTATTGGAGGTACTACTACTCAGTACTTAATGTTTCCTGTTATTGGAGGTACTACTACTCAGTTCTTAATGTTTCCCGTTATTGGAGGTACTACTACTCAGTACTTAATGATTCCCGTTATTGGAGGTACTACTACTCAGTACCTAATGATTCCCGTTATTGGAGGTACTACTACTCAGTTCTTAATGTTTCCCGTTATTGGAGGTACTACTACTCAGTACTTAATGATTCCCGTTATTGGAGGTACTACTACTCAGTACCTAATGTTTCCCGTTATTGGAGGTACTATTACTCAGTACCTAATCTTCCCCGTTATTGGAGGTACTATTACTCAGTACCTAATGTTCCCCGCTATTGGAGGTACTACTACTCAGTACTTAATGATTCCCGTTATTGGAGGTACTACTACTCAGTACTTAATGTTCCCTGTTATTGGAGGTACTACTACTCAGTACTTAATGTTTCCCGTTATTGGAGGTACTACTACTCAGTACTTAATGTTTCCCGTTATTGGAGGTACTATTACTAGTACCGGGGTACTTAATGATTCCCGTTATTGGAGGTACTATTACTCAGTACCTAATGTTCCCCGTTATTGGAGGTACTATTACTCAGTACTTAATGATTCCCGTTATTGGAGGTACTACTACTCAGTACTTAATGTTTCCCGTTATTGGAGGTACTATTACTCAGTACCTAATGTTCCCCGTTATTGGAGGTACTATTACTCAGTACTTAATGATTCCCGTTATTGGAGGTACTACTACTCAGTACTTAATGTTTCCTGTTATTGGAGGTACTACTACTCAGTACTTAATGTTTCCCGTTATTGGAGGTACTACTACTCAGTACTTAATGTTTCCCGTTATTGGAGGTACTACTACTCAGTACTTAATGTTTCCCGTTATTGGAGGTACTATTACTAGTACCGGGGTACTTAATGTTTCCCGTTATTGGAGGTACTACTACTCAGTACTTAATGTTTCCAGTTATTGGAGGTACTACTTCTAGTACCTAATGTTTCCCGTTATTGGAGGTACTATTACTCTGTATTTAATGTTTCCCGTTACTAGACATATTATTTTATCAGCGATATTCAACTAGGCATAAATGATCCCAGGAGTCAATGAATGCGTAAAATTGGTAAAGAAAGGTTGACCCAACACCATGTCAAACTAATCGTGTTTATTGAGATCTACTGGTTTAGTAAGTATCAGATAATTATAACCTACTGTTTCCAACAGGAGAATACAATTTAATACATAATTGATTTATGAGCATACTGCTAGATGTTCGTCTAGTAAATTATTTATTTACAACTCTGATGCTACACAAACGCTATTAATTGTCATACATTCACTCCAGTAGTAGGGTGTGTAACAGCGAGAATGATGATTGCCATTCGTAAAGTTGTACCCCAAAAATACGGTGCGCATCCGATCGATTGCGCGATGAATTACTGCGTCATTGTTTGATCAATTATTTTTACATCATTCTATAATGACAGATGTACATCTTAAAATAATGCCTAAATGTGAGGAGTTAAAGCCCTGTTTTTATAGGTGAATTTATCATCTAAATAGGGCTACCCTTACATTTTTCATGAAATTTTTGGTCTCAGCGTACACTGACCACCAGCATAGAAAACCACAGCTTTTGCTATGCTGTCAATCTCTGACGTTGAACCATGCCGTTCACGTCAAGCTCGGACTAATGATCCTGAGCTACAGTGTGACGGATAAGGTACGTCTTGTCTGCATTGTCCGTGAAAAATAGGCGGTACACATGAACAGACTGAAAAACTGAAAATATTTGTTTATTCAGGAAACATACAGCTACAAAGCCACAATGCCAATGTATGTTACCATGTCAACGATTATTTGAGGATGCTGTGATTGTTTATACAATCGGATTGTAGAGTGGCAGCCCCATAGCTGACTAATTGACAGTGAGTCGTCTCTGGCGCCCAGAATGTGCACAGCATAAACGTCATGCGCAAGACTAATTGCCGAAAAAAACGGGAGTTCCTTGAAAAGACTCGATCTTTTTTTCGCGTTGAAATGTTGCTGGTTTCCAGACTGAAATATGCTAACCATTAAGCCGACTATCTTTATTGACTTTTCTGTCACTTCCTGGTCGGTAAAACACAATAAAACTGCACTAAAGTATATCTTCACCCCCGGACCGAAGCCAGATCGGCGCATATGAGAATAGTTTAATGCTTGGAGTCCGCTGTACAAACGTAGCACAGTGATCAAAAATATCATATTATATACTAAAAAAAAGAAACCTAACACTTATTCTAACAACATTTGGTGGGATTTCTTTAGATTTGTTGAATTGATACGATACTTATTTTCATTACGACATTACTCATTCTGTAATGCAATGCAAAAACAGACAAAAAACCATTATGATTTGATAACAATCCCTCGTTTGAAAACTCAATCTGATCGTGTCATGTATACTTTTCAATGCGATCGCGCCATGCATGTGCTTTAAATTGATCGCGCCATAAGCTGTACTTTTCAATTTGATCGCGCCATGCTGTACTTTTCAATTTGATCGAGCCATGTATACTTTTCAATGTGATCGCGCAATATGCTGTACTTTTTAATTTGATCACTCGATGCATGTGTTTCAATTTAATCGCGCCATATGCTGTACTTTTCAATTTGATCGCGCCATGCTGTACTTTTCAATGTGATCGCGCCATGCTGTTTTTGGTAATGCTGTCTGGCAACACAGCATGTAAATGGTGGCCATAAGAATCCTATCGGATAAAGCCCGAGGAATTCTACATTCACAGCTGTGAAAATGGTCCAGGGCAGAGGCAGAGTCCTTCTTTTACCTCTAAGAATGGAGAAACCCGAGTCTTTGAACTGACTGAAAACACATCTGACCCTAATGAGGATCCCTCATAATCTACACCGCAGTACGACATGATACCATGATAATTGGTATGTATACTTTGTCAACAATAACTACATTCCGGGCTTAGAATGGCGTGGTCGGATAAAGAAAATAATGTAGGGTGTGTTTAAAACTCAGGTTAACCCGCGACAAAGGAGCTGACAGATCCGTATTTTTAGCAACAGATGAATGCATGGCCTTCAAATTTAAATAAGATAACTAGATGAGTAACAGATTATGTGTTGTTAGGGAGTAGGCCGATGATGCTCACGTTATGGATGGGACATCAGCTAATTAAAAGCATACCCTACGTTCCGCGATATCAGTGAATTTGCGTCCTATATACATGTACGGTATGGTATAAGGCAGAGACACGACGCTGTATAAACGTCTTGCCAATGTCCAGTACCGTAAACCCAACGTAAATGCATCGCAACAGATTTACGTTCTGACCGGTCACAGGACATAGTGCTAACGTTGGCACAGCGTCATATGCTCGGTATTTGCTAGTTTAAACGAATATAGCTCACATTTTTTGTCCATGCTATATCCAGGTGAATTACTGAATCTCAACACGGAGCGTGGGTATTTTAGGCAAATCCAACTTACCCAGGATTACTGACGAATAACAAGTTTCTAACTGTATGATTATATCAAACGGCAGATTAGTAACTCGCCTTACAGATTAATAACTCGCCAAAGCAGATTAGTAACTCGCCCAGGCAGATTAGTAACTTGCCTTGACAAAGTAGTAGCTCGTCCAGCCAGATTAAGCAATTCGTCTTCGCAGAATAGCAACTCGCCTTGATAGATTAGTAACTCGCTCAGGCATATTAATAACTTGATATGACGGACTAGTAGCTCGCCTTGGCAGATTAGTAACTCGCTTTCACAGAATAATTACTCGTCATGTCAGATTAGCAACTCACCTCAGATTAGTAATTCGTCTTTACAGATTAGTAACTCGCTTCGACAGATCAGTAAATCGCCTCGACAGATTAGTAATTCGTCTTGACAGATTAGTAATTCGTCTTGACAGATTATTAATTCGTCTTGACAGATTGGTAACACGCCTTGACAGATTAGTAACTGGCCTCGGATTAGTATTTCGTCTTTACAGATTAGTAACTCGCTTCGACAGATTAGTAACTCGCCTTCACAGATTAGTAAATCGCCTTGACAGATTAGTAACTCGTCTTGACAGATTAGTAACTCGAACTTTTCAGGTAATCAGTTACTGCTGTTGACTTTGCGGAGAATACTGGTGTTCTGTGACAGTCTGCATTGGTCACCTATTGATTGGTGGCATTTGATTGGTCGACATCCTGACCTAGATACTAGGTCCGACCAAACAGATTAAAAACGACTATAGTCGTGCTTAACGTTTAAAGTGTCAACAGTAGATTATCTATGTGCGGTTGTGTTTATTTTAAATTGAGAGAGGCTGAATTACGATAGATTCGTACATTTTAATACACAGCACTGGGCGCGTCGTAAGTTCGGATTTGTGAATCTACCACATTTTGATCTTTTTCCTTCACATAATATGCAATTTTCATAACGTTTCAAAATATCTACGTCAAAGAATGTTGTAAATGTAAATAACAGGTTTGTGATGATTGAGGAAAAAGAATCCCTGAGGACGGAAATGATAGTTCAAATGAAAAACAGGTGAGGGATAATAAATAAAGTAGAGACGTGAAGAGAGTCTGTGAAAGATGTCTATCGCCGGGGTGTATGTATAAATAGCGGGGAAAATCTATATAATCGTATCTAACTTGGAAAAAAATCCAGCATAAATCAGATAAATATGTCTACTTCGTGTTATTTGAAGAAATAAATGTGGCGGGAGCATGTGGATTGATTTGTACGCTGTTATGGTTCTTCAATCAAATCTCAGCAGATTGGATGATATACGTTCTACAAAGACAAAATGCAGTAGCTGTTTACTTGAAAAGTAAACAGTTACTTTATTTTGGCTTTGCACCCATGCAAAGCCAAAAGGCAGTCACTGCTTATTTGAGAAGTAAGCAGCTATTGCCTTTAGGTTTTGCAATCTTAGAGTTGTTTCAGTTGCGGGTCAAACGTCTGTAGAAGTGGCCAGGCATTGGCACAGCATTGGTTACTTTTTCACATTTGTTGTGAGGCGTAAATCACCCCCCAGGGAGAAGTGTTAATTTTCTACGACTCTTTTCTTGCAATGGTCGTCACTGCCACCGATCATCTGCGAAGCAAAGTTTATTGCTGGTGTTTATTGATGGTAGACCAACATCGACCTAGGATTGGGTCAATGTCTTGCATTGGATGGGGGGGGGGGGCAGCAGATTCACAAAGCGTGAATCACGGGAGATTATTTTTAAGATTTATTTTAAGATTTATTATAAATACCAGTACGGTTCAAATGGTTATGTGACGCACGTAGTATATCGCTAAGGAATGTGAGACGCAGAGGGTCTCTCTATGGTTCACTGGCACGCAGTATTTCACTGACACCTGCGCATTCTAGTTTAACCCTTTAAGCTCCGTAGTCGCACTTACACAAGGCGTGGAAATGAAATGAAATGTCTGCGAGTTGAGGCCACCTTTGTGCACATGTATGTAGGCTAAACTGGCCCAGGAAAACTGAGGATTGGCCGAGCATGCTACTTCTCGGTCACGAAGACTCCCCACAATATTAAATCTTTACGAGTGAGCGGGGAAGAAAGATTTTGTTTCTTTGAAACTTGAATGCCAGAGTGGGGTTCGAGCCCGCGATCTCCGACTTTCAAGCAGGTAGCTTTAACCACTGCACCAGGGCCCCCGCCCCACACGGTGTTGACTGTAGTGGCCGTAATATGTTTTCATTAGCCCCTGCGCAAGTTGTTTAAAGTAAAATATCTTAGATAGTGAAACACTGATGTATGTTGGGACTAAAATTTAACAAATGGCATGCAATTTTCTGTAACTTGAAGTTGCGTATCGCGCTAGCGATACCCAACTTCAAGTGACAGAAAATTTAAATTGAATAGCTCATTTCTTAATCTATAAGGGTTAGCATGATTACAGCGGCCAATGTGTCCTACCGGGAAGAACACGTAGGTTGGCTAAACGTTGGGAAAACGTAGATAATCGTTGGCCACGCTGCTCAACGTTGGCCCAGTACTGCACTGTTGGGTCAGCGTCGAAGACTGTGGCGCAACCTTAATCCAACCTTGGGTCAATGGCTATTCTCAGGTGGAGTTGAGGTGGTACCAAACAAAGCACGATACCTTGATCTAATACTGGACTAATGTTGGTCAACCGTCTGCGACACTGGCCCAACATTAGGCCAGCATTTGGTCAACAACTCTTAGCTGGACACGTTCTGCCGCTTCCGTCTCATTATCATAACTCACGTGACAGCTCTCAACCAATCACCGTTTTTTCCTGGACGCAGGGATTTTTGCCTACCAGAAAAGGCGAGATATTGACCCAATGCTGTTTTTAATGCTGGTCCAGAATCTCAGAGGGTTTGCCAACATTAAACCAGCACTGGGCGAACGTTTGTTGGTCGGCGTCTGCACTCGGTGGGAAAGCCGTGGTAGGGAAGTGATAAATTGTCCCGTTCCTAGATTAATGTTGGGCCAGCGTGGCAGATGGTGCGCCAAAATTATACCAGCAAGGGGATATCGTTTGGTTAATTCGGTTTATTTACATGAAAAGCTATTCTTCAGCAGCCTCTCCAGAAACCCTCACAACTAAACCACTGGTAGCTAACATGTTTACAATGTTAAATTTTATCTCCGCTTTTTGTAGAGAGAGAAATAGTTATTTACAAATCACAAATCACATACAAATAGGCCTACAGCTTAACTTGATTTAAGGTATGGTGTCCAACATTTCATGGGATTAATGCTGCCTGACCTGATTTTAATTACAATTTTAATGTATCTTATAAAAAAGTCGCGTAACATTATTGTAACAATTTAACATTTGTTATATGTTAGGTGTATATAGTGATCGTCATACCGTCTTGATTTTTAAATTACTACGCTAATATGTCACGACCTGTATATATATACTACACCTATGTATTATATTCTTGGTGGTGAATCGGTAGTAAATTGTAAATATTATATTATATAACTGTTTCTATACAATGATATATACGTTTTGTTATAGACTTCTGAATGTTAATAAAATATCGATATATATCTGTAAAATATAAATGAATATCGAAAAAGATATAAAATAACATTTTTTGGAAGTGTTCACCAAGCATTCTCATGTAATGGTAATCAGGTTATCAATGTCACATGATATTATCCCTTCAACCACTAAGTTATCTTTTTTTAATTGTCACCCACTTGTTTGTGTCTCGCTACCGCGAAACACAAACTTGTGGGTGAAAAATACTCATATTTGTTTAAATTGATACCAGACAATATTTTTTAAATCCTGATGTCCAATCATTCATTTTTTTGCAATAACTGTGATTTACCCTAAATTTAAAGCAGATTATGATCGTGCCTTATAATCCACGGTGAGTTTTCATCACTATGCTGTGCCACACTGTAATCCTGGAGCGGCGAAACCATGGCGCACGCTGAGCTGATTGTTGTTAAGCGGAATGTATCGTTTATGATATTTCAGTCACATGTGAAAGGATCTTCTTCGTGATGTTCATGTGGTGACTGCAACATGTAACTGATCGTAAGCGTGATGTGCATATTTTACGAAGTGGTAGGCTACTGCATGTGATGTAATCATGGATTACTGTGTCTAAAAGTGATTAAATTAATGTATACTCTCCACTGAGGATAACCTGGGGGAATCATCTATAGTATCGACTGTATTAAATGTATAATTTTTTTTTTCAAATGAAACGACCGAGAGGATGGTGAACGGTGTATGTTGGTTTGCCGGGATGGCATCAGTTCTATAACCTGTGAAGCATAATATTCAATCACCTGTGTCTCCACAGCGGTGTGGTAAAGCTTGGAATCCATGAAAACCACCGCGTTTGGGGGAACATTTTTCAATCATGATGATGTTTAGGTCATGTATATGACGCAAACCAGGCTCGCGCAAGTCTCTGCTTCCCGAGATCATACAGAGATCAACCGATATCATACCGAGATCAGACCGGTAAAATAACGCGCGCCGCAAGGTCCAGCAATAGCCAATGTCTCTCCCAGTTTTCACAATTATGTTCCCGTCAAATCATTAAATTCGTTTTTTCCCTAATTGTGTTAATTAGTTTTCGATGTTCACGGATGAAACTCTTCAAAGCTGGGCCGATGATGGGACGGCGTCGTCGACGCTGGCCCATTATCGTGGCAATGTTGATTCACTCCTACTGGGCCTGCAGACTGTAAACTTCAGACGGTGCAGTGTGAAGCCATAAGACAGTAATTTCTTACTTTTTGAGTGAGCAGTTACTGGTTTTTGACTTTGCAGCTGATATGTCGTGTTAGAGGAATGGTTGTTGTAAGAGTTGATGCCATAGACAGATGTACTGCTGTCTAATCCAACCTGGATCACCTCCCGGACACTGCACCGCGACAACCTGGATCACCTCTCAGATACTGCACCGCGACAACCCGGATCACCTCCCGGACACTGCACCACGACAAAATGGATCACCTCGCGGACACTGCACCACGACAAAATGGATCACCTCCCGGATACTGCACTACGACAACCTGGATCACCTCCCAGATATGGCACCATAAAACCTGGATCACCTCCCAGATACTGCACCATGACAACCTGGATCACCTCCTATATAGTGGACCATGACAACATGGATCACCTCCTATATAGTGGACCATGACAACCTAAATCACCACCCGGATACTGCACCGCGAAAACCTGGATCACCTCCCAGATACTGCACCGCAAAAACCCGGATCACCTTTCAGATACTGCACCATGACAACCTGGATCACCTCCCGGATACTGCACCATGACAACCTGAATCACCTCCCGAATACTGCACCGCGAAAACCTGGATAACCTCCCAGAAATTGCACCGCAAAAACCTGGATCCCCTCTCAGATACTGCACCATGGCAACCTGGATAACCTCCTGGATACTGAACCATGACCACTCGGATCACCTCCCGGATACTGTACCGCGACAACCTGGAGCACCTCCCGGATACTGTACCATGAAAGCCTGGATCACCTCCTGGGTACTGCACCATGACAACCTGGATCACCTCCCGGATACTGCACCATGAAAGCCTGGATCACCTCCTGGGTACTGCACCATGACAACCTGGATCACCTCCCGGATACTGCACCATAACAACCCGGATCACCTCCCGAATACTGTACTGCGACAACCCGGATCACCTCCCGGATACTGCACCATGACAACCCGGATCACCTCCCGGATACTGCACCATGACAACCCGGATCACCTCCCGGATACTGCACCATGACAACCCGGATCACCTCCCGGCTACTGCACCGCGACAACCTGGATCACCTCCTGGATACTGCACCGCGACAACCTTGATCACCTCTCGGATACTGCACCATGACAACCCGGATCACCTCCGGGATACTGCACCGCGACAACCCGGATCACCTCCCGGATACTGCACCATGACAACCCGGATCACCTCCCGAATACTGTACCGCGACAACCTTGATCACCTCCCGGATACTGCACCATGACAACCTTGATCACCTCCTGGGTACTGCACCATGACAACCTGGATCACCTCCCGGATACTGCACCATAACAACCCGGATCACCTCCCGAATACTGTACTGCGACAACCCGGATCACCTCCCGGATACTGCACCATGACAACCCGGATCACCTCCCGGATACTGCACCATGACAACCCGGATCACCTCCCGGCTACTGCACCGCGACAACCTGGATCACCTCCCGGATACTGCACCGCGACAACCTTGATCACCTCCCGGATACTGCACCATGACAACCTGGATCACCTTCCGGATACTGCACCGCGACAACCTGTATCACCTCCAGGATACTGCACGGCGACAACCTGGATCAACGCCCTGATACTGCACCGCGACAACTTGGATCATCTCCCGGATACTGCACCATGACAAACTGAATCACCTCCCGGATACTGCACCACATGGACCACCTCCCGGATACTGCACCACGTGGATCACCTTCCAGATACTGCACCATGACAAACTGGATCAACTCCCGAATACTGCACCATGACAAACTGGATCACCCCCCGGATACTGCACCGCGACAAACTGGATCACCTCCCGGATACTGCACCATGACAAACTGGATCACCTCCCGGATACTGCACCATGACAACCTGGATCACCTCCCAGATACTGCACCATGACAAACCGGATCAACTCCCGAATACTGCACCATGACAAACTGGATCACCCCTCGGATACTGCACCGCGACAAACTGGATCACCTCCCGGATACTGCACCATGACAAACTGGATCACCTCCCGGATACTGCACCATGACAACCTGGATCACCTCCCAGATACTGCACCATGACAAACTGGATCACCCCCCGGATACTGCACCGCGACAAACTGGATCACCCCCCGGATACTGCACCGCGACAAACTGGATCACCCCCCGGATACTGCATCGCGGCAACCTGGATCAACGCCCTGATACTGCACCGCGACAACTTGGATCACCTCCCGGATACTGCACCATGAAAACCTGAATCAATTCCCGGATACTGCACCATAAAAACCTGAATCACCTCCCGTATACTGCACCATGACAACATGGATCACCTCCCGGATACTGCACCGCAACAATCTGGATCACCTCCCGGATTCTGCACCATGGTGATCAGCGGCTGCATCCTTGGAGAGGCGAGCTCACAGGCGTAGAAATGAACAAATCAGAGTCAATATAAATCGCGATGTTTCGAGCCAAACTGGGTGCCGAGTCTCAGAGAAATTGAGATTGTGGAACCATTTATATAATACATTGTCTATTCACAAATTTAATTTTGCAAAAACCTTAAACACAACCCTGCACATAACAAAGTTAATTTAATCATCCACATATTGTCACATGACAAACGTATCATCCGACGGTGACTTGGTGAACGCCATTGGGTCTTGTTGAAAGACAGTGGAACAGGGGAACATGTTGCACTACTCAACACTTGTATTTATACTACAGTAACTGATGGTGGTTATGCATGCACTTTTATGTCCACACCTCTGCAGAAATCTACTTACTGGAGGCCATTGAACAATTTTTGGTTGGTAACGCATTTGCCACTGACGCCGAAATAGGTTAAATACCCCCCTTTTAATCTAATTACCACCACCAGTTGTTACTGTATATTTTGAACTGTTGGCCTAGAAGGTCATGTGACCCTTCAATGTTTGCGCAATGACCGTAATATGGGGGAGGGGTCGGTAAATATTTTTACCCTAAAGATATTTTTCGGGTTTTTAAAAGGTATTGGCCTAAAACTGATGTCAACATAATAAAAATAATCGCTACGACCGTTTATTCTGTTTATTGTTCTCTTTGTGTACATTTTGCACATTGTAAATATTGTAATTCAATTATGTAAATTTCAGCATTTTTTCATTCATTGCAAAGCACAGCACAGTTTAAGTTCATTTATCGGCAAGTACTCGTTTTTGTTCTAATACGCGAAATTCTATTACTGACTATAATGTGCGTGCCAGACTGACCTCTACAAAATGTGCTGCTTCATGGAAGGGTGCATCCTGAACAATCCAAATTCCGACTTTCGGTCATTACAGCTGTATTTATTTTGACATGATCTGTCCAGAAGTGTAACTTCTGTCAAAAAAATGTAAATTTCTCTCCTATTATCTGTCCAACATGACTAATTTGAAATAAATGGTCATGAGATATAGTAGAGGCAAAATATTGAAAATTTTAGTTAAAAGTTATAATTTGTATTTTTAAATGATATTCGCTTTTAAGCAATGATTAGAGGATGATGATTAGTAAGTTAATTAACGTTTCGTGCAAGATCATATCTAGATCTTAATTCAGTGACATCATATATTTTAAACCTAATATACTATTAAACAATTTACTGCTAACTCTATCTTATGATAATTATTTAAATGATCTTGTTTTCTAACTGATGTACGGCACACATTATGCACGTAAATGTTCAAAAACTTAAGTGAGTTGAATATGTCATAAATGCGTTATTACAAAGGTTACTGCTCACGTGGCCCCGTAGCTATAGAGTCATATGTGCCACTCTATTGAGTGGCACATAATTATGACTCTTTAGCTCCGAGCAGACAATTGTTTTTTCTGATTAATCGCCGTGGTTTACTGAATCATTCGTTTGCCTTGCAACTTTTATGTTGAGGCTTGGATATCGCTACGAAAATAAAAGAACTACTAGTATTTCAGGACTATGTGGGCTATGATTATGCTAACAGCTTATTTCCACCGTTCCATGTATCACCTATGAAGTTTTTCCCTTTTTAAAGCTACATGTGTGACAATGCTGGCGCAATGCTGATCCAACGTCGCATACGATGGAGCAGCATTGGGCCAGCATTGTGCCAGCATTTAATGTTGATCGTTGTTTTTTACTGTCTTCTGGTTGAGTTATGTGAGGAGTGTGCCGGAGCTTCACCCCCCCCCCCACGGTCTGCCAGACCACTCATAATTTTAGCCATCTTGCCCGTCTCTCTGCCTTACCAAGGTGAGGATGATGAATTTGGCGCAAAAAAATTCAGATAACCTGTTGTCGTCAGAGGTAATCTGCTGCGAGAAGAGGGGTCGCCGGCGGCCCGAAACCCAACAACTCACAGCCTAAATCCTGTCCCTTCCTTCCTTCCTCGCTGCCTGGTGCTCTCAGAAAGGGTGGGTGTGCCGTTGCTTTATTTAGGGCCTGTAGGCTATTGCTGGGGATGCCCCAGTGCTGGTGTATGTCTGTCTTGCTGGCTGGCTGGCTGGCTGGCTGACTGGCGGGGACACCCCCGCAACACACACACTGGATGTTATGATGGCGCTGGTCAACATACAAGAAACGTTGATTCTGTGTTGGTTTAATGTTGGGCCAGCGTCTGCGACGCTGGCCCGGTATTAAACTCACACGGGCCGGTCAGCCCCGTGTTTCGAGCAGAAGACAACCTGTATCTGCCTGCGGGGTTCACTAGGGAAACCTCCCGGGGCAGACTCTGCCCGTCTGTCGCTACCTGTAGCGGACTCCCACCTGAGCCCCAATACCCAGGCAACCTGCCACTGCCTACCTGACAGCCGGCAACGTCAACAAAAACAAGTACTCCCCGAGCAAGAACGCCAACGGCAAGTACTGCACCAGGCGGTACTCTCTGACAACACCACCTGGCTGTTATAGGTCAGGTCACAGTGATCTTCCGTTGAAGGTCATCACATTTAGGATAATACAAGCGTAGATAGTGACCTGACCCTTATACAAGAGCATTCATCAATCAACCTGGTCGCCTGTACAAGCACCAGTGCTTGTCTTCCTGTCAGCTACAGGTCACAGTGATCTTCTGTTGAAGGTCATCACTAGGATAATCAAAGGATAATACATGCGCAGGTCACGACCCGGCCCTTATACAAGAGTCATAGATCAAGCACCAAGGGTATGAGTCAGAGAGACATCTATAACCATGCCTTGACCTTGCTACCCTTACGTGAGTATTCAGTGCTAACATTGGTGGTTTAACGTTAGCCCAATGTCTGCGACGCTGGGCCAACATTAAATCACCATTGTATCAATAGGGTTACAATTGTGCTCTTAATGTTAACCCTTTGTCTGCTGGGCCCTTACATATGCCGCCTGACTAATATATACATTTTTAAGTGAGTTTCAAACAAAATAAATTGTCACTGCAATTGGTGAAATAGTTTTAAAAATTATTTAAAAAAAATAATGAGAAGTGTATATTTTTCATAAAGAAGATTTTTTTGTCACTTGAAGCTGGAAATTACGTTATCATTTTCAACTTCAAATTTATGAAAAAAAAAAAAATATATACAGCAGGACAGGGGTTAAAATATGGTAACTATACGTTACTAGAATAAGAGGGCATTGCTGCATTCCAATTTCAGCGTCATAACCTGGTAACTATTTAGTTTTAATCAATACGTGTTTTTCATTAGTTTCGTGACAATTTTTTATCACTACGACATTGACTGAAATATGCGAAACGCGTGTATTGCAATATTGAAAAACAATTCACTTTAATTTGTAAATAATCAGAAAGGTTGGAATTATTAGTGACGCTGGTCCAACATTTAACCAGCGTTGGGTCAGTGGTGCATCGTGTTTGCTAAGATGCTTTCTACATGTTAGAATCGCTCAAAAAACACGTCCCGAAGAAAATAGTTTTCCACAACACAAACAGCCTCATTGTCTTTCTATCATACACGAAATATGCTGAAAATCGAGATAAAGACTTAGACTCAGATTCATTTATTTGGACGTAATAGGAAAAACAGACCATTTTTTAGATGTACATGGGTAAAACAATTTAAATATATTACGACCAGGATACCCGTACTAAGACGCTTTAGGTCGCTAGCATACAGAGAGGGGCGTGACGCAATGGTTAAAGCGTGGCGCTTTGCTGATGTCGCTGTCTGCCGTGCGGTTTCGAGCCCCGCTTGGTGCAGGATTTTCAGATAAATATCATGTTACGCTCCGCTCAATCTTGGGACATTGTTTCGATGTTGTGTCCTTGGGCAAGGCACTTTACCCTCAAACGATTCACTTGATTCAGGTAAAAATGCGCACCAGGTAGGACAGAGATGACAATGTGTACGATAAGCTTAATGCGCTGAAATGGCTGAAGGACTCCGTGGAGTTGAAATGGCACACGAATGTACAGGTCCAGTGACCAGGGGTAAAATGTAAAGTCGGATGATAGGTTTCCAGACTTGATATCAGACTATAAACCTGCACCTTTACCCTTACGAAAAATGCTGATGACCCGAAATAGTGAAGCTATGCTGGTTCAATGTTGGGCCAGCTTCAGTATTTCTTGCTTTAAACTTAGTAAATGCATATGTAGAGCAAATCGTCCGCTCGCAGCTAAAGCGTTATATCTGCCACTCACATGAGCACCATATAAGACGCTTTAGCTTCAAGGCGACGATTTATACTGATAGAGCTTGATAATGCTAACACTTATTTTAAACAATTTAGACAAACCTACAATATGTTCATTCAATCATCCAGTATATAGTGTATGCTACATAATTGTGCAAGATAAAACAATATATTTATGTAATATCAAACATATGGTACAACAATATAAAAACATAATGGTTTATAATAAAGATATATATTTACCGCCTTACCGCAAAACACATTGTATAATCTCAGCTCACCAGGTGGAATGAAAGCTTCCAAAAGCGAGGTGCACACTATAATACGCTACATAAGAACTTCCGACAAACTAGGGTTTACTCTTGATATGCTGGTGTACTGTCATTATTTAGAATGAAGGACATATTATTACGCTTACTCTTAAAATGCTGATAAACAGTGCTTATATTACATGAATGACAGAATAATAAGTTTACTCTTGATATGCTGGTATGTAGTGATTTGACGTGAAATACGATGACAAAGATATTTAGATTTACTTATAACTCCACACAGACGGTCAACCGTGTAAACTCAGTGAAAATTAAAAGATATTAATCACATACAGTAGGCTCATCAAAACGAAAACAAGCTTGTCGAAAGTATGAACGTAATGTCTGGAGGTGTGAACGCTTGTAACTGGTTAGATTAACTGTCGAATCACACAATATTGTTGTCTTATTCGTTAACAATTTAATGGTATGAACTGAGCTTAAATGTGCATCGATCTGGCAAAATGAGTGCTACGACCCTCAAAAGGGATAAAATAATCGTGGTATTTTTTACGAACATTGTATTTTTATATTATTACTTTCACATCCTAAAATGGTGTGGCATAGAAATGTGTGTACATGATGAAATTTTTTTTTACATCTTTGTGTTATTTCACTTTCAGTTTTGTATACCTGAATCAGTGATATTTGTTTCTATTTACATGTTACCATGGTAACAGTCGTTAATGAGTAGGAAATATTAATGCAACATAAACTTCCTGATTATCAAAACACCAGGCATATACTCTTAAGGTTCACACAATTTTAAAATCATACGTTTATTATTGAAAAATTGGGGTTTAAATTGAAATTTATTTTGTTTATCTAATTTTAATCCAATAGTGTTTTTTCCCGTAAAATATAGCCTACAAATTGCCTTTTCGAATTTAAAGGGTCATTTTCTCTAAATCATGCAATCCCAGACTTCTCTTTTCTCTGAGTTTGCCGAACCATATTTTTGGCACTAAACATGCTACACAGTGTGCAATTTGCCGTTCTTAGGATCATTGGGGGGGGGGGGGGGTCGATTAAGAATCTGTTAACATCTCCAATATTTAAATCTGAGAGTTACGACTCATTTTGCCAGATCGAATCACAATTTTTATGTTGTCTGGAATACTCATTATATTCATTTATCGCAACAATCATATTTCCACAACAGATGTTATCGCTGCGCCAATGTTTGAGGCTAATCTTTGGTTTGCTGTGAGATGCTCGCGTGTCACCATGACCCAGTGTAATACTGCATGGCACAAATGTGACATAAACGTAGTAGACGTGACACGTATTACTGAGCAATCAGAAATAGTCGGCAGTAATGGGGAGAAAGTGGCTCTGACACTGGTTACATTATAATAACTGATATTTTTTCGCGTTGTGAGCCATTGGTAGCACAGCATAACACCTGGTTAAAGTGCTGCGCGCAGCTCTAGAGTGAGTGAAAATTGCTTTACGTCGCTATATGTACAATCCTGACAATATCGCGACACAATGAAGCCCGAAGCCGGGACTATGTCCTACCTTTCATTTCGAATGACTTCAAGTGCACAGTACCATAGGCAACACTGTATACTCCTGGCCACTCCTGGTACCTCCAGGTTACAAGCCCCAGTCGATATAAATGAGCCATCGGGGCCGGCAACCTAGTTTATGTGATGCGCGCAGCTCTTGACAAACAGCGACATTTTAATGGGGTTGTCAACATAGGCGACGCCTCCATTAACGTGATAACAGAGTCACATTGTCACGAGAGAAACATGTCTCGCAACGATATGGATCACCAGCGGGAATCGAACCCGAGACATTGGCATGACAGCCACGCGCTCTACCGCACTGACATATATATAGATCATGTAGATAGACACATGCTCTACATCTCCCCATTGCCTCCATCCAAATTGGCCAAATAATATCCCAGATGTAAGTGTTGTTGTATCTTTGGAATCAAGGCTCCAGCTGGTGAAAATAATAATTATCACGACTGATAAGCATTTATATCAAGTCAAACATCGTCATGCTGATATGAAAGAGGCGTATATGTTACGACATTACTTAGGCAAAATAGGCAAAACATAAGAAACAATGCAATATACAAACATTTTACCAGGAGCCCACTAAGAAATATATGTCGCTTTCATAGGGGTCACAAGTCGAAATCGGGACATGAATTCTTATTAATTATTTTCCCAATCCAAAGTTCAGGCGATATTACATACTCACATTTTTCCGGATTCTGGTGAATTAATAACATATGAGTGGGCATGTGTAGGCTGAAAATGTGGGATGAATAGCTTATTTTCTGTCTTAGCCAATCCTTCTTTGCAAATGTCAGTAGATGCCGCAGGGGTGATTACTACCGGCGGCTACTATTGTTATGAAATCCAACACGGCAGGTATATCTCAGTGAACTCTCGCGCTCATCCAAGATGGCCGACAGCCTGACATTTAAAGTGACGGTGGACCAGCTGCGTTTCGGGTGACATTAAGATATGCTGTTTTAAAAACTGTGGTGTCCCGACGTTCACAAGAATATGTTGTCATTTCATGCTTCGTGTTAGCGGGCACAGTCATAAAGTGATAACTGCTTACTTGAAAGGTAAGCAGGTACTTCACTTGCTTTGCAGGAGAGACAGTACTTTTGTTTGTGTTAGCAGTGTTTTCTGGTCATTTCTTTAACCCCCGTAATCAACGGTTATACTACTACTCCAGACAAAGGATCAAGGTACAGATTTAGGTGATCGAACGCCAATCACATTTCCTTTTAGCCTACAATGATATAAAAAACGGAAAATGATTGTTATTTTACTTTTTGAGCTAGTCTATTGCATTCATTGACCTCCTAAATGTACTTTCAGACACAAAAATTGTGATTATATCGGCACCAGAAGCAAAGATAGATATATTGAGTTTTGGGCGACAATTTTGGACAATTTTGAATTTGAGATAAGTCTTTAGATAAGTATGTTTATTTTACTCTAAGGTAAGTTCATATCAAAGGACTCATTTGCATCATGACTGGAAGCCAAAAGTCTCTTAACACATCCGCTATACCCACCAGAGCTAAAATGCAGTAGCTGCTTACATAAGTAAGTTAAGTAACCATTTACTACTTTTTGACTTTGCAAGGTAGTAGTGCCTTACACACGCAAATAACAGTATTTAGTGTAGGGAGAGAGTGGAATGCCTTGGGATTTTCTTGGTAATTTATGACACCTTGCCGGTACATTGCATAGCTGAGATAAAAGCATGGATAAAGTTAAATGATGATAAAACAGTATTTTGTTATTATAGCACCACCATATTTTCTTCGTCACAATAAGGAACCACAGTCTAGTGTGCAAGTAAAATATCAACATCTAAATGTGCCCGTAACATCGGCGTAATGTTTGATCATCATATGGATATGACTACACAGGTCACTAAGATGTGTCAAGCAGCATGGTTCCAGCTCAGAAACATTAGTCAGATCCAGTCTCACAAAAGAGGCGACACTGAGGCTTGTTTGTTCTCTGGTGATGCCTCGCCTTGACTATGGTAGCATTTCCCTCTATGGCATTTCTGAAGGCCTATTGCATAAATAGCAGAAAGCGCAAAATGCTGCCGCATGACTAGTAGTAAAGTGTTTACGCAGTGCCCATGTCACTCCTCTTTTCCGTGGCTACCAGTCAGATCCAGAATAAAGTACAAGATCCTTGTGACAACATATCGTGCTCTTCATAACGAAGCGCCGGCCTACATTTCTGAAATGCTGACTCCTTATACTCCACCAAGAACACTAAGATCTACCAATACGTCTCTGTTGACTGTGCCAACAACACACACGAAACACGGAGACAGAGCATTCTCCTGTGCTGCTCCAAGGCATGGAATGAACTGCTAATATCTATAAAAAACTGTCCCTCCTTTCCTACTTTCAAACAATCTGTCAAGACTTATCTTTTTAATTGAGCCTATTGCTGATGCCTTATTGTTGACTGACCACCGAAAAGGCTGATGTATGGCGCTATATCAAATGCTTTATATTATTATTATTATTACATCAAAGATCACACAGAATCAGAACAAAATAGGGTGTCAATTTTTCTTTTCAGTTTTAGTGACAAAGGAGAGAAATAATTAAATTCCATGCACATCAGATAGTCATGTAGATTATATCAAACACAATATTCAAATGAGCATACAGAATTAAAAACAATATTTTTAGATATAGTGACACTTTAAACTCAATAAGTAAAAAATGAAAACACATGATTTTCAAACCAACTTCACACCTTTAATACCAAAGATTTGTCAAATGAAATATAAAACAAATAGTTTGCAGGATCGGATGGCGAATATTCCTATCAATGTTTATTTCCTGTTTTTTTTTTCTTACATTTTCATTCCCACAGAAAACAAAGAAAACGTGATAGCATTACCAACTAACTCACATAATTATATTTTTTGCACATGATAGTCAAGTAATGCTAAACATTTTGCTTAATATTACAGACAATGTTCAGAAGAATGCGCATAATTAGATGAAGACATTATTTTCAGATATGGTGACACTTTAAGCTCAATCAGTAAAAAAAAAAATCAGTGGAAATCAGTCGAAAATATTTAATTTAGATTTCATGATACTTTAACTTCAATAAGTGACATAATAAAAGAACATCATTTTTTAAAGTAACATAACACCAATTATTCTACATCGGATATTAATATATAATATAACATTTATTAAAAAAAAATACAACAGATAGTGTTCAGAAGAGCGTATACATGAACATAATTGACAGTTACTTTTCAGATTTATTGCCACTTGATGTTTAATGAATATAAAATTCAAATACTATAATTTATACATCAACGTAGCATCTTATTCACATTTTATACTAAAAAATGTGATTGTTGTTATTTTTACGGTTGTTTTTGTACTACTAATAATAAGATGGTAATGTAATAAAGGCATTTTAAAATAGATTTAAGAGAAAGATGTAAACACATATTAAAAATAGGTGTTTATTATCTTTTTTTTTCAAGTTTATTGATACGTTCCGTTTAATGAGTAAATAATCAAAATATAATAATTTAATCATTATTAATATATAACTATTAAAGGTCAAATTAAAGTCAGAAATAGGTCACACATAATCATAAATATCGGTGACTGTTTTTATTTTGAGTGACATTTCGAGCTCAATAAAAATGGAAATTAAAGAAATATATATTTTACCCTATCGTAACACCCCAAAACGGTTGAATGCACATCATTTACAGCCATTACTCGGACTAATACATTATTTAGGAAAATATAAACAATTAATATTTACATTAATATTTAAAACTGTGGAGTTGAATCCTTCTTATCACCAGGACCTGTTCCTGATGACATGATGCATATGTCTCAATATTCGTCCACAGTTATGTGGTTATGTTTGTCTTCCATGTGCTGGCCTGATGGTGGTCTACAGTTATGTGGTTATGTTTGTCTTCCCTGTGCTGGCCTGATGGTGGTCTACATGCAGTTATGTGGTTACGTTTGTCTTCCCTGTGCTGGCCTGATTGTGGTCTACAGCTATGTGGTTATGTTTGTCTTCCCTGTGCTGGCCTGATTGTGGTCTACAGTTATGTGGTTATGTTTGTCTTCCCTGTGCTGGCCTGATGGTGGTCTACATGCAGTTATGTGGTTATGTTTGTCTTCCCTGTGCTGGCCTGATGGTGGTCTACATGCAGTTATGTGGTTATGTTTGTCTTCCCCGTGCTGGCCTGATGGTGGTCTACAGTTATGTGGTTATGTTTGCCTTCCCTGTGCTGGCCTGATGCTGGTCTACAGTTATGTGGTTGTGTTTGTCTTCCATGTGCTGGCCTGATGCTGGTCTACAGTTATGTGGTTATGTTTGTCTTCCCTGTGCTGGCCTGATTGTGGTCTACAGTTATGTGGTTATGTTTGTCCCCCCTGTGCTGGCCTGATGGTGGTCTACATGCAGTTATGTGGTTACGTTTGTCTTCCCTGTGCTGGCCTGATTGTGGTCTACAGTTATGTGGTTATGTTTGTCTCCCCTGTGCTGGCCTGATGGTGGTCTACAGTTATGTGGTTATGTTTGTCTTCCATGTGCTGGCCTGATTGTGGTCTACAGTTATGTGGTTATGTTTGTCTTCCCTGTGCTGGCCTCATGCTGGTCTACAGTTATGTGGTTATGTTTGTCTTCCATGTGCTGGCCTGATGCTGGTCTACAGTTATGTGGTTATGTTTGTCTTCCCTGTGGTGGCCTGATTGTTGTCTACAGTTATGTGGTTATGTTTGTCTTCCCTGTGCTGGCCTGATGGTGGTCTACATGCAGTTATGTTGTTATGTTTGTCTTCCCTGTGCTGGCCTGATGGTGGTCTACAGTTATGTGGTTATGTTTGTCTTCCCTGTGCTGGCCTGATGCTGGTCTACAGTTATGTGGTTATGTTTGTCTTCCCTGTGCTGGTCTGATGGTGGTCTACAGTTATGTGGTTATGTTTGTCTTCCCTGTGCTGGCCTGATGCTGGTCTACAGTTATGTGGTTATGTTTGTCTTCCCTGTGCTGGCCTGATGCTGGTCTACAGTTATGTGGTTATGTTTGTCTTCCCTGTGCTGGCCTGATGCTGGTCTACAGTTATGTGGTTATGTTTGTCTTCCATGTAATGGCCTGGTGGTGGTCCACATGCAGTTATGTGGTTATGTTTGTCTTCCCTGTGCTGGCCTGGTGGTGGTCCACATGCAGTTATGTGGTTATGTTTGTCTTCCCTGTGCTAACCTGATGCTGGTCTACAGTTATGTGGTTATGTTTGTTTTCCCTGTGCTGGCCTGATGCTGGTGTACAGTTATGTGGTTATGTTTGTTTTCCCTGTGCTGGCCTGATGCTGGTCTACAGTTATGTGGTTATGTTTGTCTTCCCTGTGCTGGCCTGATTGTGGTCTACAGTTATGTGGTTATGTTTGTCTTCCCTGTGCTGGCCTGATGCTGGTCTACAGTTATGTGGTTATGTTTGTCTTCCATGTGCTGGCCTGATGCTGGTCTACAGTTATGTGGTTATGTTTGTCTTCCCTGTGCTGGCCTGATTGTGGTCTACAGATATGTGGTTATGTTTGTCTTCCCTGTGCTGGCCTGATGGTGGTCTACATGCAGTTATGTGGTTATGTTTGTCTTCCCTGTGCTGGCCTGATGGTGGTCTACATGCAGTTATGTTGTTATGTTTGTCTTCCCTGTGCTGGCCTGATGGTGGTCTACAGTTATGTGGTTATGTTTGTCTTCCATGTGCTGGCCTGATGCTGGTCTACAGTTATGTGGTTATGTTTGTCTTCCCTGTGCTGGCCTGATTCTGGTCTACAGTCTGTAACGATGATCGAATATTAGATCAGCAGAAGGTGTCAGCACGCCGCCTGATACTCTAATCAGGAGGAATACGAAGCAAAAGATTTAAAGATTAAAAGTGAACGCTTTATGTTTACCGTGATAATTATATCGTAAGGAAACGGGTTAACCCATGTCCTCAATTATATTATTCATTAAGTACTAATATACTATGTTCTAATCTTTTTTATTAGCACATTAAATCACTGTTATTGGGAATAAAATGTGTGTTTTAACATCAACATTTGCAATTTAGTTTATCCAAAATTAAAAAAATATGAGCAATTGCCAGTCACTTGGTTCAATTTGTTAAAAAAACGATTCTTTTAGGACTGGAGTTCATAAAGAAATCTCAAGCTTTAAAATGTATGATTATCCATCACTTTCAGTGGAATTTTATTCGCTTAGAATCTTCCTGGAAAACCTATATAAATGTACGGGCGCATACTAGTACAGTTTACAAATCTTAATATCCGTAATTTAAGCAGAATGAGGACCATATATTTATTTTGAATATTTCAGACTCGGCTATGTAATGACAATAATTACAAATTACAAATAAGCCTATCTACTATTTTTTTTAATTAGACCATAGACCATTGTACATCGAATATGCAATATCAGCCGAGGCCTTGTTAGTTGTAAAGGGATTTTGATACAGATAACAGTAAAATTTAAACCCGTTTCACATAAATGAAGTTTAAGTTCAACCCCCTCAGCCTATATGTATTTCTTCCGATGTTTATTGACCAATTCCCGTTTCAAATGTCCTTAGGATATGTTTATTTTATGAAAATAAACATATAGCAAATAGATTCAACATGACTAGGATTAATATCGGCTCGAATCCTACAAATTATACCATGGAAATCCTGTGCGATAGCTCAATTTTGTTACTGCACCTGTCAGCATTTAGATCAAGCATGTCATCAAAATGTAACCCAATCATTCATTATCGGTCACGGCGTGCGATAAGGTCGGAAAATGTCAGCAGAAAGTCATATAGAAATAAACTGGTGTCTCAAATTGGGCACTTATGGGGGTGGGGGTAGGTTTCATCGCGCTTTGCATCCATTGTAAATAATTCATTCGACAGGATTGCGAACTTGGCCAATAAACTTATTTCAGTCAATTTCCCCTTTAAAGGGACATGCCCAGGTCTAAAATCATAGATATAGAGACGAAATTCCCGTATTTCTTATTTTTGCCATGGTTGTCAATAATTAGAAATCAGGAATTTCGTCTCTATATCTAGCCTAACTGGTGAATGCGCAGCACAAAAATTAAAGAAACTTTTACAGTTCTAGTCTATGGACATGCTTACATCATATGGTCATATTAATAAGCCAAAATAAAATCACCGATTTTTTATGATTTTAGACCTGGGCATGTCCCTTTAACCATCCTATATCTATTGAAAATGTCATCAGCCCTTTCAACGCGGGGATCGGCATTTTACGTCAGAATCCGCACTGGAAACATAAATTATTTGTATTGGTCGTAGACCTAGCTATAGGAATTCAAACAAGGCAGAAAATAATAACTAAGACATTTATGACACTTCTAAAGTGAGTAACCTTCGTGTTTTTTAACCAAACTATTCAAGCCGTCTAAAGGTTAACTTACATAAACTATTTCAGCAATCTAAAGATTAATTTAGATAAACTATTTCTCCAGTCAAAAGTTTAACTTAAATAAACTATTACAGCAGTCATGTCAACTTATTCAATGTTAACTTAGATGAGCTATGTCAGTAATCTAAGGCTACCTTAGATAAACTATTTCAGCAATCTGAAGGTTAACTTGATACACTATTGTCCCTAATTCTGCAGTATAAAGGTAAACTTAGATATACTATTTATAATTATGTATGCCATTTATTCGACTGAACATATTCCACCGATTTACAAGATGTTTTAACAATAAATATTTCCCAGTAGAATATACAAAAAAATACAAAGCCTACATTCACATTGCTGACGTTTGTTAGCTGTGATAAATAAATATATAACAAGTTAAAATATAATCTTTATAAAAATATATTTTGTCTCTCAATCTTAAAATCACAACTAAACAAATTATTATATTATATCAATTTTACCGTGTCAAGTTCATCACGACTCCAATGATATTAAGCAGCCAAACCTGTACCAGATTTGCTTGTCAAAACAATCAAATATTAACGTGATTTAATTATGATTGTATCGACTGTCAACAGATAGGTCATTTCATATGTCAGATAGGAAAGCGTGACTAACTTATAATGCCGCGCAAAGCCGAAAGGCGATAATTTGTTTACTTATAAAGTGTGCAGTTACTGACTGTTGACTTTTCAGAGCAGGATAGCACTGTGCTCATAAAATGCCTTATCAAGTTCCAAGACCTACTCTGCACAAACTGATACTTAACTCTTTTCAAATTACCATTTGATGATCAGAATCCGCGACCGGTCCGTTTTATATCCCACTCGGATCCATTTCCTCAGTAAAGTAGTGGCCAAAAATTAGTTTGGATCTCATGAGTAGTTCGGCTCATACCTGCCTGTTTATAAAAATGTCATGCACGCATACCTGGTTCCAGCACGCACGATACGTTATAATGTAATATATGTGTACTTGATCTCAGCACATATGCTACGTTATAATGTAATATACAAATTATGTGTACCTAGAGAAGCTACATCTACCACTTTAGAGGAAACAAATTATTTAAAAACTATTTAAAATATAATATACATGATAATTTAACGTAAATCACGATACAAATATGCGATATAATCGCGCAAGTACGAGATTTAATATGAACATGCGAAGAGCCTGGTGACATGGGTGCTGTTACATCCTCTCTGATTACAGTCTCAGTCATCCTGGTTAACTTCGGTAGGTTGCTGTCTTAGTCTGTCGAAGTTAGCAAGTGTGCCACGCTGACTTTTCCCCTCTGTCTCGGAATGCAGTTAAAACGTCACATCCCGTGGAGGCGCGAAAAATTTGAGCTCCTTGGCACTTCTATGGTCCAATCTGGGATACTAGCTCATGAAACGAGATCCACCGTACCGTCCTCCCTTGGCCAGATCCAATCCACCTTCTCTCCAGTCCAAGTTCTTGCAGGGCTGCCATGACAGAGACAGCAATGCCAGCCACACATGTGGCCTCAATTATCAGTGCTTTATAGTCCTCTATTATGGCAAGTTTAGCGTGTATACAAACCGGCGTATCTGCCTCTTCATGTGGGTCTTTGAACCTCTGGGGATGTTTCTTCCATGCGAGGATTTCTCGTATCACTAATAATGGAAAACAATCTTCTCACATTGCCAAGGTAGGCAAGTTGAACAGTGTTGGTCATGGTGCCGTTTGGAGAGGTTACATCGTGGCGCTTTGCCGATGTCGCTGCCTGCCGTGTGGTTTCTCCCCTCTCAATCTTGGGAAATTGTTTTGATGTGTATCGTTTGGCAAGGCACTTCACTCAGGTAAAAATTAGTATCTGGTAGGACAGAGATAGCAATGTGTACGCTAAGTTCAATGGCCCGAAATGGTCACAGGATTGTATGCTCTCCGTAGAATTGAAATGACACACGAATGAACAGGTCAAGTGACCAGGTGGTGAAATGTAATACGGGTTTTAATAATACCGGATATGGCTTTTCACGTCAATCAGACTATAAGTCGGCACCCTTAATTCTGTCGGATGTTGCATCCTTCATATCAAATGCATTTTCGTATGCTGTGAGTAGTAATAATGATATAGACGCCAAACCTCTGGTCTAGCCACCATCCATCTTCTTGGTGCAGAATGATATTCAGTTAACCCAGCAGCACCACCACCAGCCTTGATCAGTGCCTTGTTCTGTTCATGTGCCTGGGCAATGGCCAAAGTAGAGAACACTCTCTCAGTATTGTGTATATTAAAATGTCCCTTGTAAAATTCTTCAGCTTATGTGGGTGATTCTGGCTGAGATGCATCATATCTCTGATGTGAAGGAGATCCATCGTGCATAATTCACGTTGTTGTTCATAAAAATAGAGTCAGATTGTAGAGTGCAGTTTCGGATTCGTCTCCCTGAATGACCGAATTAAGGCAAATAATAAAACAATAACCCAATAATTAAATTAATTTGTGGGTTCTCCTCCCTTCGTTTTTCACACCAGTCATCAAAGGTTGGATTTTTTTCTACGCCGCCTTGTTGGCCATCAAAGTAGTTGATGTATGCAGTCATTATCTAGTAGAGACTACAGGCCGTAACTTGATTTATAATCATTGTTATGTAGTGGTATGGGCAAGGTAGTGTCTGGTATGGAAGTACATCACCTCCCAGAGCCGGAGTTGGATGTTGAAAAACAGAAATACTGATCAATATTGTTCTTGGCTGATGTTGCAAAAACTCCTTTTCTCAAAACACACCACCCCATCTTTTCCAAGTTGACGGACTGCTGCATTACCAAATTCTGCTGAAATCTGGAGAACTCAGTGTAAGAAATGCTGACCCCATTTTCATGGAGCATATCCACTGAACACCTCTTCCCCTTTCCCTCTTTATATTCCCATATATAGAGGGAATGGGGACTGTGAGTTGGTGCACCTTCTTTATACATTTCGTAACAGTTGTATTGCAAAAGCTAGGTCTGTCTTGGATGCTTCAGATCTCAGATGGCATTTAATAAGACGGCTGCAATAGAAAAACATACCTCACATCATTCTGGAAAGCGAGTAAGATATCCCGTCGTTCTGATGAGAATCCGGCTCAGGCATTTCAACCAGAAGATTTTCTATAAAACTTGTTGGTTGAACATTTGGTGTTTCTATGCCCTTCTGTTGGAGTCACTGCTTGTACAATTTCACAAGATATGAGAGTTTGAGTCATCCTGTAAACTGTCATCCTGTCTCAGCTATGTATGTGACGGACTCGGAAAAAGCCAATGGATAGGCATCTCTTTCGGGAATTTCTCGAATATTCCTCTCTTTTTCTATGTCAGTCAGAAGTGTTCTTTCTCAGTTGCATAACGCTGTCAAGCAAGCTGCATGATTCATAAGCTTTATAAGCTCCTGAGATCAACTTCACAAGAAGCCTTCCGTCATTCAGATAAATTACTGGTGTAGTCTCTGGTTGAGCTGCTTTATCATGGCATGTCTCAGTGCAGACTTATGGGTGGGGGGGGGGGGGCTCCTCTTCTCCCAAGAGACATTCAAACTGGACTCCAAATATTGCTCTTCTCATTGTCTTGTCTTTCACATCTTGGCTACTTGAGGCAGTAAAACGCTATTTTCTTGGTATGTAGTTGAAGTAGTGTATTGTATTGTTGATGAATATTTGCAGTAATTATTGCATATACAGCTTGCCGACTACTTGATAGCTCGATCTGTCTTTTGTCCTTGGCACAAAACACTTTTCCCATTTATTTTTCCACTGTAGTGGTGATTGAATAATACTGATCATTGTCAATATGTTACATGTTTTAACTGGCAGAGGAATTGTCATTTTACCACCATTGACGATAATATCACAATTATTATGTAATGCACCTAGGTTCAGAGAAACTAATACGTGTGCTAGTAGACCTGTATGATCTGTACACCATTTGAGTATACGAAGCCCCATTACCTTTGGCCCGGTTCTCCCGCACTGGCACATCCTGTCGATTCAAGGAACAGCTAAATGGGATAGGGTCAGCATGCTCATTGGTTTTCTATACAAGGTCGGTAACTCACGGAAATCTTGGAAGCAGCGATCTCAACATACTAGGCCTATTTGTTCACGCCCGCACGCACAACATAGGGGCTGTTCAGCTCCTCTATTCTATCGTGTAAACCCAAAAGGCAGTAACTTCTCAATATAATAGTAGTGTATTATTCACTACATGTCTCATTTTGTAGCAAATAGTGCTTCTGTCATAATCGAGTTTGTATGATGTGTATTAATGCACGTAAATTATGAGATTTCCGTTTGAAAATTCGTCAATAATTTGCTACAAGAACAAGGTATGACATGGTAGCATTTGTTTGGTAGATAAAAAAGTCTACATAGGGGGCAAATGTTAATTGGTTCAAGGGGCCAACTGTTATTGCCAAAGTTTGTCGAATGCTGGCCCGGTCTTTGTGGTCAGACTGTATCCTTGATTCAGCCTCTTCCTTGTGGTACTCTTGTACTTTAGAAGATCACATAGTACTAAGCTTATGGACATCAGCTGAGAGCTCACCTCATATCACAAAGCTTAGGGCCCATTCAAGCATCTGTTTTTCGTTGATAGCCAGGCCAGTTGCTCCACCTATTAAAACTGGCTCTCTTAATCAAAATATACACACAAATAGAATTTTAACTTGTTGCTATTTGTATTTGATGATCATCATATTTTCGCATTTTGACCTTGCAACTGCCCTTTGACCTTGAAGATGACATTGAATCACCAAAATAATAGCAGACATAGATCTGCCAGTCAAAATTAAACGAAAAAGAGGTATTACACTTCCCCCTAGCTAAGCTTTATTTGGTAAAATACCTTATTTGACCGTTAAATTATGCTTTTAACCTTGAAATGTATGGCGAAAATAACTTAGATGAGCTCTTAGTGACAAAACACATCCAAAAATGACACCGGCGCACTCAAATTAGCCGAAAATAAGGTATTACGCGACCTTTTGTGCTGGATGACAAAAAGTTCAAAAATCATCTAATTATTATGCTGATAAGCATAATTATGCTAATTAAAATAAACCATCAGCTGAATTTTAAAGGATGAAGATGACCTTGAATGATCAAAATAGTATCAGAAATGGATTATTTAGTCAAAATCACGCCAAAAGAGGCATTACACTTGTAACTAGTTAAAATATCATATTTGACCTTGTTATTGATATTTTGACCTTGAGATGTATGGCAAAAAAACCTAAATGACCTCATAGTGAAAAAGCACAGCAAAAATGATTATGTACCAGTCAAAACACTCACACCAAATGAGTTACTAACTTGTTGCTATTTGTAATTGATAAAAATCATATTTTCTCATTTGACCTTGGAATTGACCTTTGACCTTGAAATTGAATCACCAAAATAATACCAGAATTGGATTTGCCAGTCAAAATTACTCGAAAAAGAGAAGTATTACAGTTGTCATTGGCTTTATATTGCCAGGTTTACACTAGGTTTCTGGCGGCCACGGCGGCCACGTTTCAGGCCACCGTGGAGAAAACGGGATGGACGTAGGGCAACGCAGGGCGGCGGGATGGACAAACTTGGGAGGCCGTGCTTGCCGTGACTGCCTTGCCAGATTTTAAAACTGTCAAAAAGTTTGCCACGGCAGTCACGGTACGGATAAGAAACCTAGCAGGCCGTAGTAAAACGGGGTAAACCCAACAAAACGTGACAAAACGTGACAGTGCGTAATAAGCCGTAACGGAACTTTGAGAGGGACTGGAAGCAGGGACTGGAAGCATGTTTCTGGAACTTTCAGTGATTTTGATAGCGGCCATTTTGAAAATCGGTCCTTGGTCATTTATTCTCTATCAATTAAATGTTAACAGCCTGATTCTGACTCGTGATAGGTCCCTGAACAACATGATACCACTCAATGAGAGTCCTTGGGATATTTTAAATCACAAATCATAACTTCAAAAGTGCATAAAATTAAAATATGTAATTTTTGTCATTTTTTTGAAGGCATCTTGAATTACACAGAAAAATATTGTAATTTAGCAATTGAAAATAGTTTCAGCATATTCATTGACCTCTTAAATGTAGGATTAGCCACCAAAATCTTCTTTTAAATTGATTAAGAAGCAATATATGTTCAAACACGCTCCAAAGCTGTCCGGTGTCCACGTTTCATCCGCAGAGAGTCTTGACAGAACGTGAAAGACGTGTCAGTCCTTGAGTAGAACGTGAGAAACGCGAGGAACCCCATCAGACCGTGACGGCACGGGAGGCAACGTACTGGCATCCGTAATGCATCGGGGGCCGAACCGTACCGCGCCGCCTTGAGCCTCTGGGAGTCGACCACCTGCGACCCGTCACGGCCCGTCACGCATACCGCGAGAGGCCGTGACAGACCGTTAGAAAACGTAGTAAGACCTAACAAAAATTGAAAGAGGGCTAAAATCCCACGGTGCACTACGTTTCGGGCAAACGTGGCCACCGTAGCCGCCGGGAACATATAGTAAACCTACCATAAGTTAGAATATCTCATTTGACCTTGAAATTAAGCTTTTGACCTTGAAATGTATGACAAAAATAACTTAGATGACCTCTAAATTACAAAACACGTCTGAATGAAAAAAACGTTCGAAAAAAATATAATTCTTATGCTAATTAGCATAATTATGCAAATGAAAAAAAGCCACCGGCTGACTTTTTGCACACCCTCAGTAAATTTCAACTAGGGGACCATATGAACACAAAAGAGTAATAATCTCAACTAGGTCATTTTTTTCCAGGTGTGTCTAATATTCAACCTGACTAGGACAACATTTGTTTTACTAGGAACGCTGGAAAATTGCATTCATCAACATGATTGACAATGTCCTGTTGCTGCTTCGAATTCAAGTGATTCAGTTTGAAAGTTACTAGTGTGTTAAGTCAGATTTATTGTTTAATTTGAAACTGCTTCGCATCACAGATTCACTGGTCTCATTAGGTAAATAATCGGTATCAACAGAAACCGGTGCAGCCATCACCACACATTTTATAGGATCATTATCGCGGCTATGATATTTTTAAGCATATTTATATGCACTCAATATTTTGATCTTCACCTATCACATGTATCAGGAGTGTTTATAACATAGTCCACATTCCCAATGCGATGCGACTCTATAGGGACCATTATACTTGTTTTAATGCAAGGGATTGCCTAACACGGGCATTAATGCCAAAACCTGGTCAACAAAATTAATAATAATAATAGTAATAATAATCAAATTTATATCGAGCACATATCCAGCCTGTGGCTGCCCAAGGCGCCTTACAAAGTATATATATACATCTAGTCATACGCACGTTGGAAGAGATGAGTCTTAAGCTGCGAGAGTGTCACATCAGAGTGTTGACAGAAGCAAAGCGTTGCATAAAACAGGGCTTGCTTTTGAGAAGGACCGGTCACGAACAGTCACATATAGAGATATAATGGAGCCAGTGACTTAAAGGTGAGAAGAAATAATTTGTTCTTGATCCGTGACTCCACTGCTAACCAGCAGAGATTTTTCAAGAGAGGAGTTATGTGTTCATACTTCTTGGTCCTACTGACCACACGGGCGGCAGCATTCTGCAACCTCTGAAGTCTCGACAACTGATATGCAGGTATGCCGTATAGGAGCGCATTGCTATGATTCAGCCGTGATGCAATGAAGGCATGTACTAGGCATTCTGCTGAGTCCGCAGTTAGATATTTTCTGATCATGCCAATGTTCCTTAGGTGAAAGTGGCCAGCGCTGCACACAGAACTGATTTGGGCGTCCATTTTCATGTGTTCGTCAAACATCATGCCGAGGTTACGAACCTGTTTCACCGAGTGAAGGATGTTGTTACCAATAGTCGCAGAAGATGGAGCAGATATTGTCTGGCTCTCTTTCCTGGTGATGTATATCAATTCAGTTTTACCTTCACTCAGCTTCAGTATATCGGCCTTCATCCATGCACGAATCACGGCCGCACATAACGCAATGCGAGCTGTAGCAGTGTCCACTTCGTCCATCTCAAAGAGTATATAAATCTGAGTATCATCAGCATGTATGTGGTAACTTAGACCGTTTTCCCGGATTGTATTGCCAATATGAGCTGCATACATGGTGTAGAGAATGGGCCCCATAACAGAGCCCTGTGGCACACCGAATTGAAGTGAGTGGTATTGTGAAACAGAGCTATTAAATCCTTCTGTCTTGCCTTTTTATCATACCAAACTTTCATACGTGATTATGCATTAGTAAGATGAGTACACACACGGTTGCATGCTTTGAACGTCGAAACATGGGACAATAAATCAGTTTTCGATCGCTCATTCAAGACAACTCTCACTGAATGTTCAACTATTACCTCGAATGGGGATAGAAACCACGTGATTCCTCACCAGCAGGAAATAAAGCTAGATGATCTGTTTCAAACCGTACCCGACAAAATGACACAAGATACGTTCTGATAGATATGGCAGGTCATCACAACTAGACCTGCCAATGCCAATGGGGTCTCATGTGCTAAGCTAAGAATAAGGGGCTGTACACATTAAGGACTACTATATGATGGTAAATTTCCCGTTCAAAATCATGAGAAACATGAGGAGGCGCCACTTTCTCAAGAGGATACCTGACTTCATATAATAGCATACAGGTGCATTTTGAGCTTCATTTTCAGACAGAGCACCACTAATTATAGGGGTAAAAACAGGATCGTTCTCCTGTTCACGTATAAGAGCCTCTTGACTAATCACGCCTGGTATAGAGGCCACTATTTGTTCAACACTGGAAATCTCCTTAGAGTGCAAGAACGTTATAGGATTGGAATCCAACTTTGCCATATAGGTATCTGACATATCAGCATGGTCGTCATTACACTTTGTTAGAGTCATGGATCGGGTTATAACACACGATGGAAATATTCACCAGTCAGAGAGAGATGTGAAGTGTTTTCTAGCTCGCCTTTATCAGTCAGGGAGAGAGAGAGAGAGAGAGAGAGAGAGAGAGAGAGAGAGAGAGAGTCAGGCAGCGGTGGGGCCGCCAGCAGGTGACTGTAGCCATATCTAAACATATCCAGCCATATTCATTCGAAAAAAATATCATATGATATTAATTTAGAAACGTAAGAATATAGTGGGAAAATCACATCAATGTTTTTTTTCTGCACATTCGTCATATTATTCAGATTTTTATTCGACCCTTTGATTTTAATATTATTTTGCATTTAAAAAAAAGTAGCTCGTGTTGATATTACTTCACCGACAATAAATATGTTCTTCTGGTGTGGAAAAGGCTTGTAAAAATGCACAGCGCAGAAATACATATCAATTTTGCTGACATTCGTGACGAAATGTAATAAAATGTGGAGCCCCACACGTGCTTTTGTGCACCTTTTTCAGTCCAAGCCAGTATACATATATATACAAGTCGTTGATATTGATAAAATAGCTTGTGGCAGATGAGAAATATTTTCAGTCATATGAAGTTGGAAATTGCGTCAGCAATTCCAGCTTCAATTAAGCGATTAGGGTTATGTGTATAATTGTTAGGCCAGCCTCACTTCAAAAAAAGATCAAATGGGGAGTACCCTAATTTAACAATATTGTCTAGCTAAGCCCAAATTTTAAACTTAAAACAACTCCTTACATAGCATATTATGGGCTATTTATATTAAGCATTTAGGTTAGAAACATCATTTACTCCGTTCTATATGAGAACGTGATAGTTTAACATTATTATAATAGTCGTCCGGTGAAATTGTTTTTTTTGGTGGAAGCTAACGTTAAAAAGAGGACGAAAGGTCGCTGTTAATGTCAGCGAAATGCTATTCTGTGTTTTGGCCCGGTGTTTTTTTTAAGTTAGTTTGTATTTATCGTGACAACGATTCGAATTACAGTTTGACATATAGGAATAGGTCAACTTCTGGTGGGTGTGCAATGGAGGATGTGAGATAGAGAAGGAGATAGTAGAGATACTTCTAGTGGGTGTGTGGTGAGAGAGGAGAGATAGGGAATGAGATAGAGATGCTTATAGTGGGTGTGAAGTGAGAGAAAAGAGATAGAGAATGAGATAGATATGCTTATAGTGGGTGTGTAGTGAGAGAGGAGAGATAGAGAAGGATATAGCGATACTTCTGGTGGGTGTGCAGTGAGAGGAAAACGAAAGAGAAGGAGATACTCCTGGTGTGTGTGCAGTGGGAGGGGAGAGAAAGAGAAGGATATAGAGATACTTCTAGTGGGTGTGCAGTGAGAGGGGAGAGAAAGAGAAGGATATAGAGATAATTCTAGTGGGTGTGCAGTGAGAGGGGAGAGAAAGAAAAGGAGATAGAGATACTTCTAGTGGGTAAGCAGTGAGAGAGGAGAGATAGAGAAGGATATAGAGATACTTCTATTGGGTGTGTACTCTGGGCTGAGAGATAGAGAAGGAAATATAGATACTTCTGGTGGGTGTGCACAGCGAGATGATAGACAGAGAATGAGATAGAGGTACTTCTGGTGGGTGTGTACTGTGGGCTTGTGTGGAGAGATAGAGATAGGGGTATCTGAAAGCAACTTCAAAGCAACAGGGAAAGATACAGAGAAGAGAGAATGAGAGAAATGAAGATAACTAGATAAAGGTCGCCTCGCAAAAACACGTCAGCCATTTGCAAAGCCTCCTTGACCTTAACGACAACAGAAACGTCCCATGGCATTTCCCGTATAACGGTGCTGTGCGACTACTCAATGTGATCATTTAGAGGTGGCCCCTTGTGATTCCCTGTTGAACAGAGACGTTGGCCCAGGGTGTGTTTGATGTGGAGATGCGTTGGCCAACGTTGATACAGATGTGGCTCATGTGGTGATTCCGCAGGGATTGTTAGGTCAGGGGGGGGGGGTGTGAAGCACCTTTGGTTCCGTGAGGGATCCCTCTAAATTTGCCACCCGGCCTGCCAGACAGTGGGGAAGATAAAGCGGTAATTTTCGCCCCAGACATCGCACCAATGCTGCTATGGTGTTGGCACAGCGTCTTCGACGCTGTGCCAACATGATGGCAGCGTTGTATCAATGTCTCATGTTTGCTGGGCGGTGACCTTTAGACAGTTTCCCTTCGACCTTTTCTGAATCTGAGTGTAATCTGCGCTGGATGTGATTCGCATGGTCAGACGCGATCAGAGCGCGGTCATGACGGACGGACGGGCGACACACGGACTCCAATCTCCGCCGGACACGGATACGTGCGGAGCGCGACGCGCGCGCGGGATATGACTAAACATCGGAATATCTCTGGTGCTTACTTTCTTGTGCAATCAGACGCGGTCAGTTGAGGTTTTATGCCCGCACTTTTCTCGTGTCTGATAACCCCCTGTGTACGGTACACTGGTCGCTGAACACAATAGTACTGGTATAAGATCTTCTATTAGAAAACCATGTTAACAAGTAGCATACATTACTTCAAGTGAATGGGAACCAATCAGCTCGATACAACATGGGTTCAAAATAATCATCACACTTCCCAAGAATCAATTCGTCAATTTCGATTTCAGGCTTAAATCGAAAGAATAATAATAATCTTAAATGATTGAATTACAATGTTATCCGAGCTCGTCACACAATGTGGCCTATGGTAGGTCTACTGAGGCAGCGCCTATTAGCTGCTATGTTACAGTGTCAACTACACGTGGCCGGATCCCTATAACAACGTGAAGGATACGAGCCGCTTATAATAAGAGATCCAGATGGAGAGTGACAGATGTTCTGCTCTGCAAACCCAAATAGACGTAACTGCTTATGTATAAAGTAACCATGTAGTTACAGCTCTTCTGCTTTACACGACGGTTGTTATGGATCTATATACGAATGTCTGGACCATCAAAGCAAAACTAATGCATCCCTGTATTTGGAATAGCTTCAAGCAGCGACGTCGTCCTGACTACGTGTGTTAAGCTGTGGGCCCAAGGAAAAACCTTCTATGAAAGGGGATGAAAACATGTGTAAATATTATGATAAGCGACAGGCGACGAAACACACGCATTGTTTGAAGTCATCGGGACATACTGACGATGATACTTTCGCTAAGTCAGTGGCACACCAGGAGATACTGACGATGATATTCTCTAAGTCACTAGGACATACTGACGATGATAGTCTCTAAGTCACCAGAGCATACTGACGATGATAGTCTCTAAGTCACCAGGACATACTGATGATGATAGTCTCTAAGTCACCAAGACATACTGACGATGATAGTCTCTAAGTCACCGGGACATATTGACGATGATAGTCTCTAAGTCACCAGGACATACTGGCGATGATAGTCTCTAAGTCAACAGGGCATACTGGCGATGATAGTCTTCAAGTCACCGGGACATACTGACGATGATATTATCTAAGTCACCAAGAAATACTTACGATGATAGTATCTAAGTCACCAGGGCATACTGACGATGATAGTCTCGCTAAGTCAGTGGGACACCAGGCGATACTGACGATGATATTCTGTAACTGACTAGGACATACTGACGATGATAGTCTCTAAGTCACCACGACATACTGATGATGATAGTCTCTAAGTCACCGGGACATATTGACGATGATAGTCTCTAAGTGACTAGGACATACTGACGATGATAGTCTCTAAGTCACCACGACATACTGACGATGATAGTCTCTAAGTCACCAGGAGATATTGACGATGATATTCTCTAAGTGACTAGGACATACTGACGATAATAGTCTCTCTAAGTCACCAGGGCAAATTGACGATGGTAGTCTCTAAGTCACCAGGAGATATTGACGATAATATTCTCTAAGTCACTAGGACATACTGACGATAATAGTCTCTCTAAGTCACCAGGGCATACTGACGATGATAGTCTCTAAGTCACCAGGAGATATTGACGATGATATTCTCTAAGTCACTGGGCCATACTGACAATGATAGTCTCTAAGTCACCAGGACATGCTGACGATGATAGTCTCTCTGAGTCACCAGGACATACTGACAATGATAGTCTCTAAGTCACCGGGACATACTGACGATGATAGTCTCTAAGTCAACAGGGTATACTGGCGATGATAGTCTTCAAGTCACCGGGACATACTGACGATGATATTATCTAAGTCACCAAGAAATACTTACGATGATAGTATCTAAGTCACCAGGGCATACTGACGATGATAGTCTCGCTAAGTCAGTGGGACACCAGGCGATACTGACGATGATATTCTGTAACTGACTAGGACATACTGACGATGATAGTCTCTAAGTCACCACGACATACTGATGATGATAGTCTCTAAGTCACCGGGACATATTGACGATGATAGTCTCTAAGTGACTAGGACATACTGACGATGATAGTCTCTAAGTCACCACGACATACTGACGATGATAGTCTCTAAGTCACCAGGAGATATTGACGATGATATTCTCTAAGTGACTAGGACATACTGACGATAATAGTCTCTCTAAGTCACCAGGGCAAATTGACGATGGTAGTCTCTAAGCCACCAGGAGATATTGACGATAATATTCTCTAAGTCACTAGGACATACTGACGATAATAGTCTCTCTAAGTCACCAGGGCATACTGACGATGATAGTCTCTAAGTCACCAGGAGATATTGACGATGATATTCTCCAAGTCACTGGGCCATACTGACAATGATAGTCTCTAAGTCACCAGGAGATATTGACGATGATATTCTCTAAGTCACCAGGATATACTGACGATGATAGTCTCTAAGTCACTAGGACATACTGACGATGATAGTCTCTAAGTCACTAGGACATACTGACGATTATAGTCTCTAAGTCACCGGGACATACTGACGATGATAGCCTCTCTGAGTCACCAGGACATACTGATGATGATAGTCTCTAAATCACCGGGACATATTGACGATAATATTCTCTAAGTCACTAGGACATACTGACGATGATAGTCTCTAAGTCACCAGGAGATACTGGCGATGATAGTCAATCTAAGTCACCAGGACATACTGACGATGATATTCTCTAAGTCACTAGGACATACTGACGATGATAGTCTCTAAGTCACCAGAACATACTGACGATGATAGTCTCTAAGTCACCAGAACATACTGACGATGATTGTCTCGGGACATCGGGACATACCGACGGTGAAAGTCTCTCTAAGTCACTAGGACATACTGACGATGATAGTCTCTAAGTCACCGGGACATACTGACGATGATAGTCAATCTAAGTCACCAGGACATACTGACGATGATATTCTCTCAGTCACTAGGACATACTGACGATGATAGTCTCTAAGTCACCAGAACATACTGACGATGATAGTCTCTAAGTCACCAGAACATACTGACGATGATTGTCTCTCTAAGTCTCCGGGACATACTGACGATGGTAGTCTCTAAGTCACCGGGACATACTGACGATGATAGTCTATCTAAGTCACCAGGACATACTAGCGATGATAGTCTCTCTAAGTCACCGGGACATACTGACGATGATAGTCTCTAAGTCACAAGGGCATACTGGCGATGATAGTCTTTAAGTCACCAGGAGATACTGACGATGATATTCTCTAAGTCACTAAGACATACTGACGATGATAGTCTCTAAGTCACCAGGACATACTGACGATGATATTCTTTAAGTCACTAGGACATACTGACGATGATATTCTTTAAGTCACTAGGACATACTGACGATGATGTGTCTCAAAGTCATCAGAGCATACTGACGATGATATTCTTTAAGTCACTAGGACATACTGACGATGATGTGTCTCAAAGTCACCAGAGCATACTGACGATGATAGTCTCTAAGTCACCAGGACAAACTGACGATGATAGTCTCTAAGTCACCAGGAGATACTGACGATGATATTCTCTATGTCACTAGGACATACCGACGATGATAGTCTCTAAGGCACCAGGAAAAACTGACGATGATAGTCTCTAAGTCACCAGGAGATACTGACGATGATATTCTCTATGTCACTAGGACATACCGACGATGATAGTCTCTAAGTCACCAGGACAAACCGACGACGATAGTCTCTAAGTCACCAGGAGATATTGACGATGATATTCTCTAAGTCACTAGGACATACTGACAATGATAGTCTCTAAGTCAACAGGGCATACTGACGATAATAGTCTCTCTAAGTCACCAAGACATACTGACGATGATAGTCTCTAAGTCATCAGGGCATACTGACGATGATAGTCTCTAAGTCACCAGGGCATACTGATGATGATAGTCTCTAAGTCACCGGGACATATTGACGATGATATTCTCTAAGTCACTAGGACATACTGACAATGATAGTCTCTAAGTCAACAGGGCATACTGACGATAATAGTCTCTCTAAGTCACCAAGACATACTGACGATGATAGTCTCTAAGTCACCAGAGCATACTGACGATTATGGTCTCTAAGTCACCAAGGCATACTGATGATGATAGTCTCTAAGTCACCGGGACATACTGACGATGATAGTCTCTCTAAGTCATCAGGGCATACTGACGATGATAGTCTCTTAGTCACCAGGAGATACTGACGATGATAGTCTCTTAGTCACCAGGAGATACTGTCGATGATAGTCTCTAAGTCACCAGGCGATACTGACGATGATATTCTCTAGGTCACTAAGACATACTGACGATGATCGTCTCTAAGTCACCAGGACATACTGACGATGATAGTCTCTCATAGTCACTAGGACAAACTGACGATGATAGTCTCTAAGTCACCAGGAGATACTGACGATGATATTCTCTATGTCACTAGGACATACCGACGATGATAGGCTCTAAGTCACCAGAGCATACTGACGATGATATTCTCTAAGTCACTAGAGCATACTGACGATGATATTCTCTAAGTCACTAGGACAAACTGACGATGATAGTCTCTAAGTCAACAGGACATACTGACGATGATAGTCTCTAAGTCACCAGAACATACTGACGATGATAGTCTCTCAGTCACCAGAACATACTGACGATGATTGTCTGTCTAAGTCTCCCGGACATACTGACGATGGTAGTCTCTAAGTCACCGGGACATATTGACGATGATAGTCTATCTAAGTCACCAGGACATACTGGCGATGATAGTCTCTCTAAGTCACCGGGACATACTGACGATGATAGTCTCTAAGTCACAAGGGCATACCGGCGATGATAGTCTCTAAGTCACCAGGAGATACTGACGATGATATTCTCTAAGTCACTAAGACATACTGACGATGATAGTCTCTAAGTCACCAGGACATACTGACGATGATAGTCTCTCCAAGTCACCAGAGCATACTGACGATGATAGTCTCTAAGTCACCAGAACATACTGACGATGATATTCTCTATGTCACTAGGACATACCGACGATGATAGTCTCTAAGTCACCAGAGCATACTGACGATGATATTCTCTAAGTCACTAGAGCATACTGACGATGATATTCTCTAAGTCACTAGGACAAACTGACGATGATAGTCTCTAAGTCACCAGAACATACTGACGATGATAGTCTCTAAGTCACCAGGATATACTGACGATGATATTCTCTATGTCACTAGGACATACCGACGATGATAGTCTCTAAGTCACCAGAGCATACTGACGATGATAGTCTCTAAGTCACCAGAACATACTGACGATGATAGTCTCTAAGTCACCAGGGCATACTGATGATAATAGTCTCTAAGTCACCGGGACATATTGACGATGATATTCTCTAAGTCATTAGGACATACTGACAATGATAGTCTCTAAGTAAACAGGGCATACTGACGATGATATTCTCTCTAAGTCACCAAGACATACTGACGATGATAGTCTCTAAGTCACCAGAGCATACTGACGATGATGGTCTCAAAGTCACCAAGGCATACTGATGATCATAGTCTCCAAGTCACAGGGACATATTGACGATCATATTCTCTAAGTCACTAGGACATACTGATGATGATAGTCTCTCTAAGTCACCAGGGCATACTGACGATGATAGTCTCTTAGTCACCAGGAGATTCTGACGATGATAGTCTCTAAGTCACCAAGAGAAACTGACGATGATATTCTCTAAGTCACTAAGACATACTGACGATGATAGTCTCTATGTCACCAGGACATACTGACGATGATAGTCTCTCATAGTCACTAGGCCATACTGACGATGATAGTCTCTCCAAGTCACCAGAGCATACTGACGATGATAGTCTCTAAGTCACCAGAACATACCGACGATGATGTGTGTCTAAGTCACCAGAGCATACTGACGATGATAGTCTCTTAGTCACCAGGAGATACTGACGATGATAATTTTTCTAAGTCACCAGGACATACTGACGATGATATTCTCTAAGTCACTAGGACAAACTGACGATGATAGTCTCTAAGTGACCAGGATATACTGACAATGATATTCTCTATGTCACTAGGACATACTGACGATGATAGTCTCTAAGTCACCAGAACATACTGACGATGATAGTCTCCAAGTCACCAGGGCATACTGATGATAATATTCTCTAAGTCACCGGGACATATTGTCGATGATATTCTCTAAGTCACTCGGACATACTGACAATGATAGTCTCTAAGTCAACAGGGCATACTGACGATGATAGTCTCTCTAAGTCACCAAGACATACTGAAGATGATAGTCTCTAAGTCAACAGGGCATACTGACGATGATAGTCTCTCTAAGTCACCAAGACATACTGACGATGATAGTCTCCAAGTCACCAGGACATACTGACGATGATAGTCTCTAAGTCACCAGGACATGCTGACGATGATAGTCTCTCTAAGTCACCAAGACATACTGACGATGATAGTCTCTAAGTCACCGGGACAAACTGACGATGATAGTCTCTAAGTCACCGGGACTTACTGACGATGATAGTCTCTAAGTCACCAGAACATACTGACGATGATAGTCTCTCTAAGTCACCAAGACATACTGACGATGATAGTCTCTAAGTCACCGGGACATACTGACGATGATAGTCTCTCTAAGTCACTGTGACATACGGGCGATGATAGTCTCTAAGTCACCGGGACATACTGACGATGATAGTCTCTAAGTCACCAGGACATACTGACGATGATAGTCTCTAAGTCACCAGAACATACTGACGATGATAGTCTCTCTAAGTCACTGGGACATACTGATGATAGTCTCTAAGTCAACAGGTCATATTGACGATGATAGTCTCTAAGTCACTAGGACATACTGACGATGATAGTCTCTAAGTCACCAGGACATACTGATGATGATGTGTCTCTAAGTCACCAGGAGATACTGACGATGATAGTCTCTCCAAGTCACCAGGGCATACTGACGATGATAGTCTCTAAGTCACCAGAACATACTGACGATGATAGACTCTAAGTCACCAGGACATACTGACGATGATGTGTCTCTAAGTCACCAGAGCATACTGACGATGATATTCTCTAAGTCACTAGGACATACTGACGATGATAGTCTCTCTAAGTCACCAGGACATACTGACGATGATAGTCTCTAAGTCACCAGGAGATACTGACGATGATATTCTTTAAGTCACCAAGACATACTGACGATGATATTCTCTCTAAGTCACCAGGACATACTGACGATGATAGTCTCTAAGTCACCAGAGCATACTGACGATGATGGTCTCTAAGTCACTAGAGCATACTGACGATGATATTCTCTAAGTTACTAGGACAAACTGACGATGATAGTCTCTAAGTCACCAGGAGATACTGACGATGCTATTCTCTATGTCACTAGGACATACTGACGATGATAGTCTCTAAGTCACCAGAGCATACTGACGATGATATTCTCTAAGTCACTAGAGCATACTGACGATGATATTCTCTAAGTTACTAGGACAAACTGACGATGATAGTCTCTAAGTCACCAGGAGATACTGACGATGTTATTCTCTATGTCACTAGGACATACTGACGATGATAGTCTCTAAGTCACCAGAGCATACTGACGATGATAGTCTCTAAGTCACCAGGGCATACTGATGATAATTGTCTCTAAGTCACCGGGACATATTGACGATGGTATTCTCTAAGTCAACAGGGCATACTGGCGATGATAGTCTCTCTAAGTCACCAAGACATACTGACGATGATAGTCTCTAAGTCACCAAGACATACTGACGATGATAGTCTCAAAGTCACCAGAGCATACTGACGATGATGGTCTCTAAGTCACCGGGACATATTGACGATGATATTCTCTAAGTCACCAGGACATACTGTCGATGATAGTCTCTCTAAGTCACCAGGGCATACTCACGATGATAGTCTCTTAGTCACCAGGAGATACTGACGATGATAGTCTCTAAGTCACCAGGAGATACTGACGATGATATTCTCTAAGTCACCAGGACATACTGACGATGATAGTCTCTAAGTCACCAGAGCATACTGACGATGATAGTCTCTAAGTCATCGGGAGATACTGACGATGATAGTCTCTAAGTCACCAGGACATACTGACGATGATAGTCTCTAAGTCACCAGGAGATACTGACGATGATATTCTCTAAGTCATCGGGACATACTGACGATGATATTCTCTAAGTCATCGGGAGATACTGACGATGATAGTCTCTAAGTTACCGGGAGATACTGACGATGATAGTCTCTTTTGGCTTACTTGTGACATTCATTGGTGATCCTATCTGGTGAAAGTAATGACCGCCATTAACGTCATCACCATCATCGGATTACCTGACGTTCCTAATAATACAAAGTGTATTGCAACCGCCTTTAGATAATAAAAGTCACTGCGTCTAAGACACATAATGGTATAACCCTTCGTCTACTAGTGACACACATTTGAAATAAATAAAAAATGCAATATTCGTTTTTAATCCTCGTATCAGACAATAAAAACTCTGTTATTGGGAACGAAATGGGTGTTCAAACATCATGATGTGTGGTCTCAAATTATACAGTTATATAAGTAATTTTAGCACACTTGGAGTTGTTGGTCACGGTAGCGAGACACAACTTCAAATGGGTCGAAATTTAAAGAAGATAATTTAGCTGGAAAAGTGCTAAGCCGTAAATTCTTAACGCTAAGAAGATATGTGATAAAGCCGCAGCATGCTAATAATCAAAGCTGCCATATTCTTATACTACGATAGTGCGTGGCTGTAAAGAACTCAAATATACAGTGTGAAGATGAAAACGTGCTAAAAAGAAGACAAATGAATAGTGAGAAAACGACCAATTTAAAAATAAAACAAACGAATAGTGATATTTGATTTCAGTTTCATTGTGTTATATATGAGAGAGCATTTCGGTTGCTCCATGCCAACTGTCATCATATTTAATTTCGAAACATAAAAATGGACATGGTGAGTCATAAATCACCGTTGGATGCCAACTCCAAGCGGCGCGCTACCACTCCATGAGGCAAGGAATATAATCATGATACAAAATAAGTGCCAGATACGAGCCCGACAATTTACTAATAGTAGTCTTAACCCTGTGCGCTACCATTTGGCCGCTGAGGCATGGAATATACCATCAGGGTACAGCAATCTTATGTTGCTATGTGACCTGACTATGTATGATCTACTTTCAAAAGATGGTTTATATACTGGATTTTACAAGGACTACGGATTTACTCTCAAGTCACCTGCGTTGGTGAGATGATGGTGAGATTCTCATCTCCAGGATGACGGATACACGTCTCAGTAGGTGAGTGAGTGAGTGAGTGAGTGAGTGAGTGAGTGAGTGAGTGAGCGAGCGAGTGAGTGAGTGAGTGAGTGAGCGAGCGAGCGAGTGAGTGAGTGAGTGAGTGAGTGAGTGAGTGAGTGAGTGAGTGAGTGAGTGAGTGAGTGAGTGAGTGAGTGAGTGAGTGAGTTAGTGAGTTAGTGAGTGAGTGAGTGAGTGAGTGAGTGAGTGAGTGAGTGAGTGAGTGAGTGAGTGAGTGAGTGAGTGAGTGAGTGAGTGAGTGAGTGAGTGAGTGAGTGAGTGAGTGAGTGAGTGAGTGAGTGAGTGAGTGAGTGAGTGAGTGAGTGAGTGAGTGAGTGAGTGAGTGAGTGAGTGAGTGAGTGAGTGAGTGAGTGAGTGAGTGAGTGAGTGAGTGAGTGAGTGAGTGAGTGAGTGAGTGAGTGAGTGATATATAAAAAACAAACGTCTGAAAATGGAAGGAAGGAAGGAGTAGAGAATGGGATCAATATTTCAATGTTTTCAGTGGTGACTATTCGTTGCATGTTTTTATTTATTTATTAGGCTTTATATACACAAAAATATTTAATAATCGTACAAATATGAAATTGTAAATAAACTTGTGTACACCAGTATATCAAATACAGATGGCCAACACCCTAACTAAGTTTGACATCCAAAGACTGACTGCATGAACAATTTTCAAAAGGAACGTGTTTAGTATTTCGTTTATTTTCTAAACATAAAATTATCAATAATATATTGTGGGTTGACAAGTAGTGATTTTGGACATTAAATCAGACCTGGAAAAGCGTGATATTTAAATGCTAAACATGTATTTTCTAAACATATGTTTAGCGCAACATGTTTGACGTGCTTCTATGTTCACCAGCTAAGCATGTGTAAAAGCAGTAAACGTTGAATTTTACGTGTGGAAAAAGTGGTAGCAATGAAAGTGTTTTGTTTAGAAAGATGCTTAAAATGTTGTTTTTACAATGTAGATATATACTGAAAGGTTAGACATACATCCTGGTATGATATATGGAACCTTTTTATATATTACTCTCAATCATATTAAGAAACTCTCACAAAGTTTTTTTTCTGAGAGTCTAAAATGTAAGTTGAAGAGAAGGCGTAGATTAATTCTATATTTATGTTAACGGACATATACACAAACTCACCACGATATACACGCTTTGATATAACGCGGCATGGACATCATTAAAGTTGCATTTATATATATTTGCACGGCCTCAGATTTCATAGATCATGCGGCGAGTATTCAAACAACACATCTGTTTTCTACTTATTTACAAGCTGATGTGAGGCCGCCGAGTGCATTCAATACATGATATGTCAAAGCCAGAAAACACTAGTTACGCATTCTTTAGATATATTAAATCACATAATTTGAGCATAAATATCTAATGAGCTGTTGAGCAAAGACAAAAATGCAGTAAATTCCTACTTGAAAAGTAATCATTTTCTATTTTCTGGCCTCGCACAACTGTGTATGACTGGTAAAGCTTGACCGCTGTGGTATCATCTCCAGGCGGAAACAAAAGAAGGTCAGTTATGTTCTGCGGAACTAAAACACTGTAAGTGATCACTTTTCAAGTGAGCAGTTACTTCCATTTGAGTTTACACGAGTATTCCCGGCCTGATCTTTTCTAAATGCCACTTTGTGCTTCCAGTTTCTTAACCCTTGTCCTGCTAGGCCCGTATGCACAGTTTATATATGTACAAATTTCAAAACAGACAAATGTCATTAAAATAGATGAAATATTTATGATAGATGCTCATAAGCAAATAGTTCATTAGAAAACCTTCTCGTCAGTCAAAATTCCAGCCTGAAACGAATTAAAACTAGTAGCTGAGAATTCAGCAGGACAAAGGTTAATCTTTCTATGTGACTTTTGCCGGTTACTTTAAGTCAAGACTGTAGACCATGGGCTACAACCACCCTACGTGTCCCCCCCCCCCCTACCACACACACACGCACACCAATTCTTTCTTAAACCTTGATATGTCCAAAGAATTAAATGCGATGTTAGCAGTAAAAAAAATATAAGGAAGAACTTCATATTTCGACCGCTTATATAGGGGTACCCCCAAACATGTCCAGAAGTAGGGGGTAGGGTAAACGTAGAGTAAACGTCTATCGTTTGTGTTCTGATTGACCGATCAGCACATGCGATATGTCATATAACAAATAATTAATTTCCGTTCTAATAATATATCTCACTTTGCAGTAGAGTAAAAAGTCGTCTCTCCAAATATGTTCAAACATGTTTTTTTTATAATTATAAAATAATAATAAAAAATAATTATAAAATAATCAAAATGAACATGGTCAACTACAACGACATGATAAAACGTAATTATTGGACATATCCAGATATGTGTATGCCTAAAAATGAGTGTTTATTTATATTTATAAATGTCATGTATATTTTTAATGAAAGAATATCACAGCATTTCATGAAAATATGTCTATGTAGCTTGGGATGAAATATGAAACATGGAACGTTGCTCGGCATTTTGGTGTGTAATCTTTATCCAATTTGTTTTTACATAGTTTGTGTGTGCTGAACTTGAATCTGTCGGATAACATTCTATATTTGGTGACCTTCACTTTGAAATTAGCAAACAATAAAATGGCCGCGAAGATGGAGAGAAAACCTTCCTTTTTCTATGGTTTTCTCACATGGAAGCACAGTTTCTGGTTTCTGCAGGATTTTGATTTGAAAAGTTTTTTTCTAGTATATTTGGGAAGAAATGACTTTTATTTGAACTTCAAATGCAAGACGTCCGCCGTTTATATACATTTACTGTTACTATAAGTATACCGCTAAACATGTTGACGATAATATGACTCATTTGTAGTGATTTAGTGGACCAGATATAAACGTTACTGACGAGTAAACTTGAAAGAAAAAAAGAAAATGTGAACAAAGAACAAAATTTCGAATTCAGCACACCCAATCGGGAAAAAATCAGCACTTATATGCCGAGCAAAGTTCTATGTTTCATATTTCAGGCTAAATACATTATTTTTAAAAAGGCTTCAATATTCTTTCATTTAAAACTATATAGGCTTATGTACAAATCTAAAGACCAGTCATTTTTAAGCTATAATCAGAAAACATTGGTCAAATATATATATGGCCAATCACGTATTATTAGGTCGTTTGCATTGACCATGTTGACTAGTTTGTTTTATTGTCGATTTTGATTATCTTGTAATAAAAAGAACAGCAACGACAGACGTTTGCGTAACTCTACCCCCTACTTTTGGACAGTTTGGGGGTACCCCCGTATAAGCGGTCAAAATATAAAGTTCGTCACTATTATTTTACTGTACATAGCAAGGCTTGGGGGTGGGGTGCACGTAGTGTTGTAGCCCATGGCCTACTGGTTCAGTGTCATGATTGTGGTAGGCGAGCCTGATCTATTATTGTATCCAAAGTATTAACCCTTTTTCTGCTAAGTTGTCTTACTTACATTTTCACCCACTTGAAGTTGTGTCTCGCTAGCGGGAACCACAATATCAAGTGGGTGAAAATTAGTCACATTTGTTTAATTTGAGACCGAACATCTGCAAATTTTGAAATTTAAACACAAATTTCGTTCCCAATAACAATGATTTATTCGGCTAATAAAACGGATTCAAAACGAATATAGTCGTGTCTAGCACTGAAAGAATTAAACGAAACAACACATTTCCTGTGTGTACTTTCAATAAGCGGAACTCGGCGTTCAAATGGTTCAAATGTGCTGTTGTAGATATCATATAAAGAATCAATTATCGTTTCTCACACCAAGCTAGTAATGGCGACAAAAATTAGTTTTACGTTAGCGAAACACATTTGAAAAGTAATGCCTCTGTCAAAGCTGTTATCACGAGACAACAACATAGTGATTGAGTACTTAAATACTACTTAAATATTTATTAGGTGACGAGTTGTAATTGTTGTCATTGTAATATTAACCAATTGCAACCGAAGCACCATATCTACAAATTGTCCTCCAGATACCGTTTTGTACTCTTTCAATTTTAAACTTTTTGTTGATGCTTGTGTATATGCATAACTAGCAGGTAAAGGGTAAATATAGGGACTTTTGTAATGGATTTTTAGGCTACATTTGTGCACATATAGGCTAAATTGGGCCAGGAGAAACTCTTAAGGATGGTGAGATGAATGAGATGACACTGCCCTTCAGACACAGGATTCGAAATTCGCGTCCTTCTCTGAGGCCTCTCGGGCACGGAGGTTCCCCACAATCTTTACGAGTGAGCGCCTTTGAAACTTGTAGGCCAGAGTGGGGTTTGAACCCGCGATATCCGACTTCCCAAGCAGGGAGGTTTAACCACTGCACCAGGGTCCCCGCCCTAGCCAGCGATGAAATTATGTGCAGAATGTTATAGTTAAAGCTACAGTCACACTGGGACTCGGATTGACACGCTGCCCGCGGTTTGAGCAAAATAGCCGAAATCGGCAATCCGCATCAGACCGTCTCTAACCGCGTGTTTTAATCCGCGCGGTGTGCCTACACACCCAGACGGACGAAAAATGGCGTACGCATACCATAGAAATCGTCTGTGAGCGTCTGAATCGTGTATAAGCGTGGATAAGTGCACACGCACCGTAGGTGGCGTAGGCATACCGCACGCGGTGTGCGTACGCCACCTACGGTACGTGTATACTCATGCACGCTTCCTACGGTGTCTCTACACTTACGGACGCTCACTCACGGGAACCGACGAATGAAGACGGTCTGACGCGATCGCGACAGATGGAGACGGTATGTGTACGCTCACCGCACGTCCAGACGGAATACCTACACGACGCGACGGTCTGCCTAAACATAGAGACGGTGTGTGTACACAAAAGTGCGACAACCCGCGCACGTCCACGTGTTTATACGTCATTTTAAAAGCCGCGCGCACATGACTTTTTCCATTGGGTTTGTATATGCTGGTCCGTGTGCTTGTCCGCATGTTTCACACTGGCTTGTCCAATATTCTATTTGAATTTGAATTTATTTATATTATGCCTATATATATTTATTTAATTTATTCCCTCTTTATTTCTCGTTGTGTAACAAATGTAGAGCTACATTGTAGAATATCTTTTTCCTATATAAAATATATCCTCAATTTATATTTATTGTAATGCTTGTTATAATATTTGATATAAAAATTGAAATGTATCTTTATAGCAAAATATATCTTTAAATTATATCTCATTCCAGGTGTCCAGGATACCTGGATACCCACAAAAGCTATGGTAGCCATGTGGGGCCTTCAGATGTTAATATTAGTCGCCTAAACCAATTTACAGGAGACCACTTAATTATTTTGATCTTTGCGGCTTATGCGCTATTAGAATCAATTGAGATAAAGCAATATAAATTCCTTTAATAATAAGTGATAACGGTAATATAGATCAACATGATTAATGCCTATTAAAAAAATTGAACATAGTATATCTTTAAAAAATGGTATTTTTTAGGATAAGCCAGTGTGCTTCTCGAATCCCGGAATCTCGGGAAATATCACTCTCGACGCGAGGTCATACGAGACAAGGTCTAGTAAGGTGGGAGGAGTGTGAACATGCCTGTCAATCAGCCCTGTCGGTTGACTATCAATAATGATAGTGATCCGTGTCAGCATATACAAATACTTATGCAACAGCTTTAAAACTATTTCGCCAATATAATTGATAAATTATTTAACAAAGTAACATGTTTATTCAAATCCTGTAATAAAGCATTATAACACGAAATAATAATCTTTTTAAATTGGGCAATAAAACATCACAACACGAACACGATGTTCCCTAACATTTTTCGATTTAAATCGTGTAATAAAACGTTACAACACGAACACGATGGCTTTGCAATTTTTTATATCGTGCAATAAATCACTACAACACTAATATTATGTTTTTCCAAATCGTGTAATAAAACATCATATCACTGATGTTATATTATTCATATGATAACTACCAAGCCCGTAGGCTTGAAATGGTGCGACACACTCAACTAGCCACTGTTACTGTTAGTGACGTCGTCAAGCATTGCGTAACCGGCCGCCAATGGTCCATGGAGAATTGAGATCCGAGTTCATTTTAGATTTATGTTTATTTAAAGTAATCAGGGAATTACAAACACGGATATAAATATAATTTTTTTTAGCTTAAATGAGAGACAAAAATAGCTTAAACAGCGTAAATAAAAGGGCTCTAGCCTCTAATTATCTTGCGACCATGTAGATTTAAAAAGTGTACTGCACGTCAGGAAACATGATATGCTCCACAGTATTCTCGCGAACATAATTGAAGCAGCAATCAGGCTAAAATCACCAAAAATCAGTATTTTTATTTTGGCTTCCTAATATGACCATTATAATGTAAACATGTCAATTGACTAGAGCTGCGCATTATATAGAAAAAGCGAGATAAAAAGACAAAATTCCCGTATTTCTTACTTTGGACATGCATGTCCGAAATAAGAAATCGGGAATTTCGTCCTCATATCTGCTTCTTTGCGGCTTTTTCTTTTCTTGCTTTGCCTTTTCTTTTCCAAACCTTCGGCAAATAAGAAATCGGGAATTTCTCTTTCATATAATGTGTTTCTTTGCGGCTTCTTTTTATTGCTTTCCCTTCTCTTTTGCCATGAGACTAAGTTTCACAGTAGTAATTCGTCAATGCTTTATCAACTGCATGCAGCTGCCAAGCCCTCAACTGCATTTGACGTGCGTGTTATTGTACCACATCCATGTTGGAGAAACAATCTATACAGCACTACCCAGAGAGTACGACGACAATGATGGAGCAACAGAAGAGCAACAGAGCAGATGGAACTTGGAGAAGGTCAACAGGGAAGAATGAAAAATACTCCGATCCGCGACCTTTTCATATGCGGTTCGGAAATTGACACATTTGGGTGGCGGACACCGCAAAATTGTGTACAGACACAGCGAGATGGCGTACATAAACCGTAGACAGCGTGAGGCGGCGTGACATACCGTGAAATAGCGTGAATAAGCGTGATATGTCGTCAAATGGTGTACAGAAACCGTACATAGAGTACAGAGACCGTAGGCAGCGTGACTAAGCGTGACCAAGCGCAGCCAGTGGCTACGATCCCCTACGCTGACCGTCGCACGGTGCAACACCCAAAATATTTTGCGCTGTGCGTAGGGTATCGTAGGCTATTGTATAAAAGTGTAGAATAGCGTATGGACAGCGTGTGCCAGTGTAGGGGCTCCGCCTTGGAGAGGGGTGCAGGGTGAGCCATTTCTGGTCTGGCTCCGTCGCGCACGCCCAAGATACCTACGGTGTATGTAAGATGTCCACGGTGAATGTACACAATCTCGCTGTGTCTCTGCGCTGCTTCACGGATGATTGGTCTCCCGCGGACAGCCACGCTTGGCCACGAATTTTTTAACAAGAAGTTGATTCGCGGCAGCCGACGGATGGACGCGGTTGCTGCGAAAAGTGACGCTTACCGCCGCTTAAAGCCCAGTCACACTGGGGTACGGTTTGACACGGTCACATGCGGAAGGAGCAAAAGCCACGCACCGGGAATCAGCGTCTGTAAGCGTCTGTAAGCGTCGGTAAGCGCCCGTGATCGTACATTTCCAGGCGGTCACCGCGTCACTTTTCACGGCAACCGCGTCCATCCGTCGGCTGCCGCGAATCAACTTCTTGTTCAAAAATTCGTGGCTGTCCGCGGGAGCTCAATCATCCGTGAATCAGCGTAGAGACACAGCGAGATGGTGTACAAACACCGTGGACATCGTACATACACCGTAGGTATCGTGGGCGTGCGTGACGGAGCGTAGACAAGAAATGGCTCACCCTGCACCCCTCTCCAAGGCGGGGTCCCTATACTGGCACACGCTGTCCCTACGCTGTTCTACACTGTTATACAATAGCCCACGCTACCCTACGCACAGCGCAAAATATTTTTGGTGTTGCACCGTCAGACGGTCAGCGTAGGGATCCGTAGCTACTGGGTGCGCTTAGTCACGCTTAGTTACGCTGCCTACGGTCTCTGTACTCCATGTACGGTTTCTGTACACCGTTTGACGACATATCACGCTGCCTCACGCTGTCTACGGTGTATGTACGCCATCTCGCTGTGTCTGTACACAATTTTGCGGTGTTTGCCACCCAAATGTGTCAATTTCCGAACCGCGTATGAAAAGGTCGTGGATCGGGATATTTTTCATTCTTTTCTGTTGACCTTCCCCAAGTTCCATCTGCTCTGTTGCTCTTCTGTTGCTCCATCATTGTCGTCGTACTCTCTGGGTAGTGCTGTATATATTGTTTCTCCAACATGGATGTGGTACAATAACACGCACGTCAAATGCAGTTGGCAGAGCATTGACGAATTACTACTGTGAAACTTGGTCTCATGGCAAAAGAGAAAGGAAAGCAAAAAAGAGTAGCCGCAAAGAAGCAGTTATATGAAAGAAAAATTCCCGATTTCTTATTTGCTGAAGGCTTAGAAAAGAAAAGGCAAAGCAAGAAAAAAAACCGCAAAGAAGCAGATATAAAGACGAAATTCCCGATTTTTTATTTCGGACATGCATGTCCAAAGTAAGAAATACGGGGATTTTGTCTTTATATCTCACTTAACTGCATGGTATATAGCATGGTATATAATGCGCAACACTAAAATTAACGTATAGGCCTACGCAGTTCTAGTCGATGGACATATTTACATCCTAATGGTCATGTTAAGAAGCCGAAATAAAAAAACTGATTTTTTGATGATTTTAGCCTGATTGTCGCTTTAATTATGTTCGCGAGATTACTGTGGAGCATATAATGTTTCCAGACGTGCAGTAGGCAAGTAGGTCCCGTATACACTTTTTATAGCTACATGGTCGCAAGATAATCAGAGGCTAGAGCACTTTTATTTACGCTGTTGAAGCTATTTTTGTCCCTTATTTAAGCTTGAATTATATTTATATCAGTGTTTGTAATTCTCTGATTATTTTAAATAAACATTAATATAAAATGACCTCGGACCTCCTGGGACCATTGGCGGCCGATTACGCAATGCTTGGCGCCGTCAGTAACAGTAACAGTGGCTAGTTGAGTGTGTCGCACCATTTCAAGCCTACGTGCTTGGTAGTTAGGCTATCATATGAATAATATAACATCAGTGATATGATGTTTTATTACACGATTTGGAAAAACATAATATTAGTGTTGTAGTGATTTATTGCACGATACAAAAAAATGCAAAGACATCGTGTTCGTGTTGTAACGTTTTATTACACGATTAAATAGAAAATGTAAGGGGAACATCGTGCTCATGTTGTGATGCTCTACTGCCCGATTTAAAAAGATTATTATTTCGTGTTATAATGCTTTATTACACGATTTGAATAAGCATGTTACTTTGTTAAATAATTTATAAATTATATTAGCGTAATAGATTTAAAGCATAAATATTTGTATATGCTGACACGGATCACTGTCATTATTGATAGCTACCCGACAGGGCTGATTGACAGGACTGTTCACACTCCTCCCATCTCGCTAGACCTTGTCACGTATGACCTCGCGTCGAGAGTGATATTTCCCGATATTTGAGAAGCACACTGGCTTATCCTAAAAAATACCATTTTTTGGGCTATACTATGTTCAATTTTTTAATAAGCATTAATCATGTTAATCTATAGTATCATTATCATTTATTATTAAAGGCATTTATATTGCTTTATCTCAATTAATTCTATTGCGCATAAGCCGCAAAGATCAAAATAATAAAGTGGAATTTGGAAATTGGTTTAGACGACTAAAATTAACATCTGACGGTCCCACATGACTACCATAGTTTTTGTGGGTATCCAGGTATCTGGACACCTGGAATGAGATATAATTTGAAGATATCTTTTGCTATAAAGATATATTTTAATTTATATATCAAATATTATAACATGCATTACAATAAATATAAATTGAGAATATCTTTCATATGGGAAAAATATATTATACAATGTAGGCCTACATTTGTTACACAACGAGAAATAAAGAAGGAATAAAATAAATATATATATATCTAGGCCTAATATACATAAATTCAATCTAGTATAATGTTCATGGGTCCGGAGAGGGAGCGTTTCTACAGACTGTTATCTGAAAATGGAGTCAGGCAACATACTCAATAGCCAGAAGGGTTTGAGGAAAATTGCATGCTGTAAAAAGGTTGGCCGGTGGTAATCAACTCACATATACTCACGAACACAACCTGAGTGGACAACCTTGCAAATAGTTTGCAAAAAATGCACAAAAAGCTGAAATCCAAGATGGCCGACACTAATGTCTTGTTTATATAACTTTTGAACGGTTTGTGTGACACATCGTTTCTAATCGTGTGCTGCATGCCAAATCCATGTCTGGCAACATTTCATTGATTTATTTATTTAATTTGCTTATGTAAAAGTCGAGGTCAAATTCAACTTTTAAATATGCATGCCTTATTCGGAAACAAAACTATAACATAAAATATATTTTGGAATTGAGACAATAGCTTTTGTTAATATTGAATGTAGGTGCAAAGGGGGACATATATCCTCCTTCATAAGACACATAATTTGCATCAATTTAAAATGGCCGCTATATGATTTGCCGATTATCACATTAGGCCTTATAACTTTGGAACAAATAAAGATAGAAAATGAATAAGGTATCAAAATAATCAGAATTTATTTTGTGACGCTATGCAATCACCTTGATGATAGCAGAGGCCTCTTTGCATCAATCCAAGATGGCCACTATGCGAGGGTTGATTTTCTAAGTGAAAAATAAGACGGAATAGGCAATCCTTCAGATTGCGTGATTGCGTCTAAGAAAGCCATGTTTCCAGTTGAATTCTTTACAGTATTGGCAAATGAATATGTGGCTAAAACATCTGAAATGAAAAAGACTCCTAAATAAGGATGTGATCATTGAGTTGATAGACAGGTTTCCTCATAATGATAATGCAGGATATCTGTGCATTACGCTCCTGGCTCTTTTGGTCCGGTGGTGGTTCCAATCTCAGAGGTACTAGGCTCGAATCACGGGTCGGGTATTTGTCACTGGGGCTGTGCATATAATCGACCCGTCTATGCTCCCCTTAATACTATAACATCAAGCTTCGACATAAACCTGACATGATGCTGCCTGTTTTGTTCAAAAATAACCATTAGGTGATTTATAATAATATGTTCCAATAATCATGCTGGTCAAGGAGACAGGCCTTTAATTACTTGCAATATTTGTCTGACTCTTTTTGAAAATCTTACATTGGCTGTGGACCAAACACAAGTTATATTCCAGCAGCCAAGGAGTCAAAAATACCCCCAAACGAGATTAAGATTGATTCTGGTAGGGGTAGATGTGTAGAATCAGAATCTGAATGATTCTAAACTGGCATCATTGAGCATTTTTAATTATTCAAGATGGCGTCCAAGATGGCTGCGAGTAGTTAGTCATATGTGTGAATTGGATAATTTTAGCTCAATTTTCTATTGTAATACTTCATTTCAACTAGAATTGTGGTCAGTGAATCCACACAGACCACTCCCTGATGAAAATATTTAACCCTTTTAAGAGGCATTTTAGCGAGGACATGTATAACGTTAATTGGGACCAAATTATTATTGATATTAATTATTTCATGATTAAAAGTGATCGATTGTACGATAGCTAAACGGAATGTCACGCTTATTGGTCAAATAATGTGTGTTTTAGTTATTCAAGATGGCGTCCAAGATGGCCGCCAACGCATTTTCGAATTTTGGAAATTGCATAAATTGGTTGATTTTAGCTCAATTTTATTTCATAATACATCATTTCAACTTGCTGTATGGCCAGTGAGTCCGTTGTGGCCTCTTGCAGACTATGTTGAACAACAGTACACCCTTTTAGCTCTGGAGTTTCTATTTGGAGACCAGTAGTAATTTGGCTGTTATAATGAAGTCTGGTTATAATCTATGTTTGACAGTATATTTTACGTCATGCAAAATATGAGCTCTGATGTTCCTCTTAAAAAAGTGAGCCAACTCCAGCAACAGAAAACATCTAAAATATCCGCCACCTTAAGTTAATGTCATTATTAAACCACCTGACCTCTACATTTTTCCAACTAGTTGCCAGGTTATCAATCTGATTTGTGTATTTTTTGTATATGTCACAGTATCCTTGACGGGTACAGTACGGTTACTTCGCAATGTATAATAAAAATAATAAAAAGTGAATATTCAAGATGTTCTGTATGTACTGTTCTACGGGGCTTAGTGTGAAAAGGGTCTTGCTACCAGGACAGAGCACATTTTGAAATCTGTCATAAAATAGTTTTGATTCCCTATTATTTTCCAGCAGGCATGACGTACTGCGGTGCAAGAAATTGACACTTCATCCAATGGGACACATACAATTTATACAATTATACATACAATTTATTGCGTTTTCAACTTATTTCATTAACTTTTTCGTAAATTGGAACTCCTGGGTTTGTATTCTTGTACAAGTTATATCGTAGGCTTCAGATTGGTCTAGATGGCCATCTCGACCATTCCGAAGCCTACGGTATATCGTAATTTCTACGAGAATATGGGCCCTGGATATCAGAAAGGAGCTGCTTTTCACAAGATCACCTGTATGTTAGCCATCATCTTGAATTATTTGTTCATGGTGCTCTCAGTCTATGAAATCAGTGTTAGTGATAGGAAAGAGAACATTCCCTTGATCGAATGGACGGCTCTGCCATGGGAGCACATGATGCATCGATGACAGAGATCCAGTTGTGCATATTCATCAACATGTCAATATAAACATAGCACCTTGTAGTATGCTCTCTGTGGATGCAACTGGCTAAAAATGATAGTGAACTTTACATTGTGTTGAAGAGATACATGCGTGAAACGCAATCTAACCATATAATACATTTTGATGACATCTATCATCATCATTTTAACGTGAGAGCTTGAGACTCGTACTTATATATACTTTGGGTTTTGAGTGTTTGGGTCAGCATCTTACTATTTGTTATGAAGAAATGTATTCAGAAGCAACTATCTGTCAGTAATCAATAGATCTATCTAGCAACACACAGTTTTATATAAACCTACAATAACACAGTCATCTTTTTTTCATTATAATCAAAAGGACGACAACATGTGAAAAAATGGCATAAATGAGCTTCACAGAATTGCTTGAAAAGAAGTAGGGCATATTGATAGGGTTCGTGGGCAACTATTTGAATAGTTTATTTCTGAAGGTGATCAGACATAGACATTACAAATGTTGAGTAGTGTCGCAGTCAGCCCACCCTTTTCATGGCAGACGCATGAGCTATTGTTTCTAATGGTTATTGACATCAAGCTAACAGTAAACAAATATTATATATGCTATTAATGGTCAACATACGTCGATCTGACCCAACCAGAGATCATTACATAAATAGATTAATTGCAGTGCGTTATTGTGAATATCATGACATAAACACGAATTATTGTAGACATTTCCTTTGTGTGACATTTCCATGATTATTCTACTGATATCAATTCACCCTTAACATGATTAATCATGAATTGATTAATATTTATAATAATGTGTCCCAATTGTGATTATAGATTCACCAATAATCGTGTTATTACCATAGTTATTGTACTGGTAGCAATACATCACCTTTGATAAAAAATTATAAATAAAAAAAATTCCCAATAGACATAATAGATGTCTTCGCTCAAAAACTTCTTGGTCTAGAAGGGTTAAATATTCCTTAAAATTATCTAGGAGCGGTCTAGGTGAATTAACTGACCACCAAACTAGTTGAGATGGTGTGTTACAAAAGAAAATTAAGCCAAAATTAACTAATTTACACAATTCCCAATAAATGAATATACGGCGGCGGCCATCTTGGACATGATTAATCATGAATTGGTATACTTCATGATTAATTAATTAAATCTTGAATAATTAAAAATGCTCAATGATGCTAGCTTAGCATCATCAGATTCTGATTCCACACACTTTCCCCTTCCTAAATCAACAATGATCTCGTTTGGGGGGTATTTTTGCAAAGTCAAGTAAAAAATGTATACTTGGCAACTGGACTATTATAGATGGCCAGAATGGAAATATTGGTCCAGCAGCACAGCCAGCACTAAGCCGTGGCTCGAAGGTATTTATAATTTGGAATCTGGTCAGGCTCGATAAACTGGAAGACCTTCCCTTCTAAGTAGGACTATGTCTACTCGAAACAACCATAGCTCATCTGTTATGTCACAAAACAAGGCTTGGTGGCATTCAACCAGACTAGTATGGACGTGTTTGCACAGGAATAAATTAGTCTATATTTGCACCAACCCAAAATTCGCTATATTTTAAAAAAATTGACGCGATTTGTAAAATAGAAACATCCGTAACACAGGTGTGGAACCACGACATTCCCCAACGTGTCTGCCCTTGACCGGTGCACTTTTTAACATACCAGAAATACTTAAAAGGTCACATTTTCACCTTTCACAGATATCTTGCGAGCCTTCATAGGTTATGTCGTGATTTACTGTGCGCGGATTACGGTTATTTTGGGGAAATAAAAGAAGACCCACCTAATTAGATTTGATCAGACGGATCAACAAGACCTAATTAAGTGTGTCGAGTATTCTACTGCTTAGGTCAGTCATTTAGAGTGGTGCAATCAGCTAACTCATTAATCACCCGTTTGATATTTCAAAACATGGTCAATTTATATGTTGCTTAGCCGAAAGTGATTAATTTAGTCTTGTATGGGCCTTCCTAAGGCACAATTATGACAAAAGGTCACAGTAGGATCTAGATCCTTCATTGCTAGCTTATAAATCCACCCTTAGAGCTAAAGGTCTCACCCCATCAATCCGCTTCATTTTGAGGAAAGGGTCTTTTCTGGCACTCTAATAAGTGACATTTCTTTTCAAAAACACAGCATAGTTATGCCCCCTCCCTTCCCCCTATCGATGGAAGCATCTACCCCTACCAGCGACAGTATGATGCCGCGCCCACGCCCAAAGCCAGTGATATGAACTTTGTCAGCGATGACAGGTGGCTGTTCCAAAATAAATTAGTTAAAAGTCACTCTGGTATTTGGAGCAGCTCAACGCTGGCCAGATATTTTCCGGAGCACGACCCACTGGCCCAGCGTCTGCCCAGCGTCGGTCCGGCGCCGGGCCGGTAGTCTTGTTTTGGTGGTTGAAGACTTGACATATTGGTGTTGCTGGTGGTGGGGTCTGACAAATATAAGAGTCACATATATTAAGTGTGTTGTCCTCCAACTTTTGTCAAACGCTGAAGTGGTAGGTAGGATGCGGCTTCTTGTAAGATACAGAACGATCCAGATCGGACAAAAAGTGGAAAGCAGGGCCCGGCTTCTTGAAAACGATACAGGACAATCAAGACCGGGCATGTCTTTATATGGATTACTTCTCCACTATTTACTACGATTCACCACCTCGATCAGTTGAGAAATCAGAACCATTTAGATTAGCTACTTGACAACTTGGTAACGTCATCATCCTCTTCCACGTCATTCATGACCCACGTCATTCATTACTGACTAACATAGTGATTAAAGGTTACTGAAAACTGAGGCCACGCGAAATAACACTTCACAGGTGCGCAAGTTGGTTCAAAAGGAAGCCTGGACAGTGGACTATGTCAGCCAGGAGCAAGTCGTCCACTGGGCTGAATCGCTGCAGGTATGTTTATATAGTATCCACCTTCGTGTTGAATGACGGTCGTCAATATTTCAGAGAATTTTTTTGTATTATAATTAATAACATCACTTCGATAAATACATGTAAAACGATAGACTAAGTCACATCGCGCTTTCAACAACTCTATCGCGCTTTCAGCGTCTATTTATATCTAAGAAATAGCCTGCTCTACTGAAAATATAGTTCAAACTAATAAAATGTTCTGGAAACAAGAGTCACCTTGTTTTGACATCGACAATAATCGGTATGCAGCGCCAACATTTAAGACTGTGTAGTGGATACAGACCTCGGAGACACACAGCCGCACTGTGAACGACAATGCTGGATACCTCAGGTTTGTTAGTGCTGACATTTCAGTGACATGTGAACATTCCTACCATGCTTACGCAGACCATGCTTCTGGATTCGTGGATAAAAAAATGATGAAATTAATGTATTAACCCTTTAAGCGCTAAGCACGACCATAGTCGTTTTAAATCTGCTTTATTAGAAATTTAAATGACACGCTCCGTGGCTAGTTGAAGGAAACATGTGTTTGATATCACCTGATCACTAGATAATCGATTTTGTCTTTTTCTATTTCGTCATCTTGGTATTAAAGGTTCGCATCTGTCACTATGTAATGTGGCGGATATAACCCCTTTATACCAATGTCATGATTTGTAACATTCCTGTGACCTTTCACCTCACCATTTATACCATTTTCTGTCATATCTATTGTGATCATCAGCTTATTCACCCTTAAACATGAGCAGATTACTCCTGTCATGCCCCAATGACGCTGGATATCTCTCATCTACAGGATGATCAAATACAAGGTGATTCTGCTCCTGTATACAAGACCCAATAACAGTCAGCACAACAATGTATACAGGTAGTCTACCAATCTGCACGACAGGACAGGGAGTGACCCCAAGACCCTCTACTAGTCAACACAACAGTGTATACAAAAATAGATCCTAAGACCCTCTACCAATAAGCACCACAAAACAGGAAGTGACCCCAAGACCCTCTACCAGTCAACACAACAGTGTATACAGGAAGTGATCCTAAGACCCTTTACCAATAAGCACAACAAGACAGGAAGTGACCCCAAAACCCTTTACCAGTCAACACAACATTGTATACAGGAAGTGATCCTAAGACCCTCTACCAATAAGCACCACAAGACAGGAAGTGACCCCAAGACCCTCTACCAGTCAACGCAACAGTGTATACAGGAATTGATCCTAAGACCCTCTAACAGTCAGCACCACATTATATACAGGAAGTGATCCTAAGACCCTCTAACAGTCAGCACCACATTATATACAGGAAGTGATCCTAAGACCCTCTAACAGTCAGCACCGCAGTATATACAGAAAGTGATCCTAAGACCCTCTATCGATCAGCACCACTGGACAGGAAGTAATCCTAAGCCTCTCTAATAGTCAGCACCACAGTATATACAGGAAGTGATCCTAAGACCTTCTACCATTCAGCATTACAGGACAGGAAGTGATCCTAAGACCCTCTAACAGTCAGCACCACAGTATATACAGGAAGTGATCCTAAGACCTTCTAACAGTCAGCACCTCAGTATATAAGGAAAGTGATCCTAAGACCCTCTAACAGTCAGCACCACAGTATATACAGGAAGTGATCCTAAGACCCTCTAACAGTCAGCACCACAGTATATACAGGAAGTGATCCTAAGACCCTCTAACAGTCAGCACCACATTATATACAGGAAGTGGTCCTAAGACCATCTAACAGTCAGCACCACAGTATATACAGGAAGTGATCCTAAGACCCTCTAACAGTCAGCACCACAGTGTATACAGGAAGTGATCATAAGACCCTCTAACAGTCAGCACCACATTATATACAGGAAGTGCTCCTAAGACCCTCTAACAGTCAGCACCACAGTATATACAGGAAGTGATCCTAAGGCCCTCTACCAATCATCATCACAGTCTATACATGAAGTGATCCACATGCAAAATACTAGACCTGGGTTGCGCTTTTCAACAACAACCCTTGATGTGTCCAGTTGGGGATTGAGATCATAAGGGCATTATCACCTTGGATTTATATATAACAAAATGTATATGGAAAATAGAATAATAATCTTAAAGATGTTTTCAACTCTCAAAAGTGCAGTTGCCATTTTTTCCAGAATTGTCCCTCAAAGGGCACAACGAGTGTGACGCCAACCAATGAGAGACCTGTTTTTCGTGTAGTTATTCACTAGGTGTCGCTTACCCTTTATCGTCAGTTAAATTGACCTTTAATTCAATTTATTCTGATGTAGCCTTCCTCGCTACGACAGAGATTTACACTTCTGAACCTTGCAATATTGCAGACCTAAATATCTTTCCTGAAGACATCGCTCACTGCTGCTGCTGCTGTTGCTGCTGCTGCTGCTGCTGTTGCTGCTGCTGCTGCTGCTGCTGCTGCTGATGATGATGATGATGCTGATGCTGCTGCTGCTGCTGCTGCTGCTGCTGCTGCTGCTGCTGCTGCTGCTGCTGCTGCTGCTGCTGCTGCTGCTGCTGCTGCTGCTGCTGTTATCAAATAAACGTCATTACTGATGTTTTTCTGTTGCCTCCTGCAGGGCACTGTTGAAGGAACCCATGTCATGCTGTTAATCCAGGCTAATCTGTCTCTGCTTCCCTGAGTACAGCTACGCTCACACAAATGCTGGCTCAATGCCGGCCCGACCTCGTAAGGCACCAGCACATCAATGTACCAACATGCCAGAATGTTCCCTTGTGTGCTTCATTCTTGGTGTTTTCCACCAACGACGAATGCGTTGAGCCATTGTTGTTTAAATGTTGGGCCAACGTCGTAAGTGTACAAACTGACATTAAAACAACATTGGATCAACGCCTAACGTTTCCTGAGCTCGCGCCGTGGATGTCTTTTGTCCATTTGTCCAACGAACGCAACTACTTGCGCTGGACCAACGCCGAATCGAACCAAGCTATATTTGTCGCCAACATAGGCCATTGGTTTGATGATGTGCCATGATAGGCCGGCACTGGTTCAGCGCTGTAGATGAAGTCGTCTTTTGGACAGGCAATCTTCACGTGATTATTCTCAGTCAGCCGGACTTTGTGTGCTCGCTTCCGCAGGTCGTATATATTCATCAGGGCCCTGTAACGGGAACGGAGGACATCCTCGTTTGACTCGCGCATCAGCTGGGATTTTGTTAATGCCACACTGCCTCATTAATGACTAATCGGCTCAGAGCCCGTCATAGATATTGTAAAGTTTACACTGATGAGATACTCTTTATGTGGGTAATCTTATAAAATATCCAGCATGCCAACCATTGACATACTTATTTGCCTTGTTTATTATTTTAAACACAACCCTATGGGGTACTCTACATTCAGTTGATCATTTTCGTCAACAGTATGTATTCAGCGGTAGGACTGAGTAACATTTCAATTTGATCACTTACATGGTAAAGCTGTCATGCACACGACACTATAATGGAGGGGGGTCTGCTCACATGTCACTCAAATATCAGCAACGAACAATACATTCGGCCCAGAGAAGGGGACGTGGCGCAATGGCTAGAGCGCCTGACTGCCTCGCCAGTCATGCATGCGTCCCGGTTTCGAACCACGCTGTTACCATGTGGGGTTTTCAGAGAAACAGCATTGTTTCTCTTTTCTCAATGTGACTAATCGATCACGTTAATGGCGACCTCGTCGAGTAAAGGTTGAGTGTTTCTACGTTAATTTCGCGTAGGGCCCAGCGCTACGCGCTCCTCACACACATTCCGCTCGACAGCAAATCAGTTGAGTATGACGTGTAATTGTTGTTTATTATACATTCCGCACCAGCATTTTCATTATTTAAAATCTTTTTATTTCGAACATTATTAACCCTTTACCTACCTTGAACATTATTAACCATTTAGCTACCTTGAACAACATTAACCATTTACCTACCTTGAACAACATTAACTATTTACCTACCTTGAACATCTTTAACTCTCGGCGTTGGTCCAGCGCAAGTCGTTAGTGGTTCATCATCAACCCGAAGTCGCCGGGCAAATGATTGTTCATCATATGTTAATTAAAGGATAATGATGGTCAGTGATAGTTCATCATATGTTAATTACAAAATAATGATGGTCAGAGGTTGTTCATCATATGTTAATTACAGGATAATGATGGTCAGTGATTGTTCATCATATGTTAATTAAAGGATAATGATGGTCAGTGATAGTTCATCATATGTTAATTACAAAATAATGATGGTCAGAGGTTGTTCATCATATGTTAATTACAGGATAATGATGGTCAGTGATTGTTCATCATATGTTAATTACAGGCTAATGATGGTCAGTGATTGTTCATTATATATTAATTACAGGATAATGATATATATATATATATTATATATTATATCTTATCACGCATATAGCAGGCAAATTGTCAAAAGGCAATAACACGTACAAAGAAAATGTATAGTCACTCGTAAAACATTGGACCGATACATATGCTCTGCTCGCTAAAGGGTAAATGGATAGACTCTGCCCCCCCCCCTCCCTAATTCCGAGTTTTCGGTCGTGATACAGTTTTCACCTGTTGTTGAAGACGACTGTTGACCATTGCTGTTGCCGGTTTCACAGCGCAGGTGGCCTAGCTATTGCTGCAGCTCGGGTATATGATGTTACCTATTGTTGCAGCTATTGATGCTCGGCTATATGATATCACCTATTGTTGCAGCTACTACTGCTCGTGTATATGATGTTACCTATAATGTTTCAGCTATTGTTGCTCGAGTATATTATATGATTTTACCTATTTCTGCACCTTTTGCTCGGGTACATGACGTTACCCATTTCTGTACTTGATGCTCGAGTATATGATGTTACCTATTGCTGCACCTGATACTCGGGTATATGATGTTACCTATTGCTACACCTGTTGCTCGGGTATATGATGTTACCGATTGCTACACCTTTTGCTCGGGTATATGATGTTACTTATTGCTACACCTGATACTCGGGTATATGATGTTACCTATTGCTACACCTTTTGCTCGAGTATATGATGTTACCTATTTCTGCACCTATTGCTCGGGTATATGATGTTACCTATTGCTACACCTGATACTCGGGTATATGATGTTACCTATTGCTGCACCTGGTGCTCGGGTATATGATGTTACCTATTGCTGCACCTGTTGCTCGAGTATATGCTGTTACCTATTTCTGCACCTGTTGCTCGAGTATATGCTGTTACCTATTTCTGCGCCTGTTGCTCGGGTATATGATGTTACCTATTTCTGCACGTGATGCTCGGGTATATGATGTTACCTATTGCTGGACCTGTTGCTCGAGTATATGCTGTTACCTATTGCTGCACCTGTTACTCGGAATATGATGTTACCTATTGCTGCACCTGTTGCTCGGGTACATGACGTTACCCATTTCTGCACTTGATGCTCGAGTATATGATGTTACCTATTGCTGAACCTGATACTCGGGTATATGATGTTACCTATTGCTACACCTGTTACTCGGGTATATGATGTTACCTATTGCTACACCTGTTGCTCGGGTATATGATGTTACCTATTGCTGTACCTATTGCTCGGGTATATGATGTTACCTATTGCTGCACCTGTTACTCGGGTATATGATGTTACCTATTGCTACACCTGTTACTCGGGTATATGATGTTACCTATTGCTGCACCTGGTGCTCGGGTATATGATGTTACTTATTGCTGCACCTGTTGCTCGAGTATATGCTGTTACCTATTTCTGCACCTGTTGCTCGAGTATATGCTGTTACCTATTGCTGCACTTGATGCTCGAGTATATGCTGTTACCTATTGCTGCACCTGCTGCTCGGGTATATGATGTTACCTATTGCTGAACCTGTTACTCGGGATATGATGTTACCTATTGCTGCGCCTGTTACTCGGGATATGATGTTACCTATTGCTGGACCTGTTGCTCGAGTATTTGCTGTTACCTATTGCTGCACCTGTTACTCGGAATATGATGTTACCTATTGCTGCACCTGTTACTCGGGATATGATGTTACCTATTGCTGCACCTGTTGCTCGGGTACATGACGTTACCCATTTCTGCACTTGATGCTCGAGTATATGATGTTACCTATTGCTGCACCTGATACTCGGGTATATGATGTTACCTATTGCTGCACCTGGTGCTCGGGTATATGATGTTACCTATTGCTGCACCTGTTGCTCGAGTATATGCTGTTACCTATTTCTGCACCTGTTGCTCGGGTATATCCTGTTACCTATTTCTGCACCTGTTGCTCGGGTATATGATGTTACCTATTGCTGCACCTGATACTCGGGTATATGAAGTTACCTATTGCTGCACCTGTTGCTCGAGTATATGCTGTTACCTATTTCTGCACCTGTTGCTCGGGTATATGATGTTACCTATTTCTGCACCTGATGCTCGGGTATATGATGTTACCTATTGCTGCACCTGTTGCTCGAGTATATGCTGTTACCTATTTCTGCACCTGTTGCTCGAGTATATGCTGTTACCTATTGCTGCACTTGATGCTCGAGTATATGCTGTTACCTATTGCTGCACCTGCTGCTCGGGTATATGATGTTACCTATTGCTGCACCTGTTACTCGGGATATGATGTTACCTATTGCTGCACCTGATACTCGGGATATGATGTTACCTATTGCTGCACCTGTTGCTCGAGTATATGATGTTACCTATTGCTGCACCTATTGCTCGGGTATATGATGTTACCTATTGCTGCAGCTGTTGCTCGGGTATATATGTTAGTTTTTGTTGTGCAAATTATCACCAACGGCAAAAAGACGTTGATAATACATTGGCTTAGCGTTGAGCATATAAGCTGAACTGCCACGTGGGAGGATAATGGAACAGGAACCTTCCAATATGTACTGGCACGTGGGATGATTATGGAACAGGAGCCTTCCATTATGTACTGGCACGTGGGATGATTATGGAACAGGAGCCTTTCAATATGTACTGGCACGTGGGATGATTATGGAACAGGAGCCTTCCAATATGTACTGGCACGTGGGATGATTATGGAACAGAAACCTTCCAATATGTACTGACACGTGGGATGATTATGGAACAGAAACCTTCCAATATGTACTGGCACGTGGGATGATTATGGAACAGGAACCTTTGAACATGTAACTGATATGTGGGATGATTATGGAACAGGAACCTTTCAACATGTAACTGATATGTGGGATGATTATGGAACAGGAACCTTTCAACATGTAACTGATATGTGGGATGATAATGGAACAGGAACCTTTCAACATGTAACTGATATGTGGGATGATAATGGAACAGGAACCTTTCAACATGTAACTGATATGTGGGATGATAATGGAACAGGAACCTTTCAACATGTAACTGATATGTGGGAGAAGTAGGGAACACGTATTGATCAACATCAGGACATAGCGTATTAGCGTATGGTGGACCAGCGCCTCCTACGTTAGACCAACTCTGAAACACCATTGGTTAAACGTCTCGTATTATGGTTAAGGATGTAGCATATTTTAGTTGTTTTTTTTTGGGGGGGGGGGGGAGAATGATGTAGCTGAAGATTTTCTGTCGCTGAAATCACAGCTGCCTAGGTATATAATTTCATCCAAGAGAAGCAAGACAAAAAAAATAGATTTGTGGAGAAAGCTAGGCAATAGAGATCAATGATTTATGTATGTATATTTAGTTATCATGGCACATAGAATAATGTGAATAGGGGACGAGACGTTCATCAAATAGAGTAATGTGAATAGCAGGCCAACTATAGGAAAATTAGGTCAGCGTCAAACTCCAAACATGTATTCAATAACAAAAATACCTGACCACCATGCCTACCTAGACTGCTTTGCAAAGCATTTTGGCTTTGTGCGGCAGTGCAGTAAGATTCACAGACAAGTAGGTGGGTTGTTAGGCTTAATTGAATCAACATACTTACATTACGGCCGACCCCACTCCATGTGTGCCGTGGTATCGGATGTTTGTCATCGTTTGTCGGATATTTGTCATCAAGGTTATTCATATACAGTGTTCCTTCAAAGGCCTGGAGTGTGCAGTGCTGTCTATGGTACTGTGCACTGTAAAGAACCCTTGAAGTCATTCGATAAGAGTAGAGCATAGTCCCGACGTCGGGCTTCTTTCTGGCGCGATATTGCGATGAGTGGACAGAAAGCATCGTCAAGCAATATTCACTACACCACAGTAGTAAATGATTCCCCTGATTTATTAGTCAATTCTCAATCAATTTTCATAACATTTTGCAAACACTATTTTCTAGTCATGAGACCACTAGCCAAAACTTTTCGCTCAATTTTAGTTAAATACTAATTCCGAACGTAAATTATTTGACATGTAATATTATTCTGAGATGAAGGTAATGGGAAGAAAGGCACGTCATTTATTACATGTAATACAGACCAACTTTAGAACTATAGAATATTTTTATATTTTCTATGAAATTTTCGAGGCAGCCACTAAAAACAGTGCAAAATTTAATTAAAAACTATTGAGAAATCAAACAAAAATAAGAACATGTCTCTGACTTCCAAGCATCGCATGGTTGAGTGATGGGTCGGGCAGGAGCTATCCCCCCCCCCCCCTCCTCCTCTACAGCATGACTGAGTGGAAAGGCATTGTCACGGGGAGGCTACATGTCATGTTCAGATGCTTGACTCCTGGGCAAGGCAGAGCATTGGCAGAACGCTGGGCCGATGTGTACAGACGACGGGTCGGTGTTCTGCCAATGCTTAGTGGACGGTCACAGACAACAAGAGGAAATACCCCGCAATACGTGCAGTTTCTGGATGGGAGGCTCGCTAATGGTAAGGAGTGTGAACCCCAATGTCGGGCCAATGCTGTGCCGATGCTGGGCCGGTGTAGTGACGCCGGACCGCCCGTAAGCAACGACTGGGACAACGTTTCCGTGACTATGTTGCCATGCAAAACCCAAAGGCAGTACCTGTTCACCACAAAATTAAGCAGTTACTGCTTTTGGGCTTCTTCACGACATTATGGTCGGAGTCACAATATTGCGTGCTGTTTCAATATGAATCCTCGCAGAGTACAAGCTGAGGCAGCGAAGCAATAAATAAATATCAGGTCATGGACTGGTGCAGCACAGCAGCCTACATTAACTCCGCATCAGACAAACAGACATACATATCTGGTTTAATGTCCCCAATAAACCTCATTTCTAACTTATATGTATGTACATGTAGTTTATGCACATGTGGCTATTTAATAGCACCGAATAATTAACAAATATACATGCCAGCTACACTTAAAATCTAATTTAAAAACCTCATGGCTTTGATGTGTTTTGTAAAAACACAGATAATATTTTGATCATGATTATCCTGATAATTAACATATGATGATATATGATGAACAACCTCTGACCATCATTATCCTATAATTAATATATGCTGAACAGCCTCTGACCATCATTATCCTGTAATTAACATATGATGAACAATCACTGACCATCATTATCCTGTAATTAACATATGATAAACACTCACTGACCATCATTATCCTATAATTAATATATGCTGAACAGCCTCTGACCATCATTATCCTGTAATTAACATATGATGAACAATCACTGACCATCATTATCCTGTAATTAACATATGATAAACACTCACTGACCATCATTATCCTGTAATTACCATATGATGAACAATCACTGACCATCATTATCCTGTAATTAACATATGATGAACAACATCTGACCATAATTATCCTGTAATTAACATATGATAAACACTCACTGACCATCATTATCCTGTAATTAAAATATGATGAACAATCACTGACCATCATTATCCTGTAATTAATATATGATGAACAATCACTGACCATCATTATCCTGTGATTAACATATGATGAACAATCACTGACCATCATTATCCTGTAATTAACATATAATGAACAATCACTGACCATCATTATCCTGTAATTAATATATGATGAACAATCACTGACCATCATTATCCTGTAATTAACATATGATGAACAATCACTGACCATCATTATCCTGTAATTAACATATAATGAACAATCACTGACCTTCATTATCCTGTAATTAACATATGATGAACAACCTCTGACCATCATTATCATGTAATTAATATATGATGAACAATCACTGACCATCATTATCCTTTAATTAACATATGATGAACAATCACTGACCATCATTATCCTTTAATTAACATATGATGAACAATCACTGACCATCATTATCCTGTAATTAACATATGATGAACAACTTCTGACCTTCATTATCCTGTAATTAACATATGATGAACAACTTCTGACCATCATTATCCTGTAATTAACATATGATGAGCAATCACTGACCTTCATTATCATGTAATTAACATATGATGAACAACCTCTGACCTTCATTATCCTGTAATTAACATATGATGAACAACCTCTGACCATCATTATCCTGTAATTAGCATATGATGAACAGCCAATAACCATCATTATCCTGTAATTAACCCTTGTTCTGGTAGACTCGTTTTATTAAAAATTTTCAAACCAATTAAAATGTCACCTGACATAGATAAAGCAGCCAGTGGTAGACGCCCATTTAATAAAATAATTCATTTTCAGAAATGTCTATTATTAAAAATATATATATTTTTGTCAACTATAGCTGAAAATTTCGTCAGAAGTTCCAGCTTCAAATGAATGAAAAACATATCCAAAAAAATTATCAGAGCAACAGTTAACCTGCAGAGCCAGGGTAAACCTGCAGATCAAGGGTTAACTTGCAGAACCTGGGTTAACCTGCAGAGCCAGGGTAAACCTGCAGATCAAGGGTCAACCTGCAGAGCCAGGGTTAACCTTCAGAGCCAGGGTAAACCTGCAGATCAAGGGTCAACCTGCAAAGCCAGGGTTAACCTGCAGAACAAGGGTTAACCTGCAGAACAAGGGTTAACCTGCACAGCCAGGGTTAACCTGTAGATCAAGGGCTAACCTGCAGAGCAAGGATAAACTTGCAGAACAAGGGTTAACCTGCAGAGCCAGGGTTCACCTGCAGAGCAAGGGTTAACCTGCAGATCAAAGGTTAACCTGCAGAGCCAGGGTTAACCTGCAGAACAAGGGTTAACCTGCAGAGCCAGGGTTAACCTGCAGAACAAGGGTTAACCTGCAGAGCAAAGGTTAACCTGCAGAGCAAGGGTTAACCTGCAGAGCAAAGGTTAACCTGCAGAGCAAAGTTTAACCTGCAGAGCAAGGGTTAACCCTGGCTCTGCAGGTTAACCTGCAGAGCAAGGGTTAACTTATAGAACAAGGGTTAACTTGCAGAACAAGGGTTAACCTGCAGAACAAGGGTTAACCTGAAGAGAAAGGGTTAACCTGCAGAACCAGGGTTACCCTGCAGAGCCAGGGTTCACCTGCAGAGCAAGGGTTAACCTGCAGATCAAAGGTTAACCTGCAGAGCCAGGGTTAACCTGCAGAACAAGGGTTAACCTGCAGAGCCAGGGTTACCCTGCAGAATAAGGGTTAACCTGCAGAACAAGAGTTAACCTGCAGAGAAAGGGTTAACCTGCAGAACAAGGGTTACCCTGCAGTCCTAAGGTCAACCTGCAGAGCCAGAGTTAACCCGCAGATCAAGGTTTAACCTTCAGAGAAAAGGTTAACCTGCAGAGCAAGGGTTAACCTGCAGAACAAAGGTTAACTTGCAGAGCAAAGGTTAACCTGCAGGGCCAGAGTTAACCTGCAGATCAAGGGGTAACCTGCAGAGCAAAGGTTAACCTTCAGAGCAAGGGTTAACCTGCAGAGCAAGGGTTAACCCGCAGAGCAAAGGTTAACTTGCAGAGCAAAGGTTAACCTGCAGAGCAAGGGTTAACCTGCAGAGCAAGGGTTAACCTGCAGAGCAAGGGTTAACCTGCAGAGCAAAGGTTAACCTGCAGAGCAAAGGTTAACCTGCAGAGCAAGGGGTAACCTGCAGAGCAAGGGTTAACCTGCAGAGCAAGGGTTAACCTGTAGAGCAAAGGTTAACCTGCAGAGCAAAGTTTAACCTGCAGAGCAAGGGTTAACCCTTGCTCTGCAGATTAACCTGCAGAGCAAGGGTTAACTTATAGAACAAGAGTTAACTTGCAGAACAAGGGTTAACCTGCAGAACAAGGGTTAACCTGCAGAGAAAGGGTTAACCTGCAGAACCAGGGTTACCCTGCAGAGCCAGGGTTCACCTGCAGAGCAAGGGTTAACCTGCAGATCAAAGGTTAACCTGCAGAGTCAGGGTTAACCTGCAGAACAAGGGTTAACCTGCAGAGCCAGGGTTAACCTGCAGAACAAGGGTTAACCTGCAGAACAAGGGTTAACCTGCAGAGCAAGGGTTAACCTGCAGAGCAAGGGTTAACCTGCAGTCCTAAATTCAACCTACTGAGCCAGAGTTAACCCGTAGATCAAGGGTTAACCTGCAGAGCAAAGGTTAACCTTCAGAGCAAAGGTTAACCTGCAGAGCAAGGGTTAACCTGCAGAACAAAGGTTAACCTGCAGAGCAAAGGTTAACCTGCAGAGCCAGGGTTAACCTGCAGAGCAATAGTTAACCTGCAGAGCCAGGGTTAACCTGCAGAGCAAAGGTTAACCTGCAGAACAAGGGTTAACCTGCAGAACAAGGCTTAACCTGCAGAACAAGGGTTAACCTATAGAGTGAGGGTTAACCTGCAGAGCAAGGGTTAACCTGCAGAGCAAGGGTTAACCTATGGAGTGAGGATTAACCTGCAGAGCCAGGGTTAACCTGCAGAGCAAAGGTTAACCTGCAGAACAAGGGTTAACCTGCAGAACAAGGCTTAACCTGCAGAACAAGGGTTAACCTATAGAGTGAGGGTTAACCTGCAGAACAAGGCTTAACCTGCAGAACAAGGGTTAACCTATAGAGTGAGGGTTAACCTGCAGAGCAAGGGTTAACCTGCAGAGCAAGGGTTAACCTACATAACAAGGGTTAACCTTCAAAACAAGGGTTAACCTGCAGAACAAGGGTTAACCTGCAGATCAAGGGTTAACCTGCAGAACAAGGGTTAACCTGCAGAGCAAGGGCTAACCTATAGAGTGAGGGTTAACCTGCACAGCAAGGGTTAACCTGCAGAGCAAGGGTTAACCTACAGAACAAGGGTTAACCTTCAAAACAAGGGTTAACCTGCAGAACAAGGGTTAACCTGCAGAACAAGGTTTAACCCTTGCTGTCTGAAGCTATCCACAGAAAACGATAATATAAACGGAGCTCGTTTTATTTTGTTTCAGTATCGCAGACTGTGACCCAGCATTAAACCACCACAGGATCAGCGTTTTTTCGTAGTCTATTTTAAGGTTTATACGTGATAACTGCGATGGGTAATATTAATGGTTTCACGGAAAAAAACCCGAGTTTAAAAGTCCGGGCCCGTATTCTCGTACAAGTTACGGATTTGTGGAGATGGCCATGGTAATGGTGCAGAGCAAGGGGTAACCCTGGCTCTGCAGGTTACCCTGCAGAGCAAGGGTTAACCTGCAGAGCAAGGGTTAACCTGCAGAGCAAGGGTTAACCTGCAGAGCAAGGGTTAACCTGCAGAACAAGGGTTAATCTGCAGAACAAGGTTTAACCCTTGCTGTCTGAAGCTATCCGCAGAAAACGATAATATAACCGGAGCTCGTTTTATTTCGTTTCAGTATCGCAGACTGTGACCCAGCATTAAACCACCACAGGATCAGCGTTTTTTCGTAGTCTATTTTGAGGTTTATACGTGATAACTGCGATGGGTAATATGAATGGTTTCACGGAAAAAAACCCGAGTTCAAAAGTCCGGGCCCGTATTCTCGTACAAGTTACGGATTTGTGGAATTGGCCATGGTGATGGTGCAATAAGTTAAACTGCTGAAGTCGTAGGACAGATAAAGCCATACACGTATAAACAATTCAGTAGATGTATTAAAAACGTTTGCGAATAAAATATACGCGACAAGCCTCCATTTTCACACCTAGTGGGGTCTGTATCTGTAACAGACAGAGTGCAGTTTTGATGATCTTTATGGTGTAACAAGTCACAATGAAATCTTGATGATTCTAAACTGTCATCAATTTTGCGTTACAATTCTGAAGAATCGATTGAAATTATCAGACAGTTTGCGTTGCCAATCATGTTCTCTTTAAAATTGTACAGATTTCTGCCGGGTCGGATGTCTGTCTCCGGGGTTGTGCTCATACAGTGCTCCAAACTGTTCAAATGCCTGGATTGTGCAGTTCTGTCCATGGTACTGTGCACTATAAATAACCCTTGATAAGATAACCTTCGATAAGAGTAGGACAGTTAAGAGTATGCGAGTTAAGATCATCACAATGTTTATATGTCTAGTGGGATGGGGTCTGACTCTATTTTGTCTAATACTAAATATTTGCGACAGCAACTCGCGAATTCATCGTCATCGCAAAAATGTGCGCATCAACAGCGAAGCAACAGGCCGCTTCCGGGAAAGAACGTTTTCAGGGAAGGAATTAACCCTGGGCCTGGAAGGGCGAGCACACCCGTGACCTCAGGGGTCAGCAGAGGTCACGGAGGGGGTCACCGGTGTCGCCGCTGGACAAGTAATGACGTTGATGACGTACAGCCTACACACGGGACGCGGGGCTAACGTTGTCTCAATGCCGGACGTAATGGCTCGGCATTGAGAAAGTGCTGTGACGATGTCAGACTTGGGTCGTCACAGGCAGAGTAATGATCCCCGTCATTATAGTTTTAGGGATGCCGGACATAATTATTACTTGGTGAACTGTGTGCTGGACGGTGCACATGATTGTGTTCTCCCTCGTTTCTGCTCTGGTGATGCCAAGACTTTGGCTTGGTGATGCCATCACGACCATTACAAACTGGTAGATACGACCATTACAAACTGGTAGATTCGACCATTACAAACTGGTAGATACGACCATTACAAACTGGTAGATACGACCATTACAAACTGGTAGATTCGACCATTACAAACTGGTAGATACGACCATTACAAACTGGCACATACGACCATTACAAACTGGTAGATACGACCATTACAAACTGGTAGATACGACCATTACAAACTGGTAGATACGACCATTACAAACTGGTAGATTCGACCATTACAAACTGGTAGATACGACCATTACAAACTGGTAGATACGACCATTACCAACTGGTAGATACGACCATTACAAACTGGTAGATACGACCATTACAAACTGGTAGATACGACCATTACAAACTGGCACATACGACCATTACAAACTGGTAGATACGACCATTACAAACTGGTAGATACGACCATTACAAACTGGTAGATACGACCATTACAAACTGGCAGATTCGACCATTACAAACTGGTAGATACGACTATTACAAACTGGTAGATACGACCATTACAAACTGGTAGATACGACCATTACCAACTGGTAGATACGACCATTACAAACTGGTAGATTCGACCATTACAAACTGGTAGATACGACCATTACCAACTGGCACATACGACCATTACCAACTGGCAGATACGACCATTTAATACCATGGTGACAATATGCTGCTACAAGTTATCAGCAGCCGATAAAAACGGCCATTATGAAACCAGAGACTGAATCGATAAAAGACAGCGACCTTGGATCTGTCCCGGGGCCGTCACAGCGGCAGCACCTGAGCAGCACCTGGTGATGACAGCGAGAGACAGCGCTGATTGTCTGTGATGAGTTCGCCAGGTGCGCCACTGTCTGCTGTCTCAGCGCTGTCCGGTGATGACACCTGGCGTATGACAGCAATCAGCCATCTCCTCTCACCATCCGTAAAGGCTCCCCGCAGTCACTGTCATTAGGCGCCCCATGGATCTGTACCACAGGATAGCCGCCACAGTGTGTGGTATATATAGTGTAGAACCAAACGACAGTATCTGATAACTTGTAACGTAAGCGGATATCGTCTTTCGGCTTCGCACGGCCGTATATACTTACTGTACAAAGTCATAAAACAGTAAACAGTTACTGCCTTTTGCGGGGCAGTACGACAAACTATTATATTGAATGCAAATACGAATAACTGCAAAAGTAAGCTGTCACTGAGGTGTTTGCTTTTGCAGGACCGCTAAACATTCAAAGTTCCACGCCTGTTTCTGAAAATGGCCTGGTTTACGTAGGCACTTGAAATATTCGTCTCAATTTCATGGCATCCGAGTTTTTTGGTAGGCAGCGCGTATGTCGTTTTTACACAGCTGGCAGTGGGAACAAAATGGCGGTCAGTGTGACTGGGCCTCGCGCAGTAAATGAGTTAGGCGGCCCATGCAGTCATACCGGGTAGGGCACAGTGTCATCTGATTTACATGTCTGTTTAGCCTGTATGTTCACAAAAGTGGCCCAATGTCCCAGTATTTGAGTCGTTTTCATGATAGATAGCATACAGATGTCCGGTTTGCTTATAGTTTTCACATTAATATGCTTTATTTGATTTTATTAGGAAGATATTGATTACACAATTATTAATAATATCACCCTTGTCCTGCGGAATCTATTTTTTCATTGATTTGGAATTTCTAATACAATTTCTACTTTCAAATCACGAAAAATGTGTGTATTTATGAAAACAAGTACATTTCTAAAATATAATTATATGAAAATCTGACCATCTATCACAAACTATTGCTTAATGATTTTTCAATTCCATTCGATTTGGTTTTAAACGTATGTGCATGAGTTTAGCAGAACAAGGGTTAAAGGGAAATAGCTGAGGCTGGTGATGGGGTTTAAAGGGTTAATGTTGTGGTCGTATATCTCCCCAGAGGCTCGCCCCAGATCCCCTGTACGGGCGGCGGATCCGTGTCCCCAGAGGCTCGCCCCAGATCCCCTGTACAGGCGGCGGGCCCGTGTCCCCAGAGACTCGCCCCAGATCCCCTGTACAGGCGGCGGGTCCGTGTCCCCAGAGGCTCGCCCCAGATCCCCTGTATACAGGCGGCGGGCCCGTGTCCCCAGAGGCTCGCCCCAGATCCCCTGTACGGGCGGCGGATCCGTGTCCCCAGAGGCTCGCCCCAGATCCCCTGTACAGGCGGCGGATCCGTGTCCCCAGAGGCTCGCCCCAGATCCCCTGTACGGGCGGCAGGTCCGTGTCCCCAGAGGCTCGCCCCAGATCCCCTGTACGGGCGGCGGGCCCGTGTCCCCAGAGACTCGCCCCAGATCCCCTGTACGGGCGGCGGGTCCGTGTCCCCAGAGGCTCGCCCCAGATCCCCTGTACGGGCGGCGGATCCGTGTCCCCAGAGGCTCGCCCCAGATCCCCTGTACGGGCGGCGGATCCGTGTCCCCAGAGGCTCGCCCCAGATCCCCTGTACGGGCGGCGGATCCGTGTCCCCAGAGGCTCGCCCCAGATCCCCTGTACGGGCGGCGGATCCGTGTCCCCAGAGGCTCGCCCCAGATCCCCTGTATACAGGCGGCGGATCCGTGTCCCCAGAGGCTCGCCCCAGATCCCCTGTATACAGGCGGCGGGTCCGTGTCCCCAGAGGCTCGCCCCAGATCCCCTGTACGGGCGGCGGGTCCGTGTCCCCAGAGGCTCGCCCCAGATCCCCTGTACGGGCGGCGGATCCGTGTCCCCAGAGGCTCGCCCCAGATCCCCTGTATACAGGCGGCGGATCCGTGTCCCCAGAGGCTCGCCCCAGATCCCCTGTATACAGGCGGCGGGTCCGTGTCCCCAGAGGCTCGCCCCAGATCCCCTGTACGGGCGGCGGGTCCGTGTCCCCAGAGGCTCGCCCCAGATCCCCTGTACGGGCGGCGGATCCGTGTCCCCAGAGGCTCGCCCCAGATCCCCTGTATACAGGCGGCGGGTCCGTGTCCCCAGAGGCTCGCCCCAGATCCCCTGTACGGGCGGCGGGTCCGTGTCCCCAGAGGCTCGCCTCAGATCCCCTGTACGGGCGGCGGGTCCGTGTCCCCAGAGGCTCGCCCCATATCCCCTGTACGGGCGGCGGGTCCGTGTCCCCAGAGGCTCGCCCCAGATCCCCTGTACAGGCGGCGGGTCCGTGTCCCCAGAGGCTCGCCCCAGATCCCCTGTATACAGGCGGCGGGCCCGTGTCCCCAGAGGCTCGCCCCATATCCCCTGTACGGGCGGCGGGTCCGTGTCCCCAGAGGCTCGCCCCAGATCCCCTGTACAGGCGGCGGGTCCGTGTCCCCAGAGGCTCGCCCCAGATCCCCTGTATACAGGCGGCGGGCCCGTGTCCCCAGAGGCTCGCCCCAGATCCCCTGTACGGGCGGCGGGTCCGTGTCCCCAGAGGCTCGCCCCAGATCCCCTGCATACAGGCGGCGGGCCCGTGTCCCCAGAGGCTCGCCCCAGATCCCCTGTACGGGCGGCGGGTCCGTGTCCCCAGAGGCTCGCCCCAGATCCCCTGTATACAGGCGGCGGGCCCGTGTCCCCAGAGGCTCGCCCCAGATCCCCTGTACGGGCGGCGGGCCCGTGTCCCCAGAGACTCGCCCCAGATCCCCTGTACGGGCGGCGGGTCCGTGTCCCCAGAGGCTCGCCCCATATCCCCTGTACGGGCGGCGGGTCCGTGTCCCCAGAGGCTCGCCCCATATCCCCTGTACGGGCGGCGGGTCCGTGTCCCCAGAGGCTCGCCCCAGATCCCCTGTACAGGCGGCGGGTCCGTGTCCCCAGAGGCTCGCCCCAGATCCCCTGTATACAGGCGGCGGGCCCGTGTCCCCAGAGGCTCGCCCCAGATCCCCTGTACGGGCGGCGGGTCCGTGTCCCCAGAGGCTCGCCCCAGATCCCCTGTATACAGGCGGCGGGCCCGTGTCCCCAGAGGCTCGCCCCAGATCCCCTGTACGGGCGGCGGGCCCGTGTCCCCAGAGGCTCGCCCCAGATCCCCTGTACGGGCGGCGGGCCCGTGTCCCCAGAGGCTCGCCCCATATCCCCTGTACGGGCGGCGGGTCCGTGTCCCCAGAGGCTCGCCCCAGATCCCCTGTACAGGCGGCGGGTCCGTGTCCCCAGAGGCTCGCCCCAGATCCCCTGTATACAGGCGGCGGGCCCGTGTCCCCAGAGGCTCGCCCCAGATCCCCTGTACGGGCGGCGGGCCCGTGTCCCCAGAGGCTCGCCCCATATCCCCTGTACGGGCGGCGGGTCCGTGTCCCCAGACGCTCGCCCCAGATCCCCTGTACAGGCGGCGGGTCCGTGTCCCCAGAGGCTCGCCCCAGATCCCTGTATACAGGCGGCGGGCCCGTGTCCCCAGAGGCTCGCCCCAGATCCCCTGTACAGGCGGCGGGTCCGTGTCCCCAGAGGCTCGCCCCAGATCCCCTGTATACAGGCGGCGGGTCCGTGTCCCCAGAGGCTCGCCCCAGATCCCCTGTACAGGCGGCGGGTCCGTGTCCCCAGAGGCTCGCCCCAGATCCCCTGTATACAGGCGGCGGATCCGTGTCCCCAGAGACTCGCCCCAGATCCCCTGTACGGGCGGCGGGTCCGTGTCCCCAGAGGCTCGCCCCAGATCCCCTGTACGGGCGGCGGGTCCGTGTCCCCGGAGGCTCGCCCCAGATCCCCTGTACAGGCGGCGGGCCCGTGTCCCCAGAGGCTCGCCCCAGATCCCCTGTACGGGCGGCGGGCCCGTGTCCCCAGAGGCTCGCCTCAGATCCCCTGTACAGGCGGCGGGTCCGTGTCCAGGCTTACCACGTCCGGGCGGCCGGCGGGACGCCACAGACCCGGCATCTCACCAAAATACCGGCAATCTTACCACAACTCTATTATTGATAAGGAGCGAGGCACACATCGGGTTACATAGTGTCCGCACCAGAACAGCAAAGACCTGGCGCTCTCCCAGTGCTGGGCCAGCGGCGTGGACGATGGGCCAACGTTAACCCAACATTGGGTCGCCCTCTACACCAAGCGCTCTCCCAGTGCTGGGCCAGCGGCGTGGACGATGGGCCAACGTTAACCCAACATCGGGTCGCCGTCTCGGGTTTTCTGGATTGTGGACCTCCTCTTCCATCCAAATAAATATCAGATGTTCAACCAATGTCGGTTTAAGGTTGGCCCAACATTAACCCGACATTGGTTCAACGTCTCGCATTCAGTTATATATAAAAAGGTCCTCGGAAGCCATGATAAAGTATGAAAGCTCAGTAAACCCAAGCTATAGATTTAAAAATTTCCTTTGACCAAAACCATGAAAACCGCGCTTATACATTTTTAGTGCAGTAAAAATAGTGGTTCAACCTGGAATAAATTGTTAACAGAGGTATTTTGGTGTTATTTTTTTATGTCTCAGAGGGGCCTGCTGAACAAATTCTGAGCAGCAACCACCTGGCAACCATTTTGATCATATGCTAATTAGCATAATCAGCCTAATTTGCATAAATTATTAAGAACAACTTGAAAACGCTATAACTTTTGAAATAATTAACTTAGAAAGTTAATTTTTGTGTCTACACCCATGTTTTTTACCCCGTAGAATTCGAATAAGTCGGTATTGAATACCCCAGACCTTTCTAATTAGCATAAATTTCCATAAATTTCCATAATTAATCATGAAATTGCTATTTTTAAAAATAATTTATCAAATATTTCACTTCAAACGTTGATTTTATTATCTGGACTGACATTTCTCACCTGCTTGAATTCTGTAAAAATATTTTGAATACCCTGGAACCGTCTGATTAGCATAAATTAGCATTTTCATCATGTGCTAATTAGCATAATTACCCTAATTTGCACTATTAATTGGGGAAAACTTGAAAATGCTATAACTTTTGAAATAATTTTTAACTTAGACAGCTATTTTTTGTGTGTCTACGTCCATGTTTTCCACCCCGTCGAATTCGAATAAGTCGGTATTTAAAACTCCAGACCTTCCTAATTAGCATAAATTTGCAATAATTTGCATAATTAATCATAAAATTGCTAAAAATACGATAATTTATCAAATAATTCACTTTAAATATTTATTTTTTGTCTGCATCTATATTTCTCAGTCGCTTGAATTCTGTAAAAAGTTTTATTTAAAGACATTGGAACCACCTGATTAGCATTTTGATCATATTCTAATTAGCATAATCAGCCCAATTATTAGGAAAAACTTGAAAATGCCATAACTTTTGAAATAATAAACTTAGAAAGTTATTTTTTGTACCTACACTCGTGTTTTCTATCTCGTAGAATTCGAATAGATCGGTATTAAATACAACAGACCTTTCTAATTAGCATAAATTAGCATAAATTTCCATAATCTATCATGAAATTGCAAAAAAAATATAATTTATTAAATATTTCACTTCAAATGTTGATTTTGCTGTCTGGACCGATATTTCTCACCTGCTTGAATTCTGTAAAAACATTTTGAATACCCTGGATCCGTCTGATTAGCATAAATTAGCATTTTCATCATATGATAATTAGCATAATTACCCTAAATTAAATGGGAAAAACTTGAAAATGCTATAACTTTTGAAATAATTTTAAACTTAGAAAACTAATTTGTGTGTCTACATCTATGTTTTCCACCCCGTAGAATTTGAATAAGTCGGTATTGAATACTCCAGACCTTCCTAATTAACGTAAATTAGCATCAATTTGCATAATTAATCATGAAAACTCGATAATTTATGAAATAGCTCACTTCATTTGTTCTACGTTCACTTGGAAAGGTTTATGAGCCTACAGCCATGTATTCCATCCTGCTAAGTTCGTTTAAGTTCATGATGAACTTCCCAAGGTATTTTAACCTTATATGGCTCCTGCTGAGCAAATTCTGATCAGTGGGATCATAATTCGTGTAATTTGTGTAATTAATTAGGAAACAACTTGAAAGTGCTGTAACATTAGAAATTCTGAGCAGCAGGTTCCTTGTATCAATCTCATATGCCAATTAGCGAAATGTGTCTAATTTGCATAATTGATTAAGAACAACTTACTTACTTAGTTGTATACAACAACATGTGTATACAGCGACATGCATGTGCAAGGTGTGAATTGTAAAAACGACATTCAATTATCAAGGGGAGGGGGGGGCTAGAGTATTTTAGAAATAAATATTTTGGGACTGAATTTCTATGAGATAAATAATTGTCTGTCAAGAAATATCTAATGGCACTTAGAATTTAGAAAAAAAATCTCCTTGCTTCGCTCGGCAACATTAAATGACATTTGTGAAGCCGCGCTTCACTTGTCTCTTTAACCCCCTACATCAATGCTAAGCCTAGTTTGGGATCCAACTGTGTGCTAGTGCCATTGCTTGCACTGCTTCCCAAACATTAACCCAACCTTGGGATTGAATACCTTGTGGTTTTGGGGGCGCTGAAGACAACCTACAACCTTCACCGGTGTAGCCGTTCCAGCGTACCCCCCTTTCAGCATACCAGGGGGGTACGTTCAAACTAGTTTCAGCTAACCGGGGGGGGGGGGGGGGGAAAGGCCAGTTTCAAGTTACCTCCCCTAGTTTCAGACCACCCCCCAGTGTACCGGGGGTACGTTGAAACTGGGTTCAGTGTACCGGGGGGTACCTGAAACTAGTTTCAAAGTACCCCCTCCCCCGATATTTTGAAACTAGAAAAATTATTTTTTATTCCCCCCCCCCATTTCTAGGTAGGTCTACACACGAAATATTATAATAGTGCTGACTTTTTAAGTACCGTTAGACCTAGATTAAAGTAGATGAGTACACATGGCGGGCCCACCCACATGCGCAACATGGTCAACGTTTACAAGAGTGGGCCACCGGCCCCGCCATGTATATATTATGGTTCAGTGAAGCAAAACGACAAAACTGCTGTAAATTAAAAATAGTTCAGTCAAATCCATATGTTTAAAAACGCAATCTCAAAATCTAGCAGACTGCAGAATATTTATCATTTATCAAAATATGTCTAGGCATATTCAATAAATTTGTGCGATTATGGGTCTAGCTCGGGGTCTAACGTTACCGTTTCTGTGTGTGCGATTTTTTATGCGCCGAAAATGTGGTTGCAAGCATGCGGGCAATGTAGGCCCCTATGCATATATCCCCTTGAGCTCCCTCATATTTACATTAACCAAATAAGCTCCCTGATCATCTGCAGTAACCCCTTAAACTCGCTCGTTATCTGCATTAACCCGGAGGTAATTTTATCACCCAAAATAATTAGGGCCTTCTACTACGAAAATAGACAGTTAGTTGACATAAAGATTAAAAGGTTTTGTGAAGATTATAGTGATTTGAAACCTCTTGCTTAATTTTTTTTTCGTTAGTTGCCCCAGAGATCAAAGGGTTTTACTTATAGAGATTAAAGTGTCTCTAAAAATGTCACAATGCCATGTGATGAAAATATGAGAACTAATTTAGTGTTGTCATTGAAATTAACCAGTAAAATTGAGGGGGTAATTTGAAACTAGAGGGGGTGACTTGAAACTAGTTTCAGATTACCCCCGGGGGTAACCTGAACAGGGGGGGTGATCTGAAACTGTTACACCGGCACAGCTCCCTGTTGGTGAACACACTGTGTGGCACAATACTGGATCGGGGTTATACGGGCGTTACAGACGATGGGTCAACGTTAACCCAGCATTGGTTCGATGTCTGGTGCTGGGTGTTTCTATCACTGGAACGACAATGCACTGGACTGATGTTGGGCCATGTCTGCGACACTGGCACAACATTGAGCTGATATTTGCGTCAGTGTATCGTGTGTATATGGCGCATTGTAGTCACGCTGCACCTAGCCAGCAAAATGCACTGCCAAGTGGATGTTGGCCAGCGCTGCAGATTGTGGTCTAACATTGACCTGGCATTGGGTTTGTATCGTGTTGACTTGTAGTGGACGGAAACATTATCTGAAAATTGTGATGAAAATTGAATAAAAGCCAAATAGCGGTACAAAATATAGTGGGTGCCGTGACGAAAATATATATGTGTCCAGGGTGCACGTTCAACGAAGGACGAAAACTAAAAACTCGTGTTTTATCAACATGATCAGGGCGGGGGCCCTAGGGTAGTGGTTAGCACCGCTGCCTTTCACGCCAGAGTCCGGGGTTCGGTTCCCGGTCTCGGCGGTTTGAAAGAAACAAAATTGTTTCTTCTCCATCCACGTGTGAAAGTTAGTATTGTGGGGAGCCTCCGTGACCGAGAGGTAGCGTGCTCGGCCTCAGACCGCCAGGGCTCGAATTTCGAATCCTGTGTCTGGAGGACAGTGTCATCTCAATCATCTCACCATCCTCAGGAGGTTCTCCTGGCCCAGTTTAGCCTATATGTGCACAAAGGTGGCCTAAAGCCCGATTCATTTCATTTTTTTTTATCAACATGATCAAGTATAGATTAGCATAATTTTTTAAAAAGACACATTTTAAGCACCTTATAAATTTGATACAAATTCACTTGGAAGCAAATTGATTGTAATTGCACGGTAGTTCAAAACATTACACTCTATCCTTATAAATTAATTAATTCACTGAGGACCTGAACCTGGAAATTTAATCAAATTCACTTTGAAGCCTTTAACAATGACATTTTAAATTCTGATTTACTAAATAAGCCATAGCATGATCTGAATTGCTTACGTGAGTAATTTGAATTCGGGGGTGTTTATAGACACGCTCCTATTCAAACAAAAAGAGTAAAAACGTGTCTATGGTATAGGCTTCTACACTGGAAATTGAAATGGCTAAAACTTAGACATGCTCTTGAAATTATCTGGCATAATCCCACAACACGTGTAGTTCACGTTACAGAGCACAGCGTATTTGACTGTTTTCAGAGGATATATCTGATACTTCCTTAAAACCATATAAATTACAGCTTGAAACCCTTACATCAATAGGCCCCTATTTCGGAAAAATAGAAGACACATTTATTTGCCTCGTGTTTTCCAACCTAGTAGGCCTATTAGTAAATCAGACAATAGGCTGCTTATCAAATGACGACTTCTGACTGACAATGGGGAATATTTTGTTTGTGGAAAGAAGAGATATCAGACCAGAAGTTGGCTAGGAATTTGAATATGATCCATTGCCTTTAATTAGGTCATAAAAAACTAAAATTCCCATGTCTACCCTCACGTTTTTGTCACATCAGATGCCCTAGTTGACGAATATGGAGAGAAAATTTGGGGATATTTCATGCACACGAAAACCCCACCAGCCTATGGATAAGTTCTGGTATTGCTTTATAGATGTGAACACTTCCGAAAACATGGGTATAGACACAAAAACTAACATTCCAACTTAATTATTTTTGAAGTTTTAGCTATTTCACTTTTTCCTCATTAAATATGCAAATTTTGCTAAGTATGCTAATTGGTATATGATTAAAATGGTTGACAGGTGGTTGCTGCTCAGAATTTGATAAATATACTACAGACGAATAAAGAGGCGTAGAAAATTAGGTTTACACGCAAAAATCAACTTCTCAAGTGAACTAATTTAAAAGCTATGGCAATTGTTTTACATTTTTTTATGAATTATGCAAATTTATGCTAATTAGGACGATTTAAGGTATCCAATATCAACTTAATCTGATTCTACGGGGTGGAAAACATGGATGTAGACACAAAAATTAACTATCTAGATTAATTATTTTTGAAGTTATAGCGATTTTACTTTCTTCTCATTAAGTATGCAAATTATGCTAATTAGCATATGACCAAAATGGTTGCCAGGTGGCTGCTGCTCAGAATTTGGTAAATATACTTCAAACGGATAAAGAGGGGTAGGAAATGCAGCTTCGGACGCAAAAATCAACTTCTCAAGTAAACTGATTCAAAAGCTATGTATTTTTTTTATTTTTTTGAATTAATTATGCAAATTTATGCTAATTAGGAGGCTGTGAGGGATTCAATATCAACTTAATCGAATTCTGCGGTGTGGAAAACATGGGTGTAGAGTCAAAAATTAACTTTCTAAGTTAATTATTTAAAAAGTTATAGTGATTTTAGTCCATTTTACTTTTTCCTCATTAATAATGCAAATTATGCTAAGTATGCTAATTAGCATATGTTTAACATTGCTGCCAAGTGTTTGCTGCTCAGAATTTGCTAAACATACTTCAATCAAATAAAGAGTGGTGGAAAATATAAGTTCAGACGCAAAAATCAACTTGTCAAGTAAACTTATGGTGTGATGGAGAGCCCCTCGCGCCGAAAGTACCTGTAAGTGACCGTCGGAGTCTCTAGTGTGGGGTCACAATGGCGGACGAGGGAATCTGCCCAATCTTCACCATTTCAACTCAAACTTCCTTCCCCGTCGAGTCGACGGTTCCAAACAAATCATAAAACTCTTTCTCCACTTGTCATGTTTATTCGTTTGACATTTGGCAACAACAAAGCACAACCTCCGCGCACGGCACGTCCTATCTGACTTAGCGAGAGCGAACTACGGCACGTCCGTAGTCGCCGAGTGTAACGCCTGAAGTGCGAGGAAAAGTACCAAAGCCGCACGGCTGCAGTTGTGTGCACCCGTCACCAAGGTACGGAAACGAGGCGGTCGTCCACAGCCTCCCGCGTCCGAGAAGCCGGGGATAACTGCCACCTTAACTGAACGAAGTCAGGATCCTACATTACCCCCGGGTGAGTGATAACGTAGGACCCAACTGTCGTGTAGGAGACTGCTTCATGCAAGTAGGGGGGTTGTAAAAATATGTAACCTCTTATAACTAAGCATAGTTTAAAAAATATAGCGAGTGTGGTTACAGCGTGGGTGGTTGAAATCGCAGCATTATACATGAATTGTCCCATCCTCTTAACACCAACTGTCCTTTATGTATGTATTCATTTGCTGCAAGCTGCGATCAACCCATTCATTTAATTAACATAAATTTCTATTAGCCTAAATGTATGTACACAAAGGAGGCCTAAAACCCCACTCACTCATTCATTCATTTTTACTCTGCAATTTCGCGAAATAATCATGGTGTCTGTCTAATGACTGGTAATAATGATTGCAAAATGTAAGTAATCGGCGAAAGCTTTCATTTTGGATCACCACCACCGTCGGACTGACTTTATACGTGACGGAGCACCACGTGACGTAAAATTAATGTACAGCGTCTACGGCGCTGGACCAACATCAAACAAACATTGGTTCAATATTGATTGTTAGCTGGGCGAGATGCGGACACAAAGCTCAAATAAAAGGTTAGCCGCGTTTCCAATGTGTTATATATCTCAATTTTTAAGGTAAGCTGACATTTTCGAAATTGTTTTTTTTAACTGGGTAAACAACAGAGCCAGTATTAATCGTGGTTAAAATGAAATGAATCGGGCTTTAGGCCACCTTTGTGCACATATAGGCTAAGCTGGGCCAAGAGAACCTCCTGAGGATGGTGAGATGATTTAGATGACACTGTCCTCCAGACACAGGATTCGAAATTCGAGCCCTGGCGGTCTGAGGCCAAGCACGCTACCTCTCGGTCACGGAAGCTCCCCACAATACTGACTTTCACACGTGGATGGGGAAGAAACATTTGTTGTTTCTTTCGAGCCGCCGAGACCGGGAACCGAACCCCGAACTCTGGCGTGAAAGGCAGCGGTGCTAACCACTACCATAGGGCCATGGCCCGAATCGTGGTTAAACGACAGAAAGAGCCATTAGCCATTACATGTACTTTGTACAGAGTAAATTCGATAAATTTGACAGGAAATGATTTGTATTGTGTAACTTTGGTTTAATCTTTGAACCGTTGGTTCAAAATTGATTGTGCCAAACCTCTATGCTCGGCCTCAGACCGCACAAGGTCAAAGCCTCTGTGCTCGGCCTCAGACTGCGCCAGGTCAAAGCCTCTGTGCTCGGCCTCAGACTGCGCCAGGTCAAAGCCTCTGTGCTCAGCCTCAGACTGCACAAGGTCAAAGCCTCTGTGCTCGGCCTCAGACCGCACAAGGTCAAAGCATCTGTGCTCGGCATCAGACCGCACAAGGTCAAAGCCTCTGTGCTCGGCCTCAGACTGCGCCAGGTCAAAGCCTCTGTGCTCGGCCTCAGACTGCGTCAGCTCTAAGCCTCTGTTCTCGGCCTCAGATTGCACAAGGTCAAAGCTTCTGTGCTCGGCCTCAGACTGCGCCAGGTCAAAGCCTCTGTGCTCGGCCTCAGACTGCACAAGGTCAAAGCCTCCGTGCTCGGCCTCAGGCTGCGCCAGGTCAAAGCCTCTGTGCTCGGCCTCAGACTGCGCCAGCTCTAAGCCTCTGTGCTCTGCCTCAGACTTCACAAGGTCAAAGCCTCTGTGCTCGTCCTTCAAAAGGTTTTTCTGGCACGGTTTACAGGGGTTATTCTGTATGTGCACAGTAGTGGCCTAAAGTTCCATACATTCCCTTCACCCCGAGCATCACAGCTTTTGCGTCTTGAAATGTGGGAAGTGAATCCGATATCCGATAAGCCGAAACAAGCTTTATATAATTATGAACACACTTCACTTCCAGTAAGCATCAATTAACTTAATCAAATTAAATTGGACAACCTTGACATTTACATTGGTTAGCCCGGGAAACACAAAACATTTGTATAATAATTATACAATGTTGGATCAATATCGTGCCAAGCCATTCAACCGATCACGGACCATGTATGTGGTCACCAGCGCATCTCACAATAATTATGTCACTGTAGTATTTTTTAGGTATTCTTCGTTGTCATTATGAAGCCAGCAGGCTACGCCAGTATCCATTGTACGATCGATAGGCTGCGCAAGTAGAAGTATCACAGCACAGTTTTTGAATGGCAATGATAACAGACTTTGTATCACGACAGAGTCTGTTATCAACAATTTCAAACGCAAGAAAATTGGCCTTTAGACCGCTTAATTCCAAAGGTCTTGTATACAAATGAAAAACACCATCAATAGGCCTACCAAAAAACACGCGAGTTTTTCCATTCTAAAGGAAAAAAGGAAAATGTCCGAGCCGCGGCCCTTTGTATCTAATCAGTGCCATTTTCGTTTCAGAGCATTCAAATAAAATCAATATCTTTCAACTAAATTGGCTGAGAACTAAAAATAGGAATGACACGAGCTTCAATGAATATTAAAAGATGAACATTACACTCCCAATAACCAGCAAACGGGTGAACAGAAATAATGTCGCCAACCTTGACATTTGCAATTATGGCTTAAATAACATCACTATACTAATGTCAGCTAAATGCCACCTACCATAAAGGGGACGAATGGCTATCCATCAACTACAAGACATTGGCCCTAGTATGGACAATGTTGGTCCACCGTCTTCGACGCTGTCCCAACAATGGTGCAGCATGGTGTAAATTTCTTGTGTTTACTTGACATTAGGCTGATGCTGTTACAGTGTTACCCAGCATCATTGACGTTGGCGAGATATGAAACCAACCATGGTTCGACATTTCGAGTTGTCTAAGGTTGTTGAAACACCCCCCCCCCCCCACTCCCACTCTCTGCCTGTGATCACCAGTGCATATCTGCATAATTATGTCACAGTACTGATCTGCTAAGCCAAAGACAGTAACTGCTTACTTGTAAAGTGAGCAGTTACTGCCTCTTGGCTTTGCACGGCAGTGTCATGAATGGAGTATTCTTCATGTCATCATCACGACTGGTCTCATGTGCAAGTCCAAAAGCTGTATCGTGTTCAGTTACGGTTCTTGGCTTCGCACCTCGCAGCTGCAGTCTCACAATCTGTATACAATATATGCTCAGGTTGGAATGATTCAGGAAAAAATGAGGCCGACATACAGTTTCAATTTGTGAATTTATGGTCTTGTTTACTCGCAGCACATTAGACAATAAAATCTAGCACGTCAAACGACTAATGTAAAAAACTCCTTATATCAGATATATTCAGGAAAAAGTTTTTATTTATAGTTAATGTAGACATTTTAAGGACAGGGACAGCGACAATATACTACAGATATTTAATGTTATATACCACAAGATGTCGCTGTTCTCGTGATTCATAAAATAAAATATATATATTTGACAAAATGTAGTATAATATCATAATGTGTGCTGTATTGTCATATTTTGCCATACAATGTATTATTATCGTGCAATAAACTTGATTGATTGCTTTATACTAATTGACAAATGTCCACCAATCGCGCCTTTTCGTAACAGATGTCTCAAACTGGGTCTGGGGAACATCACGAGGGAGTTTGACTTAGTCCACATTATTATTATCGTTTAAATATTATCAATAACAAAATAGAAAAAATCAGAGTTACAGAGATAAAAATAGTTACCCACCTGATCTTACATTATAATCTCCGAAACCGGGGTGGGGTGCGATCTCCTTTCGATACAAATACCATTTCTGGCGCACCAGGATGTGTGCGGCCACTCACATAGATTAAACCAGCTTTCTATCAGGTGTTAAATGTAACACCCAGCGAGACAGTTGACCTTTTGTCATCAGCTGATGTCCATCTGCAGTGTCAAAAGGCAGTAACTGCTTAGTTTTCAAATGAACAGTTACTGATTTTTAGCTTTGCAGAGCACACTCGTGATTGAAAATGTGCCCTTTATGTGTTTAATTTCCATTAACCCTTTTCTCGCTATGCAACAGAAATTTATGGATGATTATATTTTCCATTTGGGAGATGATGTGTTTTCAATTTGGGAGATGGTGTGTTTTCATTTTGTGAGATAATGTGTTCAACGTAAGTAGATATATTTTTTCGGCATTTGAAGCTGAGAATTGAGTCAGCAATTCCAGCTTCAAACGAATAAAAAATACCAGCGGACGATTCAGCATCACATGGTTGTTAATTAAATAAAACAAGGCATTAAGCTATGGATTTTACGATATCATGATGCACATGGTACATTCTGGGCCCACCACTGGGGCGTACGTCCACTACACAGACAGACAACATAACTCCAATGTTTTCTGAACCATCATTGGGTTAATTGTTAACAATTAACTAATTATTCTAAAGTGCGCTTATCTGCAAAATCAAAAGGTTAGAAAGTAAGCAGTTACTATATACTTTTTTCTTGGCGCGGGAGTATACGTATTTGGTGACAAACATGTGATGATGATCTATTGAAAATGATACTTTAATTAAATCCCAAAGAAATGATTGTAAGTTTCTGATATAATAAAGTTATTTGCAAATATTTTATCGTTCTGCACTAGTAATGCACATAAATTCAATATATATACAGCTGTTTGTGTTTAGTATATTAATTCAATGTCATGCATACAATTATTTTTCGTTCTGTACTGCTAATTCACAATCAAAAGCTATCAGTTATCAGTTATTACATATAAACTGGGTTTTCTTCAATGTTGGGTTCATATCAATTTTGAGAAGATGGACATATTGAGGCATAACACTTATATTACATTACTGCATGAATAAATATAAGCGTGGCGAAGGCAGAGCCGTAGACAACCCCGCATCATTAAGTTGAGAGTTGTTGTTCTCGATATTTGTCTCAACTGAAAAATCATGTTTTTTACAGCGCCATTCAAGGTCCAAAATATGACCACAACATGATGATGCCAAAAAGTAGATGAAATGTTGCAGCTTCTATATTATCGACCTGATAAATATCGACCGAATCGTTAATAGTCCAAAGAAGTCTCTTGCGATGTTATACCATCGAAGTCTGTAGCGGAAACCTTCGATTTCAGTCACAGTTGGGGCTATGATATTTTTTGTACCAGTAAAGTGGAAAAAATCCGCTGATTGCTAGATCTAAGTTGGTCCAGCGTCGAGCCATTATTGAGTGATTTTTTTGTGTTTGCTGAGTATAGTTTACCACGCGTATAACGCATGAGTGCTCGGTGTGGACACAGGCGGTCAGAGGCGCGGAACGGGGCTGTTTAACGGGGTCGCGGGTCGTCACAGGCGTCAACAGGTTGTAGGAAAGTGTGTGTCATCTGACATGCTCTCTGATACACCAGTAAACAACTGTTGTTTATGTGGATTCTACCAGGAAAATGACTTGCGGATTTGTTGGCACTTATATTACAATGTCCAGCGTCAAGGTACTCTCATATACATGTAAATACAATTGACTCTTCTAGCGAGTTCTGGCAACCAAAGCGGCTTCTATTGTACTGTATGTGTATTGTGAAGACCATGCCGTGTTCCGTGTTTTGAATTTGCTACATTTATTTGTTGTTCCCAATTTTGAACACCAAATAATGAAAAGCTGTAAAGCTGTCTGTTTTTCATAAATTGTAATCATTTGATGCCGGGAATTTTCATTTCGACAAGTAGTCCTATGTAATCATGGTGATATAGCCGTGTAAAGGCTTTCTCAACATACATTTATATCAATTTCTCGTTTTTATTATTCTTCTTTTTTATAGTGGCTACGGCTTTGCAATCCAGAGGTGAAAATATCTTGAGAAAAGTCTAAATTAAATTAATTTTAAATGTGAATGTAATTACTGGAGGAGCTAGCTAGGGTTGAGTAGGACTGTCGAGGTCCATTAGGTTTGACTTTGAAAATTGATTATATAATGTCTGGAGATCCAAAAAAGTTTGAAGCCATGTTTCGGCTCATGGTCATTTAACCTCAATATGGGGTCAAAGGTCACAGAAATCGATAAAAATTACATCTCCGTTACATAGTTATATTTATACTCAAATTCTCAGAAATTTTATGCTGATTGCAAATATATACATTTTATGTCATAAAAAGACAATATAAGGAAAATATGACGTAATATGGGGTCAAAGGTCACAAAGATCAAAAAAAAAAAAAGCTCGTTTATGGTCATGTTTATACTCAAATTTTCAGAAATTATATTTCCTAAAAATGTCATTGAAAACAAATTAGCGCATTATGGGGTCGAAAGTCACAAAAATCAATACAAATTTTAACTTCGTAATTTTGTTATATTGTAATATTTATGCTCAACTTTTGTGAAATTTAATACAGAATACAAGCATCTACATTCTATTGAGAAAACAATGTCATGAAAGGAAATATAATTTACACATTATCTTGGTTAGAGGTTCAGTTGTATAATGACTGGAGAACAGTAATAAAATAAACTAAGCTTGTATGTCAGAAATGTTTGTTGTCGTTTATTTCATCGGATTCTTACATTCTGTTCCACAGTTACAAAACTCACAACAGGTAATGTTTAATTTTCGGCAAGGGCAAATTGTGGGTCTTGCGCATTTTAAGCATTTGCAAGGTTTAGGGAAATCGACTGGCAAGGGTTTATTTGTCAAAGTAACTATGGGGAATAACATATTATCAACTTTCTTATATCCGTAGTCACAAGGATCTAACGTAAGTTGTTTTGTGAGCTCGTTGTATAAGTAAGTGGATGCTTGATGAAATAGGTGGCAATTTTTCAAGATCTAGCTTGAATGACGTTTAATGGTACATTGAGTAGCGTAAATCGTCAAAAGTTTTTAAAGATTTGTCTCGTGACAAACACTTCACTAAAAAATTTTCAACCTTTAAACACAAGTCATGGTCAAGTTCTTTCATTAAAAAATCCTTCAAATACTGTTTACAATGTTCTTCTTTGGCAACTCGATAATATGTATAATGAACGTTGTGTCACAGCCTGTGAGGACGTGATGTGCTGGAAGAAATGAATATAATTATGCTCTATGCTCTAGCATAGTGGATTGATCTACCAGCAGCTAGTTCTTTTTCACTGGCAAATTTTGTATCTAAAAAGGAGTTTGATAGAGAAACAGCAGCATTTTTATGTTTGATAAAGGAAGAGGAGCAATACCAGTTGTTTAGAAATGAAAGAATCACCACAAGAAAAAAAACCTTGCTTGATACGATTCCGAAACCACGCAAATTAACCAGGGAAATGAAAAAAAACAGTGAAAGCTAATATAAAGAAAGAAACCATAGTTGCTGGCAGATCAATCGACTATGCACGAGCAAGGAGGTATGATATTCGAAAGCTACTAACTTACGAGTTGGCAAGTACGTCATTTTTTTAACAAAAGACGAATATCTGCAAAAACCAGAAAAAGCAGAGTTGCTGAAATGTATTCGAGTAAATAGTGAAGACATTGGATTTATAAAAAGTTTACTAAGTCAGCCATCTCTAACTGTTATTGACTTCATGTCATATGCAAGGAGATGTCCTGTTAAAAAAATGAAGTTAAAAACATTTGGAGACTTTGCAGAGATTAGTTGGAAAAGGTTTCTTATCCTTGGAGAGATCAGTTGTAGGATAGACGTTGTGTTCAATTTATATTACGCAGATAGCATAGAATCACATGAGAGACAACGACGTGCAGCCCATGATGTCATTATTGCAAACATTGACCATTCAGATCAACCTCTTCCAGTGGAAATTGATAAGTTTTGGACTTCATCAGAGAACAAGGTAAAGTTTCAGCAATTTAACATTGGTTGGATCTCAAATACATACAGAGGAGATAAGCCTGTTAACCTAGGAGGTTGTCTTATTAGCAGTTTGCAATGCTACGCTAAAGTTTCACAAGGTACAGTTGAACAATTTCCATCGGTAAAATGTTCATATGAAGAAGTGGATGATGTAGGCCTATCACATATCACAAGCAGTAGATCGTCTATGCTATCAACGGGTTTTGGTGTGTTCTGGAGATACTGATGTTTTTGTAAGTTTATTGTTTACTTTGAAACCCAATGGAAACGTAAACAAGTTAACGAGCTCTGGGTAGTCCACGGGGACCAAGTGAGTCTAGTTCACAATAGGCTATAACTTGTTTGGATCCGTCACTTGCATAATAAAATTCTTCCAACAGTTCGCAGGCTGTGACACGACTAGTAAAATTTCAACAAAAGCATCCGCGTTTCGAGTTGCCAAAGAACATAGTAAACAGTATTTGAAGGCTTTTTTAATGAAAGAACTCGACCATGACTTGTGTTTAAAGGTTGAACATTATTTAGTGAAGTGTTTATCAAGAGACACATCTTTAAAATTTTTAACGATTTACGCTACTCAATGTACCACAAAACGTCATTCAAAGTAGATCTTCAAAAAATGCCACCTCCCAAGCATCCACTTACATATACAACTAGCTTACCTGCAATGCCAACTTTGGGTTATTGCCGCATCAAAACAACTTACGTTAGATCTTTGTGACTACGGATATAAGAAAGTTGATAATATGTTATTCCCCATAATTACTTTGACAAATGAGCCCTTGCCAGTCGATTTCCCTAAACCCTGCAGATGCTTAAAATGTGCGAGACCCACAATTTGCCCTTGCCGTAAATTAAACATAAATTAAACATCACCTCTCCCTTTTCTTTCATGACATTGTTTTCCCAATAGAATGTATATGTTTGTATTCTGTATTAAATCTCACAAAAGTTGTCTATAAATATTACAATAGGCCTATAACAAAGTTACGAAGTTACAATTTGTATTGATTTTTGTGACTTTCGACCCCATAATGCGCTCATTTTTTTAATGACATTTTTAGGAAATATAAGGTATATATTTGTAATCAGCGTGAAATTTCTGAAAATTTTGTTTCGTATTGATCTTTGTGAACTTTGACCCCATATTACGTCATATTTTCTTCATATCGTATTTTTATGACATAAAATGTATATATTTCCAATCAGCATAAAATTTCCGAAAATTTTAGTATAAATATGACTATGTAACGGAGATTTAATTTTTATCGATTTTTGTGACCTTCGACCCGATATTGAGGTGAAATGACCATGAGCCGAAACATGGCTTCAAACTTTTCTGGATCTCCAGACATTATATAATCAAATTTTTAAGTCAAACCTGATGGACCTCGACAGTCCTACTCAACCATAGCTAGCTCCTCCAGTAAATAACTGATTGACGATACTGAAAATAATTTAGGATTATCATTCGTAATGTTAAATGTATTTTTTCTGCCGTTCGAAAAAGTGTTTCCTAACGGCGCAGGGATACAGCTGTTATTTAAATGCCAATGGAATAACAGGTGAAGATTAGCTGATTTTATGTTGCGCATTTGAATTGTCACCTCGGCCCTAAAGGGTTTATTATACTGACAGACAGGACACTGCAGCTCTGAAGCAACGACATATACCAACCTTAATCAGACTTAGAGTGAAATTCTAAACTCGGAGAGATGTAATTATATTATAATTTATAATAATAATAATCATATTTTCTATGGTCAAAAGCTACACACAACATCAACGACATCAGTGTATGAAGCAGCTCGATTTCTAAGATTAAAAAAACGTTGACCGTATGAAACGTTGATCGTATAAAACAATTCATCTGCAAAATTAATACAATGTTGGCCTTATTGTTGTTTTACACGACGTTCCTGTTTCTGGTGGAGATCTCTCATCACTTTATTTAATTTCAAACACTAATTTGCTTAAATTGCAGAATATTTCGTTACCTTTTGTTCGTAAAGATGCTGAAAATGTCGCCATGACACGGTAGCCGCCAGCGTGCAGTATTGTGACTGCCAGGATGTTGACAGAAGAAGTCATCAGACCGGAAGAAGAAAAATGACCGGCGGCCCCGAGATGACGTCAGTGAAGATTCACCTTAAGGTGCACGTGCTGGTGGGTATCTGGGTCGGCAAATGACGTCTTCGGAGATTTACATAGAAAATTTACACTTGGAAAAGCTGCCGCCCCAAGCGTGTAATTACCGACTGGAGAAGAGAAGTCGGCCCCGTATTGGGCCGAAGTCGCAGACGTCACCCCAATATTGAACCGACCTTGGGGAGCGCTACTGAATCTGGCTTATAGATTGAACCATAGGCGTGAAATGACGTCAGAGAAGATTTACCTCGCCGCCGAAGCATCCGAAAACAAGCGACACTTAAGCCGATTAAGCCGCGTAAAATGACGTCACAAGGAATCTCCAGTAGCGGGTGTCAGAGAGTGCGACCCCGTTGAGATACAGAACGTGTTACTGACGTCATATAGGATTCTCCTCGCGGCAGACGAGCGGATAATTCGGGGAAGCTGTCATTAAAATAAAATACAACTCGCGCCAATCGTAAATCATTCATGTGTTCTGTTTGTGCACTTTCTTTCGGAAAATGCGTCTGTTATTGTGCATGCTCAGCTTAGAGATTGACGTTATCATGGTTATACAGATAGGTTGGGATATGAATTGTAATGATGTTAAATTTTGAATTAAGCCTATTAAGCAAGGGCGTGCCTTTGTGCTAGTCACTGTTGATGGTGAATGTCAAAGGTCAAAGGTAGAGTGAGTTTTAGTGGTCAAAGGTAAGACGTGGTTCACATGCCGTCTTTCTCGGCAGATAACATATACACATGAGGTCTACCTGGCAGATTAAAAAGGCACACATAACGTTAGACCAAAATGAATGGAACATGGAGGACTTTGAATACCAGCTTTGTGCACATGCAGGATAAACTGGGCCACGCGAAACTCCTGAGTGAGATGACTAAGACCACACTGCCCTCCAGAGACCGGGTTCAAAAGCTAAACCCTGGTTCTGAGCACGCCACCTCTTGGTCACGTACTAGTAGCTCCTCTTAAAATTTCCACGTTTCTTTGAATATCACGGACGACCTATGAGATCCGGCGTGACAGCCAGCTAGCGTAAACCATTACACCAGTACCCCCGCCCGACACATGCACCAGATCTTGAAGACGAAGAGATGCTTCTGGTGACTGCTTATTGATCCACACCATCATGTATAATGAGAAGAAGGAGGTGAGAAGGACCAAGAAGATCACCCAGTTTTCCGTGTTTTCAATTCTCCACAGACTGTTCAGAAGTAAGTGCATATTATAAAAATATAGGACGCGTGATTCTGGGAGGTCATTTGGTAATTCGAGTCCCGACTTAGGGGGATTTCAGCCAGGTTATTGGGCCATTGAATTCCGAGGGGATCCTATGTCTACTGGGGCATTGAATTCCGAGGGGGATCCGATGTCTACTGGGCCATTGAATTCCGAGGGGGATCCGATGTCTACTGGGCCATTGAATTCCGAGGGGGGTCTGATGTTTACTGGGCCATTGAATTCCGAGGGGGATCCGATGTCTACTGGGCCATTGAATTCCGAGGGGGATCCGATGTTTACTGGCCCATTGAATTCCGAGGGGGGTCTGATGTCTACTGGCCCATCGAATTCCCAGGGGGATCCGATGTCTACTGGCCCATTGAATTCCGAGGGGGATCCGATGTTTACTGGCCCATTGAATTCCGAGGGGGATCCGATGTTTACTGGCCCATTGAAGTCCGAGGGGGGTCTGATGTCTACTGGCCCATCGAATTCCCAGGGGGATCCGATGTCTACTGGCCCATTGAATTCCGAGGGGGATCCGATGTTTACTGGCCCATTGAATTCCGAGGGGGATCCGATGTTTACTGGCCCATTGAAGTCCGAGGGGGGTCTGATGTCTACTGGCCCATCGAATTCCCAGGGGGATCCGATGTCTACTGGCCCATTGAATTCCGAGGGGGATCCGATGTTTACTGGCCCATTGAATTCCGAGGGGGGTCTGATGTCTACTGGCCCATCGAATTCCCAGGGGGATCCGATGTCTACTGGCCCATTGAATTCCGAGGGGGATCCGATGTTTACTGGCCCATTGAATTCCGAGGGGGATCCGATGTCTATTGGCCCATTGAATTCCGAGGGGGATCCGATGTTTACTGGCCCATTGAATTTTAATTGGTATCCGATGTCTACTGGGCCATTGAATTACGAGGGGGATCCGATGTCTACTGGCCCATTGAATTACGAGGGGGGTCTGATGTCTACTGGGCCATTGAATTCCGCGGGGGATCAGATGTTTACTGGCCCATTGAATTCCGAGGGGGGTCTGATGTCTACTGGCCCATTGAATTCCCAGGGGGATCCGATGTCTACTGGCCCATTGAATTCCGAGGGGGATCCGATGTCTACTGGGCCATTGAATTCCGAGGAGGATCCGATGTCTACTGGGCCATTGAATTCCGAGGGGGATCCGATGTTTACTGGCCCATTGAATTTCAATTGGTATCCGATGTCTACTGGGCCATTGAATTACGAGGATGATCCGATGTCTACTGGGCCATTGAATTACGAGGGGGATCCGATGTCTACTGGGCCATTGAATTCCGAGGGGGATCCGATGTCTACTGGGCCATTGAATTCCGAGGGGGATCCGATGTTTACTGGCCCATTGAATTCCGAGGGGGGTCTGATGTCTACTGGCCCATCGAATTCCCAGGGGGATCCGATGTCTACTGGCCCATTGAATTCCGAGGGGGATCCGATGTTTACTGGCCCATTGAATTCCGAGGGGGATCCGATGTTTACTGGCCCATTGAATTCCTAGGGGGGTCTGATGTCTACTGGGCCATTGAATTCCGCGGGGGATCAGATGTTTACTGGCCCATTGAATTCCGAGGGGGGTCTGATGTCTACTGGCCCATCGAATTCCCAGGGGGATCCGATGTCTACTGGCCCATTGAATTCCGAGGGGGATCCGATGTTTACTGGCCCATTGAATTCCGAGGGGGGTCTGATGTCTACTGGCCCATCGAATTCCCAGGGGGATCCGATGTCTACTGGCCCATTGAATTTCGAGGGGGATCCGATGTTTACTGGCCCATTGAATTCCGAGGGGGATCCGATGTCTATTGGCCCATTGAATTCCGAGGGGGATCCGATGTTTACTGGCCCATTGAATTTCAATTGGTATCCGATGTCTACTGGGCCATTGAATTACGAGGGGGATCCGATGTCTACTGGGCCATTGAATTACGAGGGGGATCCGATGTCTACTGGCCCATTGAATTACGAGGGGGGTCTGATGTCTACTGGGCCATTGAATTCCGCGGGGGATCAGATGTTTACTGGCCCATTGAATTCCGAGGGGGGTCTGATGTCTACTGGCCCATTGAATTCCCAGGGGGATCCGATGTCTACTGGCCCATTGAATTCCGAGGGGGATCCGATGTCTACTGGGCCATTGAATTCCGAGGAGGATCCGATGTCTACTGGGCCATTGAATTCCGAGGGGGATCCGATGTTTACTGGCCCATTGAATTTCAATTGGTATCCGATGTCTACTGGGTCATTGAATTACGAGGATGATCTGATGTCTACTGGGCCATTGAATTACGAGGGGGATCCGATGTCTACTGGGCCATTGAATTCCGAGGGGGATCCGATGTCTACTGGGCCATTGAATTCCGAGGGGGATCCGATGTTTACTGGCCCATTGAATTCCGAGGGGGGTCTGATGTCTACTGGCCCATCGAATTCCCAGGGGGATCCGATGTCTACTGGCCCATTGAATTCCGAGGGGGATCCGATGTTTACTGGCCCATTGAATTCCGAGGGGGATCCGATGTTTACTGGCCCATTGAATTCCGAGGGGGGTCTGATGTCTACTGGGTCATTGAATTCCGAGGGGGATCCGATGTCTACTGGCCCATTGAATTCCGAGGGGAGTCCGATGTCTACTGGGCCATTGAATTCCGAGGGGGATCCGATGTTTACTGGCCCATTGAATTCCGAGGGGGGTCTGATGTCTACTGGCCCATCGAATTCCCAGGGGGATCCGATGTCTACTGGCCCATTGAATTCCGAGGGGGATCCGATGTTTACTGGCCCATTGAATTCCGAGGGGGATCAGATGTCTACTGGCCCATTGAATTCCGAGGGGGGTCTGATGTCTACTGGCCCATTGAATTCCGAGGGGGATCCGATGTCTACTGGGCCATTGACTTTCGATGGGGATCCGATATCTACTGGGCCATTGAATTCAGAGGGGGATCCGATGTCTACTGGCCCATTGAATTCCAAGGGGGGGTCTGATGTCTACTGGGCCATTGTATTCCGGGGGGGGGGGGATCCGATGTCCACTGGGCCATTGAATTCCGTGGAGTGTCCGATTTCTGCTGGATCATTGAATTCCGAGGGGGATCCGATGCCTACTGGGTAATGCATGTATTCAGAGGATGATGCGATTAATTAAATGACCCAAATATGGCTCAAATTGTACAAGAAGGCCCTCTAATTAACATATTGACGGCTAAACAATGCTATTTTTTATCATTATTAAGCAATCTACCTTCTATACACAGGGACATCCAACATATATAGATTTGACTAGCGGAGCTCAAATAATAGGATAAACACTTTTTAGGCCGATTTTTAGGCCCTTATGCAGTGGTTAAAGCTCTTTGCTTGGAAAGGCGGACATCGCGGGTTCGAGCCCCGCTCTGGCATTCAAGTTTGAAATAAACCAAATGTGTCTTCCCCACTCACTCGTAGAGATTCAATATTTGGGGAGCCTCCGTGACCATTGGGTAGCGTGCTCGGCCTCAGAACACCAGGGCTAGAATTTCGAATTATCTGTCAGGAGGGTAGTGTCATCTCATTCATCTCGTCATCCTCAAGAGGTTCTACTGGCCCAGTTTTGCCTACATGTTCATTTGATACGAGAAATATCGAGGGCCTAGATATGGGCTAACTCCAACACTCCATAGACTGTTCAAATAACAGGCAACATTACCTGATTACTAGGCTTACCTACCATTATATCCAGTATTATAAAGTCAGTGACTTTTCTCATTTTGGCACATTTTGTACTCTCGCCTTGTTGTACACTCCGTAGCAGTGCTGTTTCATGCCGACTGCAGGTGGCCTTCCCCGACCCCTTCCACCACCCTCCCCCTGTATGAAATGATTACTTGTTTCATTCAAACGAATGAATGAAACATGATTTTCAGCGTAACGCGACAGTGTTTAAATGGGGACAGTGTAGCCTTGTTGCTACATCAGCGGTAATATCGCGGGCCCAGTAATGGCCTATTTTCATCTCACGATACATTTTTAGTTCTTTAGCTCGGCTTTTGATTTATCTAGTAAATTTTTTAACCGATTCGGCCAGAGAACAGTGTTTCATCTAGCTATTTCTAACATGGCGCAGCGCCATGTTGCCTTTTGTGAGCGCCATGTTGCCCTTCATTAGCGCCATGTTGCCCTTCAAGAGCCCAGTGTTGCCCTTCCTGTGCACCATGTTGTCCTTATAATATTCAGACTGTGATCTGTCTCTTTGAACTATTTATTGGGCGGGGGCCCTAGGGTATTGGTTAGCACCACTGCCTTTCACGCCAGAGTTCCGGGTTCGGTTCCCGGTCTCGGCGGTTTCAAAGAAACAAAAATGTTTCTTCCCCATCCACGTGGGAAAGTCAGTATTGTGGGGAGCCTCCGTGACCGAGAGGTAGCGTGCTCGGCCTCAGACCGCCAGGGCTCGAATTTCGAATCCTGTGTCTGGAGGACAGTGTCATCTCAATCATCTCACCATCCTCAGGAGGTTCTCCTGGCCCAGTTTAGCCTATATGTGCACAAAGGTGGCCTAAAGCCCGATTCATTTCATTTTATTTTCTCTGAACTAGTGTTACGTCATAATCAACCCACCCAGGCCATTGTGACAGTGGAAAACAACCCAGTCACTGATGTCGCGCGCTCACACCTATGACGCAATGCCTGATAAAGGCCTGTGTACATAGTGGTAATAACTGGCGATGTCTACACACTTAACTGATTCCGTTTATACCCTTAATTGGGGAGGGTTGCTGTTGAAAATGCCCACCCGGGTCAACTGGGTGCCTGGCGTGCATGATACGGTGCCCTCAAATGATAGATGGCGCCATGCCCCTTCTGAATCCTAGATGAAACACTGGAGAATTGACCAGCAATTTAGAAAGTTGATGGAAATGAAGTACGATTTTACCAAAATACAGCGTGTTCTAGAAGCTGAAAATGTATATAAGGCATTCTGTTCGCAAACATAGGCGCTACTCGCTTCAACATTGTCATCATATCCCAATGTTGACTATTGATAATATTTGATGATATAACATCTGCAAAAGATTTGGCTATAAGTCGAAAGATGATCAGGTAAAGACTGAGTGAATTCAGATACAGCCATTTTACAATCGTATTGCTGCTCATGTTACACAACGTGTTATTACCAAATATATTAGTTTGGGGGTTAAGTTGTAAATTTGGCTTCTAATTCTTCAGACTTGATATCAGATTGTAAATATGTACCTTGCCACGTCTCTTACAACAATAAAGTTTGTTGTAAGAGACGTGTCAGCTGTCATCTAATATATATAAACAACCCGGGGGTACTTTTTTACTTCTGTGTTTTAGGTAAAAAAATATGTCTTTGCTTAGCAATAAATAAAAGTATACACTTGAAAAAGTTTGACAGCACGAACTTAGGCTTATATTACGCATGGAGAGAAACCAACACTACCTGGTGATAATTTAGATACACTTTTTGTCATTAGATAATGTTTTCTTGAGAAAGTCCTTTGCAAAGCACCTGAACACTGCCGTTAAAAGTCAAAAGGTAGTAACTGTTCAAGGAAGGAGAAGTACATGTAAAAGTCAAAAGGTTGTAACTGATCAAGGAGGGAGAAGTACATGTAGAAGTCAAAAGGCTGTAACTGTATACCTTCCTCAGCACCAGTAACTCTCCCCTATATGAATTAGATTCAAAACACGCCATTTGAATGTGCTTAACCCTTTCAAGCCTGAATTTATCATAGTCATCTTCATCCATTAAAAACCGCGAATTGCTGTCACAATTCTCGACTTGTAGTGGATGAAGATCACTTGATGTGGTTTAAAGAAAATTATCATGTATTGGTAAACCAGTTTCATGGAAATTTGTTTTCTAAAACCCTAGTTGTAGGAAAATTAAGTCTATTTGTATATATATGGATACATATCATGGAGATTATGGCACTGCTCAAAGATGAACCAGTGTCATTATTTCCACAACGGAACTATACAAGTGACCACCCTTATACATTTTCTCGTAAGAATTCATGATGCATGGAGCCACATAGATGTGAGTTTTATGATACCGTATGAGGCCGGAGTGTGGGTTTCTCCTATTTGGTCCTCAGTAAGCCAACCCCAGCTATAGTATGAGAGGGGGCGCACTCACGTCATACAAAACAGTATTTACCTGGGCAGCGATACATATCTAAAATGAATTTTTTGTGCAACTGGTTTTATTCTACGAAGGGCGTAACACTCTTTTCCGCACTATGTTGTTTTACATTGCACTGTTCTACCTATTAGCATTACTACTTATTTTGTGCGCCGATTTACTCGTTGGTACTGTTAAAAGTGAAAATATTTACATCTTTGCTAGCAGTAACATCACTGTAAGGTAAGTAATATATATGTAAAAGTATTGCTTAGCATCGTTCGACTTGGGCGTTTATTTAAAGGACTTTGTAACATGTTAAAAACAAAGTTTGTAAAGGAGAAATGAAAGATGTACATAATAATATAATGACGTGATGGCTCGGGTGATGGGTTGATGGGTCGGGTGATAGGGCATGATGGGTTGATGGGTCGGGTGATAGGGCATGATGGGTTGATGGGTCGGGTAATAGGACATGGTGGGTTCATAGGTCGGGTGATAGGATATGATGGGTTGATGGGTCGGGTGATAGGCCATGATGGGTTGATGGGTCGGGTGATAGGACATGATGGGTTGATGGGTCGTGTGATAGGACATGATGGGTTGATGGGTCGGGTGATAGGACATGATGGGTTGATGGGTCGGGTAATAGGACATGATGGGTTGATGGGTCGGGTGATAGGCCATGATGGGTTGATGGGTCGGGTGATAGGACATGATGGGTTGATGGGTCGAGTGATAGGACATGATGGGTTGATGGGTCGGGTAATAGGACATGATGGGTTGATGGGTCGGGTGATAGGGCATGATGGGTTGATAAGTCGGGTAATAGGACATGGTGGGTTGATGGGTCGGATAATAGGACATGGTGGGTTGATATTTCGGGTAATAGGGCATGGTGGGTTGATGGGTCGGGTGATAGGACATGGTGGGTTGATGGGTCGGGTGATAGGACATGATGGGTTGATTTGTCGGGTAATAGGACATGGTGGGTTGATGTGTCGGGTAAAAAAGGACATGGTGGGTTGATGTGTCGGGTAATAGGACACGGTGTGTTGATGGGTCGGGTGATAGGACATGGTGGGTTGATAGGTCGGGTGATAGGACATGATGGGTTGATAGGTCGGGTGATAGGACATTGTGGGTTGATAGGTCGGGTGATAGACTGATACGACATGGTGGGTTGATAGGTCGGGTGATAGGACACGGTGTGTTGATGGGTCGGATGATAGGACATGGTAGGTTGATAGGTCGGGTGATAGGGCATGGTGGGTTGATGGGTCGGGTGATAGGACATGGTGGGTTGATAGGTCGGGTGATAGGACATGGTGGGTTGATAGGTCGGGTGATAGGACATGGTGGGTTGATAGGTCGGGTGATAGGACATGGTGGGTTGATAGGTCGGGTGATATGACATGGTGGGTTGATGGTTCGGGTGATAGGACATGGTGGGTTGATAGGTCGGGTGATAGGACATGGTGGGTTGATGGGTCTGGTGGTAGGACATGGTGGGTTGATGGGTCGAGCGAGGCACGTCAGGCACGTGCAAGTTACACGTCCATGCACATGCATATTACACGTCCCGGCATACCTACATATTACACTACCAGGCACACGTGTGCATATTACACGTCCAGGTATACCTGCATATTACACGTCCAGGTATACCTGCATATTACACGTCCAGGTATACCTGCATATTACACGTCCAGGTATACCTGCATATTACACGTCCAGGTATACCTGCATATTACACGTCCAGGTATACCTGCATATTACACGTTCAGGCAAACCTGCATATTACACGTCCAGGTATACCTGCATATTACACCTCCAGGCATACCTACATATTACACGTCCAGGCATACCCGCATATTACACCTCCAGGCATACCCGCATATTACACCTCCAGGCATACCTGCATATTACACCTCCAGGCAAACCTGCATATTACACGTTGAGGCATACCTGCATATTACACCTCCAGGCATACCTGCATATTACACGTCCAGGCATACCCGCATATTACACCTCCAGGCATACCTGCATATTACACGTCCAGGCATACCTGCATACTACACGTTCATACCTGCATATTACACGTCCATACCTGCATATTACACGTCCATACCTGCATATCTGCACTGATTGTTACCCCTTGTCTTATTGAATCATGTGAATTGTCAGTGTTTTTCATCATTTGAAGTGGAATTGCTGACGCAATTTTATGCTACTTAATCTCATGACAAAAATATTTCGAATGACAAAAAATAGTTTACCCCCAAATTAATATATTCGATTAACTCAGCATTTACCACAAAGTAAATTTTCCTTTTTATAAACCTTGTATTTGTCTGTAATGCTCCTGAAAACATATATTATATACTAGCCTAGCATGACAAGGGTTAACGCTGGGACTGGAAGGGTTAATTACCAATCTGAAGAAGGATCGCCAGCGGTTGTCCAAAAAGCAACAGAGAAGCGGACGCTACCATACTGCCCTGCCATGAGTGGGACATGCGAGGGACATGGGAGGGACATGAGAGGGGCGTGGGAGGGCTTCATGATAGGTTTGTGATGACTCAGGGCCACTTTTCTTTCATTACCGATCCCCCCGTCTAATTATAGAACACGTGTGATTAACCTAACGAATTCTCAGACTGCAGCAGACTAAACAAAATACACTGCAACTTCAAGGATCTCATCTTGGTCCACATAATCTGAGCCACATCACATCGATTGATAATTAATAAGATAAAGGATATAGCAGTGTTTGTCTCAGGTATCTTACTTGTCGGAAAATCATCTCGGAATGACCAGTTTCAAATTAATGTCGCTTCTGTAATTACACTGACCTCCTGCTGAATAGAGCAATCGAGAAGCTGATAGCGAATCCTGCTTCACACGCTCTGGGTATTTGTTTGCGTGTTTGCTTGCTCACTTGCTTGCTCACTTGCTCGCTTGCTTGCTTCAATCAATCAATCAATCAATCAATCAATCAATCAATCAATCAATCAATCAATCAATCAATCAATCAATCAATCAATCAATCAATCAATCAATCAATCAATCAATCAATCAATCAATCAATCAATCAATCAATCAATCAATCAATCAATCAATCAATCAATCAATCAATCAATCAATCAATCAATCAATCAATCAATCAATCAATCAATCAATCAATCAATCAATCAATCAATCAATCAATCAATCAATCAATCAATCAATCCAGTTCAGCCCTACATTCGCGGAAATAGGAGAGACAAGATGTTTCAATACGCCTTTTTTCCAACTTGTTGCGACAGTCGATAGCAGATTGTTATGAGTGCAATGTGTAGGTTTGAAACGAATATAACTATAGCAGATTGTTAGGAGTGTAATGTGTAGGTTTGAGGCGAATATAATTATAGCAGGTTGTTAGGAGTGTAATGTGTAGGTTTGAGGCGAATATAACTATAGCAGGTTGTTAGGAGTGTAATGTGTAGGTTTGAGGCAAATATAACTATAGCAGGTTGTTAGGAGTGTAATGTGTAGGTTTGAGGCGAATATAACTATAGCAGGTTGTTAGGAGTGTAATGTGTAGGTTTGAGGCGAATATAACTATAGCAGGTTGTTAGGAGTGTAATGTGTAGGTTTGAGGCGAATATAACTATAGCAGATTGTTAGGAGTGTAATATGTAGGTTTGAAGCGAATATAACTATAGCAGATTGTTAGGAGTGTAATGTGTAGGTTTGAGGCGAATATAACTATAGCAGATAGTTAGGAGTGTAATGTGTAGGTTTGAAACGAATATAACTATAGCAGGTTGTTAGGAGTGTAATGTGTAGGTTTGAAACGAATATAACTATAGCAGGTTGTTAGGAGTGTAATGTGTAGGTTTGAAACGAATATAACTATAGCAGGTTGTTAGGAGTGTAATGTGTAGGTTTGAGGCGAATATAACTATAGCAGGTTGTTAGGAGTGTAATGTGTAGGTTTGAGGCAAATATAACTATAGCAGGTTGTTAGGAGTGTAATGTGTAGGTTTGAGGCGAATATAACTATAGCAGGTTGTTAGGAGTGTAATGTGTAGGTTTGAGGCGAATATAACTATAGCAGGTTGTTAGGAGTGTAATGTGTAGGTTTGAGGCGAATATAACTATAGCAGATTGTTAGGAGTGTAATATGTAGGTTTGAAGCGAATATAACTATAGCAGATTGTTAGGAGTGTAATGTGTAGGTTTGAGGCGAATATAACTATAGCAGATAGTTAGGAGTGTAATGTGTAGGTTTGAAACGAATATAACTATAGCAGGTTGTTAGGAGTGTAATGTGTAGGTTTGAAACGAATATAACTATAGCAGGTTGTTAGGAGTGTAATGTGTAGGTTTGAAACGAATATAACTATAGCAGGTTGTTAGGAGTGTAATGTGTAGGTTTGAGGCGAATATAACTATAGCAGATTGTTAGGAGTGTAATGTGTAGGTTTGAAACGAATATAACTATATCAGATTGTTAGGAGTGTAATATGTAGGTTTGAGGCGAATATAACTATAGCAGGTTGTTAGGAGTGTAATGTGTAGGTTTGAAACGAATATAACTATAGCAGATTGTTAGGAGTGTAATATGTAGGTTTGAGGCGAATATAACTATAGCAGATTGTTAGGAGTGTAATATGTAGGTTTGAGGCGAATATAACTATAGCAGATTGTTAGGAGTGTAATGTGTAGGTTTGAAACGAATATAACTATAGCAGATTGTTAGGAGTGTAATGTGTAGGTTTGAGGCGAATATAACTATAGCAGATTGTTAGGAGTGTAATGTGTAGATTTGAAGCGAATATAACTATAGCAGGTTGTTAGGAGTGTAATGTGTAGGTTTGAAACGAATATAACTATACAGATTGTTAGGAGTGTAATGTGTAGGTTTGAGGCGAATATAACTATAGCAGGTTGTTAGGAGTGTAATGTGTAGGTTTGAGGCGAATATAACTATAGCAGGTTGTTAGGAGTGTAATGTGTAGGTTTGAAACGAATATAACTATACAGATTGTTAGGAGTGTAATGTGTAGGTTTGAGGCGAATATAACTATAGCAGATTGTTAGGAGTGTAATGTGTAGGTTTGAAACGAATATAACTATAGCAGATTGTTAGGAGTGTAATGTGTAGGTTTGAGGCGAATATAACTATAGCAGGTTGTTAGGAGTGTAATGTGTAGGTTTGAAACGAATATAACTATAGCAGATTGTTAGGAGTGTAATGTGTAGGTTTGAAACGAATATAACTATTGCAAATTGTTAGGAGTGTAATGTGTAGGTTTGAAACGAATATAACTATAGCAGATTGTTAGGAGTGTAATGTGTAGGTTTGAGGCGAATATAACTATAGCAGGTTGTTAGGAGTGTAATGTGTAGGTGTGAGGCGAATATAACTATAGCAGGTTGTTAGGAGTGTAATGTGTAGGTTTGAGGCGAATATAACTATAGCAGGTTGTTAGGAGTGTAATGTGTAGGTTTGAAACGAATATAACTATAGCAGATTGTTAGGAGTGTAATGTGTAGGTTTGAAACGAATATAACTATTGCAAATTGTTAGGAGTGTAATGTGTAGGTTTGAAACGAATATAACTACAGCAGATTGTTAGGAGTGTAATGTGTAGGTTTGAGGCGAATATAACTATAGCAGGTTGTTAGGAGTGTAATGTGTAGGTTTGAAACGAATATAACTACAGCAGATTGTTAGGAGTGTAATGTGTAGGTTTGAGGCGAATATAACTATAGCAGATTGTTAGGAGTGTAATGTGTAGGTTTGAAGCGAATATAACTATAGCAGATTGTTAGGAGTGTAATGTGTAGGTTTGAGGCGAATATAACTATAGCAGGTTGTTAGGAGTGTAATGTGTAGGTTTGAAACGAATATAACTATAGCAGATTGTTAGGAGTGTAATGTGTAGGTTTGAGGCGAATATAACTATAGCAGATTGTTAGGAGTGTAATGTGTAGGTTTGAAACGAATATAACTATAGCAGGTTGTTAGGAGTGTAATGTGTAGGTTTGAGGCGAATATAACTATAGCAGGTTGTTAGGAGTGTAATGTGTAGGTTTGAGGCGAATATAACTATAGCAGGTTGTTAGGAGTGTAATGTGTAGGTTTGAGGCGAATATAACTATAGCAGGTTGTTAGGAGTGTAATATGTAGGTTTGAGGCGAATATAACTATAGCAGATTTTTATGAGTGTAATGTGTAGGTTTGAGGCGAATATAACTATAGCAGATTTTTATGAGTGCAATGTGTAGGTTTGAGGCGAATATAACTATAGCAGATAGTTAGGAGTGTAATGTGTAGGTTTGAAACGAATATAACTATAGCAGATTGTTAGGAGTGTAATGTGTAGGTTTGAGGCGAATATAACTATAGCAGGTTGTTAGGAGTGTAATGTGTAGGTTTGAGGCGAATATAACTATAGCAGGTTGTTAGGAGTGTAATGTGTAGGTGTGAGGCGAATATAACTATAGCAGGTTGTTAGGAGTGTAATGTGTAGGTTTGAGGCGAATATAACTATAGCAGGTTGTTAGGAGTGTAATGTGTAGGTTTGAGGCGAATATAACTATAGCAGATTGTTAGGAGTGTAATGTGTAGGTTTGAAACGAATATAATTATAGCAGATTGTTAGGAGTGTAATGTGTAGGTTTGAAACGAATATAACTATAGCAGATTGTTAGGAGTGTAATGTGTAGGTTTGAAACGAATATAACTATAGCAGATTGTTAGGAGTGCAATGTGTAGGTTTGAAACGAATATAACTATAGCCGGTTGTTAGGAGTGTGATGTGTAGGTTTGAAACGAATATAACTATAGCAGATTGTTAGGAGTGTAATGTGTAGGTTTGAAACGAATATAACTATAGCAGGTTGTTAGGAGTGTAATGTGTAGGTTTGAGGCGAATATAACTATAGCAGGTTGTTAGGAGTGTAATGTGTAGGTTTGAGGCGAATATAACTATAGCAGGTTGTTAGGAGTGTAATATGTAGGTTTGAGGCGAATATAACTACAGCAGATTTTTAGAAGTGTAATGTGTAGGTTTGAGGCGAATATAACTATATCAGATTGTTAGGAGTGTAATGTGTAGGTTTGAGGCGAATATAACTATAGCAGATTGTTAGGAGTGTAATGTGTAGGTTTGAGGCGAATATAACTATAGCAGGTTGTTAGGAGTGTAATGTGTAGGTGTGAGGCGAATATAACTATAGCAGGTTGTTAGGAGTGTAATGTGTAGGTTTGAGGCAAATATAACTATAGCAGATTGTTAGGAGTGTAATGTGTAGGTTTGAGGCACGACCAACCAAATTACACTAATAGGGCTTCAATTGCACAAAGAGGGCATTAAATGACCACATTGCGCGACCAAACACACCATTGATTTAATTATTTTAGACGAATGACTTCGTCCAAACTATCGTTTTGTGCAAAATTTGCCACCCTTTATCTCCCTCAGTCTTCATCCAATCGGCTTTAAATTTAACCTCAATAATTCTAGGATATCCGAATAGGTTACTATGTCTTCTCTAAGCGATCCAGCCAAGAGTGTGCGAGTACCGTCGGCTTAAACTTTGAAAAAATCCCATTGAATAACATTTGATTAAAAACTGCAATATCTCGAAAACCGTGCGTCTGAGGCTGAAAGGGAGTGCAATTTGCCCCCCCCCCCGGCTACAAAACCCCTGGGTATAAAACTCATATATCGCGTATAAAACTGATATATAGGACACCACCACGGGGCTGTTCCCTTATGGTCTCACCACCCCAAATGCCAGTCCCATTGAAATACATGTAAAATGCCTCAATTCCACGGGCCGATTTTACTTCTTTTTGCCCTCCCCCCTATCTAGTGCCGCATATCATAATGAAGCCTGGACTGTGCATTTTCAAAAACAGCTCCGATAAGGGGTTGCTACCCAGACAGATTTTGAGCTAGGCCCCCTAGTGTGCAAAAAGGTCACTATAGTTCAAATTACGCTTAAATTCATACCCACTTTCACAGACCAGACATACATCCATTTAACCCACTGTATCCCTGTCAGCTTATCACGAAACAGTCATATCTGATATCCGGGATGAAGGAGACATCATGTACTTATTAAATATTCACAGAAATATAACTTCTTTGTATTTGTTTTTAATTTAACAGAGGTTGAAACAGCCGCATTGAAAATATTTTGTGTGATGATTCCATCATTAGTATACACCTGCCGTGATTTCGGCTTATTTAGGGTGGTGAGACCATATATAGAAACGTATATGTAGTTGTTAATTTTTTTTCAGCCTGGGATGAAGCTTCAAGTTGTTCTGAGCAATATATTTTTTGAATTAAGTAGATCTTGTAAAAACTGTTGCCCTGGCAGCACTTTGAAAAATCTTAGATGTACTGAAAATCAGTCTGTTTTTCGTAAATGTCGCTGTGCATACAAAATTTAAATAGAGTGACTATTCCCGCCACTATTTCGTCATAAAAAGTTGTCATGGTTACTTTTTATTTAAACAATTGTTGATGAAAGAGGACATATACTTTAGGGTGAACTGTTTTTATTATTATGCGCTCTCAAATTCGTTATATTTGATTTTTTATTTGCTCCCATATGACTCTCAAATTACAAATCAAGTATTTTATCTATGAATTATCCTCAAAACACGACCTTCACAGATCTCTTTTAGGCTTAGTTATTCCCCCATATTCTCAATTATACACTTTCTAATCAAAATTGTGGAATTTTTTAATTGCAGCGACGATAAACATCCATTAAATATAGGTTTAAAGCTCCATTTTTTTATTAACCAGTCAGAATATGTCAATTAAACCAAGAAAACCAGAATGGCCTTCTGCATACTCATGGTCTCACCACCCCAAATGCCAGTCCCATTGAAATACATGTAAAATGCCTCAATTCCACGGGCCGATTTTACTTCTTTTTGCCCTCCCCCCTATCTAGTGCCGCATATCATAATGAAGCCTGGACTGTGCATTTTCAAAAACAGCTCCGATAAGGGGTTGCTACCCAGACAGATTTTGTGCTAGGCCCCCTAGTGTGCAAAAAGGTCACTATAGTTCAAATTACGCTTAAATTCATACCCACTTTCACAGACCAGACATACATCCTTTTAACCCACTGTATCCCTGTCAGATTATCACGAAACAGTCATATCTGATATCCGGGATGAAGGAGACATCATGTACTTATTAAATATTCACAGAAATATAACTTCTTTGTATTTGTTTTTAATTTAACAGAGGTTGAAACAGCCGCATTGAAAATATTTTGTGTGATGATTCCATCATTAGTATACACCTGCCGTGATTTCGGCTTATTTAGGGTGGTGAGACCATATATAGAAACGTATATGTAGTTGTTAATTTTTTTTCAGCCTGGGATGAAGCTTCAAGTTGTTCTGAGCAATATATTTTTTGAATTAAGTAGATATTGTAAAAACTGTTGCCCTGGCAGCACTTTGAAAAATCTTAGATGTACTGAAAATCAGTCTGTTTTTCGTAAATGTCGCTGTGCATACAAAATTTAAATAGAGTGACTATTCCCGCCACTATTTCGTCATAAAAAGTTGTCATGGTTACTTTTTATTTAAACAATTGTTGATGAAAGAGGACATATACTTTAGGGTGAACTGTTTTTATTATTATGCGCTCTCAAATTCGTTATATTTGATTTTTTATTTGCTCCCATATGACTCTCAAATTACAAATCAAGTATTTTATCTATGAATTATCCTCAAAACACGACCTTCACAGATCTCTTTTAGGCTTAGTTATTCCCCCATATTCTCAATTATACACTTTCTAATCAAAATTGTGGAATTTTTTAATTGCAGCGACGATAAACATCCATTAAATATAGGTTTAAAGCTCCATTTTTTTATTAACCAGTCAGAATATGTCAATTAAACCAAGAAAACCAGAATGGCCTTCTGCATACTCATGGTCTCACCACCCCAAATGCCAGTCCCATTGAAATACATGCAAAATGCCTCAATTCCACGGGCCGATTTTACTTCTTTTTGCCCTCCCCCCTATCTAGTGCCGCATATCATAATGAAGCCTGGACTGTGCATTTTCAAAAACAGCTCCGATAAGGGGTTGCTACCCAGACAGATTTTGAGCTAGGCCCCCTAGTGTGCAAAAAGGTCACTATAGTTCAAATTACGCTTAAATTCATACCCACTTTCACAGACCAGACATACATCCTTTTAACCCACTGTATCCCTGTCAGATTATCACGAAACAGTCATATCTGATATCCGGGATGAAGGAGACATCATGTACTTATTAAATATTCACAGAAATATAACTTCTTTGTATTTGTTTTTAATTTAGCAGAGGTTGAAACAGCCGCATTGAAAATATTTTGTGTGATGATTCCATCATTAGTATACACCTGCCGTGATTTCGGCTTATTTAGGGTGGTGAGACCATATATAGAAACGTATATGTAGTTGTTAATTTTTTTTCAGCCTGGGATGAAGCTTCAAGTTGTTCTGAGCAATATATTTTTTGAATTAAGTAGATCTTGTAAAAACTGTTGCCCTGGCAGCACTTTGAAAAATCTTAGATGTACTGAAAATCAGTCTGTTTTTCGTAAATGTCGCTGTGCATACAAAATTTAAATAGAGTGACTATTCCTGCCACTATTTCGTCATAAAAAGTTGTCATGGTTACTTTTTATTTAAACAATTGTTGATGAAAGAGGACATATACTTTAGGGTGAACTGTTTTTATTATTATGCGCTCTCAAATTCGTTATATTTGATTTTTTATTTGCTCCCATATGACTCTCAAATTACAAATCAAGTATTTTATCTATGAATTATCCTCAAAACACGACCTTCACAGATCTCTTTTAGGCTTAGTTATTCCCCCATATTCTCAATTATACACTTTCTAATCAAAATTGTGGAATTTTTTAATTGCAGCGACGATAAACATCCATTAAATATAGGTTTAAAGCTCCATTTTTTTATTAACCAGTCAGAATATGTCAATTAAACCAAGAAAACCAGAATGGCCTTCTGCATACTCATGGTCTCACCACCCCAAATGCCAGTCCCATTGAAATACATGTAAAATGCCTCAATTCCACGGGCCGATTTTACTTCTTTTTGCCCTCCCCCCTATCTAGTGCCGCATATCACAATGAAGCCTGGACTGTGCATTTTCAAAAACAGCTCCGATAAGGGGTTGCTACCCAGACAGAATTTGAGCTAGGCCCCCTAGTGTGCAAAAAGGTCACTATAGTTCAAATTACGCTTAAATTCATACCCACTTTCACAGACCAGACATACATCCTTTTAACCCACTGTATCCCTGTCAGATTATCACGAAACAGTCATATCTGATATCCGGGATGAAGGAGACATCATGTACTTATTAAATATTCACAGAAATATAACTTCTTTGTATTTGTTTTTAATTTAACAGAGGTTGAAACAGCCGCATTGAAAATATTTTGTGTGATGATTCCATCATTAGTATACACCTGCCGTGATTTCGGCTTATTTAGGGTGGTGAGACCTTATGGTACAATAAAATCCCTTATTATCACCTTGGGGAAATCCCATAGGCAGAGATTGCGTGATAAAATTTGAAAATGAATAATGTCGGAAACGAGGCAGAAAAGGAGTGAAATTTGGACACGGAGGGTTGAATTTCTATTTATAAGCGACTTTCCAAACAGAATCTAAAACGGCCGATAAAATCCAAATTAGCCGACAATATTCAAAATAGCCGACAAGAAAGAAAAAATGGCCGATATGAATTTTTTTTATAAAATCCAGTCAAATCAGGTAAAAATCCCCTATTATCGCCCAGCCAGGCTATCGATTCCAATTGTCCAAACTCACTTCATAGTGAGCTCCCTCAGTGCATAATTAGGAGCATAGTGTTATTTGCCGGACAAAATTACCAAACTTTCAGATATTGTTCACAAGGGTCTTAGCTTTGAATTTGTCCAAAGCGTCAATTTTTTTTAGTTTTGATCGAATATGAAGCATTTTTTAAAATGACCGCCAAATCGCTATAAATGTATGATAAGTGAACGGTTTTACACCAGAATAGTGAAGGGATTAGCTAATATTGTATACAACTTAGTTTAAAGTGACTATAGGGTACATAATTAAAAAAGCCATATACAAAAAAATGGCCGCCATTTTATTCAAAATGACTGCAATACGCTATGTATATTGACCGTGTTTTGTTACTGTGGTACTTACTTCTGAATGTTCATATCATAAATAAAGCCATTGACTGTATAGTGATGGGTAATATATGTCATATAAGAACACTAAATTACAGCACTCACTTGCAACCACAACATACATATATTTCTCATCACCATAGCATAAATAATTAGAAACAATTTCCATTACTATTTGAAAATATGGATGATCGCGATTATATTTGCCGGTCAAAATTACCCAACTTTCAGATATTGTTCACAAGGGTCCTAACTTAATTTTTTTCCAACGCGCCAACGATTTTATCAAGGTTTGACTCAATATTAAGGATTTTTAAAAATGTTCGCCAAATCACTATAAATGCAAGATGAGCAAACGTTTTGTTTACATAGTTAGAAGTGTATTATCTAAAAAAGCATTAAAAAAAATGGCTTCTATTTTCTCAAAATGGCCGCCATACAGCATATAGCAGACCGTGTTTTATTTGCTGTGGTGATTGATTGTGGTACACTGTGGTCATTTAACTGTGGTACTTGAATTCTTCTAACATAGTAGTAAGATACGACGGTAATTTACTACCATAATATACACATTTCTCATCGTTGTAACCTAATTGAAATGAAACGGGATAGAATGAATGGGGTTTTAGGCCACCTATAGTCTATATGTGCACATATAGTCTAAAGTGGGACAGGGGAACTTCCTGAGGATGATGAGATGACACTGCCATCCAGACAAAGGATTCGAAATTCGAGCCCTGGCGTTCTAAGACCAACCACGATACCTCTCGGTCGCGGAGGTTCACACAATATTGAATCATTACGAGGGAGCGGAGAAGAAATATTTTGTTTCTTTGAAACTTGAAGGCCATAGTGGGGTTTGAAACCCGCGATATCCGACTTTCCAAGCATGCAGCATTAACCACTGCATCAGGGCCCCCGTCCTTGTAGCATACCTAATTAGAAACAACATCCTGCCTTAAAATATGGATGATGTCAAGTATTTTTGTTATGTCTGGATCATGAATGTGGACATTAAATCATCATACTCTAATATGCAACGGTAGTAACCCAGATTGATGTATGATTATTATAATCTGGTAATGTTCCTTGTAAAATTAGGTTTGTTCTATTTGGTAATTCCGTGACCGTTGCTATCGGTCTTATGGTTTCATGATTTTATAAAATTAAGAAAACGGCCCCCATGCCTTGGGTGGAATTTCTGAAAGCCTAAAATTCCAAATGGCCGCCAAAATATAATAAAAATTAAATTCCTATTGATTTACCATATAAATGTAATTTATGGTTTTTATGCGTTTCTGGTCTAGAAATTATTCTCTTCTGTTTTTTTATTTAATTTAAAAATGTCCTATATTTCTAGATGATTTGAGGTCGATTTTTTGTGTCTCTTGCTAGATTAGTTGACCGATGCACCCCCAGTCCAAAGTACATAGTTATAAATATTTGTGACTAAAAAGATTCAATTTAATCGTATAAATAGGCAAAATTGGAGGTGGTCACCATTGGCAGAAAGAAGAAGTAATATATGTTGATCTACCAGATATTGCTTATTGTTATAAAATATATACCAATTTACGTGATATTTTAGCAAACTAATTGTGTCTTCTTGCGGTATAGTTTAAAATTAATAATGTGAAACTTGCACATTAGTAATATTGAATTACAACTATACCGGGAATGAAATGGCTTGTAGAGTGGAATAGTATTCAAAATATCTTGTAATATTAACCAAGGGGTCATGGGTCATTCATTTCAACAGTATGTGATATTTTGTTTTAAACTGTCGTATTTGTTCGATGATACAATTAGTGTGGAAATGACCACATCACGTGAACATTATAGCTTGTTTTATTAAAAATAATAGCAAATGTGATCTGCTGATACAATTCTCACAGTTGTACAATAATAATAAACATAAAATAGTTATTTTCAGTGATATTCGTATCATAATTTTATCATACTTGTAATTTATTATTCACAAAATACAATATTATTTTCATGAATAATCCATGTCCTATACCTGTGCTATCACAGATGAAAAGTAAAACACAAAACAGAACTATAATATTCCAAGGTATTGACCTATATCCCACTTTCCAAGCCATTTCATTATTAGTATACTTGTAATTTAAAACTATTAATGCTCAACTTCAGCTGTGACAACCCGTCTGGTGGCTGATCTAGGCTTTGTTTTGGACCAGTCCATGTTGAGAAAGCCAGTCGGCCATGACAGCATTAGATACCATACACTGTCATTCAATGTGACAATCTCCAAATATTGTTTTAATTCAGTCCGTCGTTATAAATAATGAAAATATAAACAACGTTAGTTTTACTGTGTCATTTTAAATAACAAAAATATATCCTGCCTTACATATTGGCAGGAGTGGTATTGATTTGTTCAATACATGTATACTTCTACTTTACAAACAATAGTTTTTGTCATAAATTAAGAAAAGACGACTGTCATCTTGTATGTTTATGTCAAAAATTGGTTAATGCCACAATGCTTCAAGGGGCTCAAAAAAAAAAATAAAAGATATTCCCGAAGGGGAAAACCCCATGGGAAAGAAATTAAACATGTTCTCTAGACAACGGCCTATGAACACAATGCAAACGTGAGCTTATTCGTCGTCTTATCCCCATATATTTTTCAGCATATTATTCAGCTTTGTGACAAAATATTTCAATGCAGCACGTTTGCACACATCTTTCCTAATAGATGATGTATCTTACACTATCGCCATACCATAGGAGGCTGAGCAAATTGTTTCTCAGAATGACAGCCATCTGAACCAGTTCACTTCATCACAGACCCACCGTACAAAATATTACATATCAGGGACTATACTCAACATCCCTTTTCTTAATATATGTTCAGTTAATTAGCTAAACTATTTTTGTTGATTAATTAAAATTGTGAAGTGAATAGTGTGAGCCTCCTCGAGTGGGATCTGATAAATTTGTTCATTTTGTCACATGATTGACAAACCATCATGGTTGTGAGATACGATGGTTATAAATGGCCACATAATGCAAATTGTCGGGCGGGGGGGGGGGGGGGAGCATCACCCTAGAATCCTAGTTGACGCACACTTTTAAAGCACGCATGATGAGAAAATTTGACATGCATGCAATTTTCTCATCACCCCATATTACAAGAAGTCCTCCCCAAACTCCTTGAGCCTGCGGGAAACCCTCAGCCATATTGTCTAAATCACAACTATGAGCTAGTTGAGAAACCGAGATTCTTTTTCATAAATAAAAATACAGTGATCATCTTGGTTTTAGTGTGTGAAAAAAAGGAATTTCTAAACCCACAGTCATATAGAAACCATAAATTACACATATCTTGGTGTTAAATGAAGATTATTTTATTTAGAACAAATATAGGTAGAATTATCTAAAAAAACTCATGGAGTGTATCTTTCGAACCAACACCACCTAGAAACCATATATTATACATAACGATGTGGTAAATCAATGGAAATTCAATTTTTATACATTTTGGCGGCCATTTTGAATTTAGGCTTTTAAAAATTTTACCCAGGCTTTTGAGAGAGGCTTATGGGCTAATTTTTATATGTACTAGTTGTATAAGGTAAATCAACCATAAAACCAACCTGCTGAAGTAACGGCCACGGAATTACCATATATGACCCAACTAAATAGCGGCCATTTTGAAAAAAATGGCGTATTTCCGACAATATGAATCAATATTCTTGGCGCTTTGGATAAAATCATGCATAAGACCTTTGTTGACAATCCCTGAAAATGTAATGTTTTTGTCCAGCAAATAACACTAGGTTCACTAAGGGAACTCACTATCATGTTGCTTCAGCAACAGGCAATCTAGTTACTATTTTTATCATAATCTAGCGTTCCCAGCACTGACCACTTACATAGCATAAAGGGGGTAGAATCATTGGATGTACAGGTGCATTATGCCCTGCTCCCGTCTGTGACTATGGTACATTAGCCTAGACATATTGATAATAATATCATGCTCAAAAGTTTACAGTATTATATAATATATGGCACTGTGATCATTGACTGAGGGAATGGGACTTAACACTGTCGTCTTCTGCATAATGTCGACAGGAAGAATCAACAAATATATCGATATCGTGTCCTTTTTTTTCTATTGCCCACATTTTTATGGCGCAATTTATGCCTACCATAGGCAGTTGTGTATACCTCATGACTTTGAGCAGTTTGGAGCAGTGTAGCACATATATATGCACATACACAATATTCGGATTACGTTTCGCCTGCGAGTCAACGCAATATCCAGTTTTAAATGACAAAATATATGTGTATCTATGAAAAATACACATGTCCGAAATGAGTCCGAAATTATGTACATACACGATATCCGGATTGCGTTTTGCTTACGAGACAGCAGCGGAATTGTTAGCGCAATAGCCAGTTTCAAGTGACAAAATATATGTGTAGGCCCCTATCTATGAAAAATGCACCGTGTCCGAAATTACATGATTTGATCGATTTGGTTTGAAAATTGTTTGCGACCGTATTTAATAAGCGGTTTCGGGCTAGTTTCAGAAAATTAGCCCTTTTCCGGCTTGAAGTTGTGTCTCGCTACCGTGAACAACAACTTCCAGTGGGTGCAAATTACTCATATTTGTGTATTTTGGCACCAAGCATTTAGAAATTGTGATATTTAAAGACTCGTTTATTCCCAATGCCAGCTATTTAACCTGTTAATAAAACAGTTTTAAAATGACTATAGATAGGTCTATCTTGCAGTGGTAGGTAAAACATTCCGTATTGTGGAACCTACCTCTGTTACTTTCAGGATGTGACTAGCGTAGAAGGGGTTAATATTATAGAGGTTATGCAGTTCTAGCAGGACAAGGGTTATTATCTACACCCCCACCTCCATCTCCGTCTTGTGACTGTATACCGTTCTAATAACACTGACTGTGATGTACAGGTTTGCACTGGTTTGTCTATGGAGCCTCTACATTGATCCTGATGGTGGCGTGCTGCTGTGTCTATGTTAATAACCCCCACCCTCTACCTCCCCCGCTCCGCACTCCAGCCGATCCATATGCGCCATGGCGGCATCCCCGTCCTCAGAGCCTGAAAAAATAAGCTATATTTAGGTCATGTGCGTCATTAGGCGGGTTACCCTGCAAACTTTTTGCAGCCCACCCTTCACATTCCACCCTTAGGGCTTCCCCGCATTTAGAATTCCTCATTTTCGATCCACATACGCAAACAATCTAGCCATTCACCAGGCTCGGATCGATGTGATGCGTACTTCAAGATCGAATGAAGGAAACCACTTTCTCTCTATGTTTTCCCAATCAGCAGGGATACGCTCCGGAGATGAGACGGACAGTGAGATCCCTGATCCCTCGGGGGGGGGGGGGAGGCTGACATCTATCTCCTCGCTAAGCCGCTATTGTCTCGCATCCCAAGCAGTCGAATGACGTCACAATGACGTAGAGGGGAGACACGGGGAAAGCCTTGTAGCTGTGCCGGATTTAGCGGGGCATCCAGCGGATCCTCCCCTACGTCATCATCCGCTGACAAGTGGGCTTCTCTGGGCTATATTAAGCCGGACAAGCGTCAGCGGCCTTGGCTAATGACGTCACGATCCAGGGTCCAGGGATTCGCGTATTGACGACGAGGAAGGGGGGGGGGGTGTCAAATCGATGGAGACGGCAGGCGGCTTGCACAGCTGCGTGATACTGCTCTGCGATTGTAAAATGCAGTAACTGCTCACTTTCAGGTATTGCAGTTACTGCATTTGCCATTGCACAGTAGTACTGAGTGCCTGCCTCTCCACCTATAAGAGTCAACCCTTTACCTTAAATCCAACCCAACAAACTTTGCTTGAGTGATACCGGATGTGAGCGAAGGGTGAGATTGAAGCCAGAAAGTCGTTGGGTGAGAGTGGAGCTCGCTTGAAAATCGCTCAGTGAGAGTAACACTCGTCTGAGAGTCACTGGATTAGAGCGACACTCGTCTGAGAGTCGCTTTGTGAGAGTGACGCTTATCTGAGAGTCACTGGATTAGAGCAACACTTGTCTGAGAGTCACTTTGTGAGAGTGACGATCGTCTGAAAGTCGTTTACGTGAGAGTCGCTATATAGGTGCGAGTGAAGCTTGCGTGAGAGTCATTCAGTGAGAGTGAAGTTCGCTTGAAAGTCGCTGGGTGATAGTTAATTCGGACTGAATGTCGCTGGGTTAAAGTTAAGCTCGCCTTGAGTTAGGTGGGAGTGAAGCTTAATGTCTGAGAATCTCGCCAGAGAGTCGTCAGGTGAGGGTGAAGCTCGCCAGAGAGTCATTAGGTGAGAGTAAAGTTCGTCTAAGAGTGGCTATTTTAGAGTAAAGTCCGAATGAGAGTCGTTGGTTGAGAGTAAAGTATATTAGAGACAGGCTCAGTTTCTCCCAAAATGTCGGTTCAATTTGTTAACATTCCTATTTTCTTTGAACCATCTCAGTTTCACAATTTTGTAAAAAACTGATCACTTGTTATTTAAAAATAAATGTTGGGCTCCGTTGGGTTCCGTTAGAACCCAGACAAAATGATGTCATTTTCCTATCAATCATACGAACTATTTTGCATACAAATCTAACGGACAAATACAAGACATCAAATAAATTGAAAAGTTTAAAACGTTTTATTCCCATTGAAAACCAGCTGGTAAGTTTTGTATTTAAAACATAATTGGTCGGATAAGTGATAATGGTGACACCCTAGTCATGCTAGTTAACTGTACATCTATCATGGTTATAGGCTAATGTTGCGATGCTGTTTGAGTTGTTCATCCAATATCAAATACTTGCTTTGTGTTATGTGGTGGGCTGGTTTACTCATGTTGACCATGGTGTTGTAGACTTATAACATGTAAACTAGAAGGGAATTGTGACTTTTCAAGTAACAATAATGTTTGTCTCTCATTTTGAATTTTCTTGGGTTATTTTTGTGACAGATAGATTGGAATTTTGTTCACGGTTTTTTTGGCAGCCATTTTGAATTAGAATTTCAGATTTCAGACTTCAGAATTCGGACTTCAGATATTCAAATTTCAGAAATCAAAAGTCTCCACTGAGCTTTTGTACTTTTATATAGATATAATTGTTTGTGAAATGGAAACTCATTAACGCATTGACTTGTCTCTCTAAACGCATTGACTTGTCTCTCTTTTGTCTGAATGTTACTTCACCGTATGCCACGTTGGTTCAACATTAAAACAACCTGGCTCAACGTTTCGTGTTTGATGGAATTACAACTGTTATTTTATTTGTCAAGTCTAACACCTAAAAGTTTACTATACTGTTTATAGTAAATACTCAAGGTTCGTTCAATGGTGGGCATCTGTCTGCAAGACTGGTCCTGCATTGAAACAAAATTAGGCAAATGCAATTTAATTAACAAATCTAGCATTTTAAAGGAAAATAGGGCGACCCAGGCTCCCAATAAACACGAGACATTGGCTCAATGTTGTTGTAATGTTGGGCCGGCGTCGCAGACGGTGGGCCAGCATTACTCTCGTGTTTGCTGGTTTGGACACACAGCCCGCATTTCAGCCTGAGTCTATTCATACCACGAATGTGGCTGCATGCGACATGTACATCATTGAGCCGACATCGATCCACATAGTGATCTATAAAAGCATGAATAAATCCGGAAAAACATCTGTGAATTCTTAAAAATATCATAGCATAAAATGTCAATGCATAAGGAGTATTGTGCCAAGGTTAGAAGTCGATTGGATAAAAACTCAAGGAGAAATAACCGATCAAAATTTGACATTGATCCACATTGTGATCCAGACAATCCTGAATAAATCCGAGACATTAACTCGGAATTCTTAAACAAAAGATATAACATGCAGCCTGACTATCCTCGGAACATTGTGTTAAAATTGCAAGGTGTTTGCATTAAAACTCAAGGAGGAATAGCACTCCGATTTTTGGACAAAGAAAACAGAAAAACGAGGAAACGAAACTCAATATTTTTGGACAAAGAAAAAAGAAAAGCGAGAAAACGAAACTCAATATGTTTGGTCATAGCCGAACACAATAACTAGAAAACAAAAGATAAAATGAAATGAAATGAATCGGGCTTTAGGCCACTTTTGTGCACATACAGGCTAAACTTGGCCAGGAAAACTTCCTGAGGATGGTGAGATGAGTGAGATGACACTGCCCTCTAGACACAGGATTCGAAGTTCAAACCCTGGAGATCTGAGCCCGAGCACGCTAACTCTCGGTCACGGAGGCTCCCCACAATACTGAGTTTACGAGTGGCTGGGGAGGAAACATTTTTGTTTCTTTCAAACCGCCGAGACTGGGAAACGAACCCCTAACTCTAGCGTGATAGGCAGCGATGCTAACCACTACCATAGGGCCCCCGCCCAGAAAACACAAGAAGTTCACTCAATATCATTTCAATGTTGGTCCCAACACTGAAATGATATTGGGTGAACGTCTCGTGTTTGCTGGGTATTATTACTGTTATTTACCACAATGATGTTTATGTGTCGGGGACATTGGTGTTGTGGTCAAACGTGCCTGCCGTTCCCCACTCTGGCATTAAGGTTTCAAAGAAACAAATGTTTCTTCTCCGCTCTTGTGTCTGGTAGACAGTGTCATCTGATTCACCTCACCATCATCAGCAGGTTCTCCTGGCCCAATTTAAGCAGACAAACACATACCACCCCATTGAAAAAAGGTCATTGCATCCCCGAGCCACAGTATGTGAATAATTTAAAATGATTAATTCTGCCTATTATATATTTAAATTAGTTAAGTGTTTGTCTTGAAACAAAAATAATAAATCCCTTTTATCAGGGCCCATAATGGCTGCGTTTTATGTGCTTCTAAAATGTTGTTGATTTTAAATGCCATTCAAAGTGATCATTTAAGAGGCTAACACCCTTACAATTGCCATTCACAACACTATTTACACTATTTACACCGGTATTGTGGTTTCTAAGAGACTTTGTTTAATACTGTCAATAGTCATATCAGGAGGGCACGTGAACACCCCCGTGACAAAAATGGTCTAGCCTGACACACAGAGGTGAAGGCTGGGGGGGTGGGGGGTGGGAAACACGTCTGGACCGGGTATCCCGCGAATGACGCACGTGATGACGTGGGAGGCCCCGGGACCACCCCGGGCAGGTGCCTCTTTAGGAAACACTCTGCGAAGTAAACGTCACAGAGTGGTATCCCCTGCCCAAAATAGTCAATAGCATTAAGGCCGGGCAGTCTGTAAAGCTGGCGACATGACTGTGTGCCCCACTCCCCGTCTATATAGTATTATACACACAGTGGTTACAACCTAGATCAAGTCCACTTGCTGTCTATACAGCACGTCACAGTGATTGATTGGTATATACTGGTATCGATCTTAGCATCTCTACTCTACAGCTTTTTACTCTACAGCCTATGTCAATACACGGCTATTTTACACCAGAATAAAGTCTACAGACAATGTAGATCATCACCCATAAAGTTGGGTTGTTATGGTTGCATTGAGTTTGAAGATAAAAAGGTGTATAATTAAGTTTATGGTCTCATATCAGATCTGCAGACCGACATCACGGGACAGGTTCATTCGTGTGTCATATCAACTCCCCTGGGAGCATAAACCTCACGCTGGCAACTGATCTTACTTTTAGCGCCGGTGCTAGAAACTTGTCATGCACATTGCCATCTCTGTCCTACCGGGTACCTATTTTTACAGCTGAGTGAAATGTTTTGCCTTCTTTGTTACATTTGGCAGGTCTTTCTGTCTACCAGGTAGCCTAAATTATTGGTTGAAATATGACGTGCTTTGCCTTAGAACGCCAGATCAACTATAAAGTCAGCATTGTGGAAAATAAATAGCAGCTAGACAGTGATGTCGCATCAGTGTGTTATTATAAACACTAGTAACAGTTGATAGTGTAGTCACATCAATGGTTTATTACAGCTAATGTAGCAAAGCAATCGTTTATTACATTTGTTAGTGTAGCCACATCAGTGGCTTATTACAGCTGATAGTGTAGTCACATCAATGGTTTATTACAGCTGATAGTGTAGCCACATCAGTGGTTTATTACAGCTGATAGTGTAGTCACATCAATGGTTTATTACAGCTGATAGTGTAGCCACATCAGTGGCTTATTACAGCTGATAGAGTAGTCACATCAATGGTTTATTACAGCTGATAGTGTAGCCACATCAGTGGCTTATTACAGCTGATAGTGTAGTCACATCAATGGTTTATTACAGCTGATAATGTAGTCACATCAATGGCTTATTACAGCTGATAGTGTAGCCACATCAGTGGCTTATTACAGATGATAGTGTAGTCATATCAATGGTTTATTACAGCTGATAGTGTAGCCACATCAGTGGCTTATTACAGCTGATAGTGTAGTCACATCAATGGTTTATTACAGCTGATAGTGTAGACACATCAGTGGCTTATTACAGCTGATAGTGTAGTCACATCAATGGTTTATTACAGCTGGTAGTGTAGCCACATCAGTGGCTTATTACAGCTGATAGTGTAGTCACATCAATGGTTTATTACAGCTGATAGTGTAGCAACATCAGTGGCTTATTACAGCTGATAGTGTAGTCACATCAATGGTTTATTACAGATGATAATGTAGCACATCAATGGTTTATTACAGTTGATAGTGTAGCCACATCAGTGGCTTATTACAGCAGCTGATAGTGTAGCCACATCAGTGGCTTATTACGGCTGATAGTGTAGTCACATCAGTGGCTTATTACAGCTGATAGTGTAGCCACACCAGTGGCTTATTACAGCTGATAATGTAGTCACATCAATGGTTTATTACAGATGATAGTGTAGTTATATCAGTGGTTTATTTATAAGGTCCTTATCCGAACAAATAGTTCAAAGTCTACCATTAGAGTATAGTGGCTTATGACAGCTGATAGTGTAGTCACATCAATGGTTTATTACAGCTGATAATGTAGTCACATTAATGGTTTATTACAGTTGATAGTGTAGTTACATCAATGGTTTATTACAACTGATAGTGTAGTCATATCAGTGGTTTATTTATAAGGTCCTTATCCAAGCAAATAGTTCAAAGTCTACCATTCAAGTATAGTGGCTTATTACAGCTGATAGTGTAGTCACATCAATGGTTTATTACAGCTTATAGTGTAGTCACATCAATGGTTTATTACAGCTGATAATGTAGCACATCAATGGTTTATTACAGCTGATAGTGTAGCCACATCAATGGTTTATTACAGTTGATAGTGTAGTCACATCAGTGGCTTATCACAGCTGATAGTGTAGTCACATCAATGATTTATTACAACTGATAGTGTAGTCACATCAATGGTTTATTACAGCTGATAGTGTAGTCACATCAGTGGCTTATTACAGCTGATAGTGTAGTCACATCAATGATTTATTACAACTGATAGTGTAGTCACATCAATGGTTTATTACAGCTGATAATGTAGTCACATCAATGGCTTATTACAGCTGATAGTGTAGTCACATCAATGGTTTATTACAGCTGATAATGTAGTCACATCAATGGCTTATTACAGCTGATAGTGTAGCCACATCAGTGGCTTATTACAGATGATAGTGTAGTCACATCAATGGTTTATTACAGCTGATAGTGTAGCCACATCAGTGGCTTATTACAGCTGATAGTGTAGTCACATCAATGGTTTATTACAGCTGATAGTGTAGACACATCAGTGGCTTATTACAGCTGATAGTGTAGTCACATCAATGGTTTATTACAGCTGGTATTGTAGCCACATCAGTGGCTTATTACAGCTGATAGTGTAGTCACATCAATGGTTTATTACAGCTGATAGTGTAGCAACATCAGTGGCTTATTACAGCTGATAGTGTAGTCACATCAATGGTTTATTACAGATGATAATGTAGCACATCAATGGTTTATTACAGTTGATAGTGTAGCCACATCAGTGGCTTATTACAGCAGCTGATAGTGTAGCCACATCAGTGGTTTATTACAGCTTATAGTGTAGTCACATCATTGGTTTATTACAGCTGATAATGTAGCACATCAATGGTTTATTACAGCTGATAGTGTAGCCACATCAATGGTTTATTACAGCTGATAATGTAGCACATCAGTGGCTTATTACAGCTGATAATGTAGTCACATCAATGGTTTATTACAGCTGTTAGTGTAGTCACATCAATGGTTTATTACAGCTGATAGAGTAGTCACATCAATGATTTATTTATAAGGTCCTTATCCAAGCAAATTGTTCAAAGTATACCATTTAAGTATACCATCAACATAAGGTGACATTAAAATACTGCTAATTGATACCGTGAATACCTCAAATATTGATGCTCTGCAGTTTAGAATCCAGTATATGATGAATGTGAAGAAGTATGTCAGCAGAGGCTGTTTACTAGTGTCAATGATGACGTACACGTTATTATATTAGTGACTGCCCTATTTATCAACCACTTCAAGATAAATTATTGTGCTGCGACATTAGTGTTTTGATACATGTACTACATGTACTACATGTACATGGACTATATGTACATGGAGTACATGTACTCAAACATAAGGTAACCTCTCCATTTTAGAGGACGCACAATGGCCCTATAAGGAAAAGACTATATGCAAATTAAAATATTTTGATTAACATTATTTCCTACTCTTGTAGTGATCTATAGCCATATACAACACCTAGTGAATAGCTATGCATGTTTTATACAAACTATTTTTTATTGTAAAAAGTGATTGTAATGTCTGTTTTCAATGATAGAGATATGTGTACTGCATTACATGGAATAAATTAAATCACCTTGTTTGATGTTGGAGGCAAACACTGAGGTGATTTAGGATTGAGGTGATTTAGGACCACTGTAGTGATTTAGGACTGAGGTAATTTAAGACCACTAATCGAGGCTTCATAAATTTTGTTAGAAAACATGATAGCGTGATGTTTATTGGTAATAACGTTGTTTTCAATTTTTTTATGGCATCCGCCCAGCAGTAATAACAGACTTTCTCGGAAACCACCTTCTTAAATCTGAATTTATCACAACAGGAGACACAATCCAGAAAAAAAGTTGAGCTAGCTGCATCGTTTGTCTCCCATCCTGACAGTAGCTGTGATATGTTCAATTTTAGAGCGGATCCTATCGCTCCTATGTCAGCATGGTTTCTTCGAACAAGCAGTGAAGTTGAAAACGCGTTGTCCATTTGTATTTAAAATTCTTATCACAAGAAAAAAAATGAATCTGTTATTTTCCATCTTCAATACTTAAAAATTAGGCAGACCCACAACATCAAGTGTGTGAGAATGATCTGTTTAATTAAGACTAACCATTTGTAATTATTGCTGATTGGGCACACATTGTACTTCTAAGGACTGATATTTGATATGCAAATAAAATCAATTTAAACTATTATTGTCGTGTTCGGGGCTTCGACGCACAAAGTATACCATTTAAGTATTTAATTTCATATTATTTAAATTATTTATGGCTTTGCAGCTGAATGGTGATGTCTGCCAATCTAATAAGTGGCAGACAAGTCCCTTTTAGACCCGAGGAGTCGTATAGCATTTTAACATTTGTTACCTCTCATTTTTCGGTGGTTCACCCATTACAGTTCATACTTTGAATGTAAAATACGAACGCATTTCCTGAAAACACAATAGGTTGATCCAACATTATACCACAATCAGGTGAATGTTTCTACAACATTATACCACAATCAGGTGAACGTCTCTACAACATTATACCACAATCAGTTGAACGTCTCGTACAACATCTTACCACAATCAGGTGAACGTCTCGTACAACATTATCCCACAATCAGGATAACGTCTCGTACAACATCTTACCACAATCAGGTGAACGTCTCGTACAACATTATCCCACAATCAGGTGAACGTCTCGTACAACATCTTACCACAATCAGGTGAACGTCTCGTACAACATTATACAACGATCAGCAGAACGTCTTGTACAACATTATACAACAATCAGGTGAACGTCTTGTACAACATCATACACCAATCAGGAGAACGTCTCGTACAACATTATACCACAATCAGGTGAACGTCTCGTACAACATTATACCACAATCAGGAGAACGTCTCGTACAACATCTTACCACAATCAGGTGAACGTCTTGTACAACATTATACCACAATCAGGTGAACGTCTTGTACAACATTATACAACAATCAGGAGAACGTATTGTACAACATTATACAACAATCAGGTGAACGTCTTGTACAACATTAAACAACAATCAGGTGAACATATTTGTTGGGATTCCCAGCAAACACGAGATGTTGCTTTAATGTTGGGCCATCGCTAGACACACGTACTCGCCAAGCAAAATTGCCTGAAATATCAGACGCCTCCAGTCCATACATAATATTGCATCACGCATCCTCACGAGGACGCGTAAATGTGAACACATAACGCCAATCCTTAAAAACGGACATTGGCTTCACGAATTAACCAATATATCCTGTTATTGACATAGTGTGCCATCAACAACACTTCTCCAGCTTACATGCAGCAGTTGATTACGCCCTATGTTCCTGCGCGTGCGTTGAGATCCGGGGACATGTGTCTGCTCACTGTACCATCCTGCAGGATACAAAGTACTGGAAGAAGGTGTTTAAGTAGAGCTGCTCCAGTAATGTGGAAAAATCTTCCAGACTATAAAGTAAAGTCACAAAATTTGGCTCAATTCAAAATTATTCGTAAACACACATCTTTAAATTGTCATTTGAGTGAGACAAGTACTACTCAATTTAAAATATGTGCAGCGCATCGAATAGTATTAGACCAGATTTTCGTGCTTTAGAAGCTTTCATTGATTATTATTATTATTATTATTATTATTATTATTATTATTATTATTATTATTATTATTATTATTATTATTATTATTATTATTATTATTATTATTATTATTATTATTATTATTATTATTATTATTATTATTATTATTATTATTATTATTATTATTATTATTATTATTATTATTATTATTATTATTATTATTATTATTATTATTATTATCAATAAACCAACCATGGCATCAATGTTTCAGTATTTGTTGTGGTGGGCACCATCTTCCTTTATGCACCACCCCCCCCCCCTTCGCGCTGGCCTGTGAGACTTTTTCGTAATTTGTGAATGAATGATACATTAACATGCGTTTATTTATGCGCAGTTATAATTGAGGGCAGATCCGGCAGGAGCGCTGTCGTCAATCTGCCGGGTGATTAACGTAAGACGCCCCCTCTCCCCCCCCCCTCATCAGAACCCATGCACATTTAAGACATTATAACAACCCCACAGGCATTAAGGAACATGCGACATTATAATAACCCCACAGGTATTTAGGAACATGCAACATTATAATAACCCCACAGGCATTTAGGAACATGCGACATTATGATAACCCCACAGGCATTTAGGAACATGCGACATATAAAAACCCCACGGGCATTTAGGAGCATGCGACATTATAATAACCCCGCAGGCATTTAGAAACATGTGACATTATATTAACCCCACAGGCATTTAGGAACATGCGACATTATAATAACCCCACAGGCATTCAGGAACATGAGACATTATAATAACCCCTCAGTCCTTTAGGAACATGCGACATTATAATAACCCCACCGGCATTTAGGAACATGCGACATTATAATAACCCCACAGGCATTTAGGAACATGCAACATTATAATACCTCCACAGGAATTTAGGAGAATGTGACAATTTAATAACCCCATAGGCATTTAGGAGAATGTGACATTATAATAATCCCACAGGCATTTTAGATTTAGGAACATGCAACATTATAATAACCCCATAGGCACTTAGGAGAATGTGACAATGTAATAACCCCACAGGCATTTAGGAACATGCGACATATAATAACCCCACAGGCATTTAGGAACATGCAACATTATAATAACCCCACAGGCGTTTAGGAACATGCGACATTATAATAACCCCACAGGCATTTAGGAACATGCGACATTATAATAACCCAACAGGCATTCAGTAACATGCAACATTATAATAACCCCTTAGTCATTTAGGAACATGCGACATTATAATAACCCCACAGGCATTTAGGAACATGCGATATTATAATAACCCCACAGGCATTTAGGAACATGCAACAATATAATAACCCCACAGGCACTTAGGATAATGTGACAATTTAATAACCCCACAGGCATTTAGAAGAATGTGACCTTATAGTAACCCCACAGGCATTTTAGATTTAGGAACATGCAACATTGTAATAACCCCATAGGCATTTAGGAAAATGTGACAATTTAATAACCCCATAGGAACATGCAACAATATAATAACCCTAAAGACACATAGTGATAATAATATAGTCATTACATAAAGATGGTAGTAGGTACAAGCATTGGCAGCATATTTTTATTTTACAATAGCATGTTTTTAGAGGTCAATGTTGCCCAAATTGGGACGTTTTAGTCCTAGCAGGGACATTTGATCTCATCTAATAACACTCCTAGGGCTCGAATTGTACCAGAAGAGCCTCAAACTAACACAATGCCCAACACACGATATTACTATTATTATCTCAATCTAGCTTCTTTTTTTAATAACTTCCACTCTATATAGGTTTGACTAGCAGTGATCGACGCCTAACTTCCAACCTATATATATTTGACTAGCAGGGGTCAACGATTAACTTCCAACCTATATAGATTTGACTAGGAGGGCTGAACGCCTGTTTGTGTCTATGACAATGAAACTGTATATTGAGAATAATTATTGGTGTCATCTTTGATTGTGTCGATTCTATTCCTCTCAACTTAAAGTTATAGTTGCCAACCTATTGCTTTAAAAAATCGGTAGATTTTTACCTGACCCGGGGGGGGGGGGCGGTGTCCGGGAGCATGCCTCCATGAAAAATGTGTAAAATACATGTGCTCTATATGTGGCTTTTCCTGCATTATAATCACAGTTTCACCATTTATTTTGAATAGTTTTTTTATGATTTAATAGCAGCTGGGGTATATTTACAGGTGCATTTTGAATAGTTTTTTTATGATTTAATAGCAGCTGGGGTATATTCACAGGTGTTTTCATTTTTATGAGCTGATAATTTGAAATGCGTTAGGATGGGCCTATGAAATCGGTAGGCAATGGATAGGCCGTGAAATCGGTAGCCTACCGCCAGAATCATGTAAAGTATGGATCTAGCAATCGATGCATCGCTCTAATGTCCGGCTTCACATAATGCGCAATGGTCTCAAATGATTTGCATTTCAATAATCTCTGATTGAAGATTTTGCCTAATCACGCAATCAATTTTGAATTCCAAATAGTTTAGCCATGATTATTTTAATGTTTCTTCAACGTCTGCTATTGTGACCCAACATTTAAGCATTAGTTAACTGTTTTCTGTTTACTATGGCGGCTATGTGGCTTTGGTCCAGTGTCTGCCAACGTTAGGAAACCACATTCTACTGTGCAAAGCCAGAAGGCAGTAACTGTTTATTTGAAAAGTAAGCAGTTACTGCATGTTGGCTTTGAATGACATCATTTTGATATCAGAGATAAGATGGTGAAATTATCCTATAAAATGTTCATTCTATTTTTATTGTTCTTGCATTGGACTATTGCTAATTCTAATCATTGAAATTCATTAAAACGAATGAACATTATCTGGGCTGCTGTCAGTAGCAAAAATACGAAAACCGTTTTGTATTTCACTCACTCACTCACTCACTCACTCACTCACTCACTCACTCACTCACTCACTCACTCACTCACTCACTCACTCACTCACTCACTCACTCACTCACTCACTCACTCACTCACTCAAAAAGCAGTAACTGCTTACTTTTCAAGTAAGCAGTTACTGCTTTTTGGCTTTGCTCTCTCCAGGTGGAAGACATGCTCCTGAAATGTACATTTCCAGATATGACCGTAAGCAATCATGTCCGATTTCTCAGATGTCGGCTCGGTCCGCATTTTCCGCTGTAAGATAACACCCGCAGATATCTGTCAAACGTCATAGCGCGATTCGCCATCTTTTCCCGTGATATCAACAGGCGATAAACTGGTAAATTGGCATACGGACTCGTGTACACTCTTCTGGAGTCAGAGTACAGTAACTGCTCACTTGTACTGTTCGCAATTACAGCATTTGGCTCCTCAGTCAGCTAGATCCATGTCGATCGTCAGACGACGAGCACGGGGGGAGGGGGGGGGGGGGCCGATGTGTGGATCGCGGAGTATGCGAAAATCAAAGAAAACAGAAAATATGCAGGTGTCCAGCTGGGACTTGCCGTGCAAAGACAAAAAGCAGTAACTGCTTACTTGAAAAGTAAGCAGTTCTTTTTAGTTCAGCGCAAAACAGGTGTATTCCTGCCAGCACGAGAGGCTGCGCCTGTGTCCGTTACATGGTGGCCCACCGTCTGCAATGGTGGGCCAACGTATAGCCAATATAACATCACTATGCCGTGTTTTCTTGTCGGGATAGGTTCCCTTTGATATTGGGCTGCTCATCCCGAGCGGTTCAACAAGTTTTCTCCGTTTTTTCTAATTGGAACAGGCGGGGATGTATCTCCCGCCGACTGAAGGTACATCACCTGCGGCAGAAGGCGCAGTGCCAAGGCAAACAACACTAACTGATTACTTTTCATGTAAGCAGTTACCGCTGTCTGCCATTGCTATGCCGTAGAGTGGGTGGCAACCACTTTGCGGCGCGTGTATTGCTGGGCAGACGTTAAGGAAGTTGGCCCAACATTGGGGAGCTGCTGGTTCAGCATTGTCTTTCAGAAAATGAACAGCCTGGTGCGCAATTCCCCAGTGACTGTAAAAATCTGTTTCTGTTGCGTACAAGGGCGACCAAGCACTGTTTGGTGAACCACGGACCAATAGTTCGCATCCTGTCATACAGGTATAGTGGAGCTGTGTTTACCATACGTCACATCTTTCCTGCCCATCACACAATCCTATTAAGACGCTCATTCTTTCAGCCGATGTCTCGCTGCGGTCAACGGCTGAAAATGTATATATTACTTGTCCATCCTTAAGTCAGAGTTTGATCATAGGGTTAGAAAAGGGCTCTAAGGGCGAGAAGTGTCATCAGGCGGATGAAGTCCGATTACATAGCCCCCTCCGTCACAATTACTTATAGCAATAAAGGGTGAGGGGAAATGGTTGAATTGTTAAACAATGTGTCATCGGAAGATTTTAACTTGTACATTTTGCAGTCCACAATGACCACCAGCAGATAAATATTTCCGACTACACGGGAATATGGCACCGTAATAGCTCCGTAATTTGAAGAAGTTGACCCAATGTTGCTTTAATGTTGGATCAGCGTCAAAGACGGTGCTCAAACATTTAATATGCGTTGGATCCACGCACTCCGTTTCTCGGCTCGGCACAGGGATGGGGGAAGTGCATCCGAAGATCCATATTTTTGTCGGTTATTTGCAGGAGACACTTTGAGCGCGAGTGATGGATGTAGCAGACGTAATAACGGGACGGCCGAGGTACCAGGCCGATCTGGTACTGTCGGCACACTCTGAACACCAGAGTGCAACTTACGGCAATTAGCCAATTACATTCACCCGTTTTTAGTTAGAGGTGGGTGAATATACAGGTGGTATACTACATTGTGATCGATAGGATTCTAAATACAATTCATAGGAAAAGAACAAGTTTACACTTTGCTTATAGTAGTTGGATAGCTAAATCAACAATGCGAAGATCAGTGCAACAGGAGCTTGCTGCTTGGAAAGAGTCACTGAGATTTGCAAATATCTGATTGGTAAAAGGAAAGACATGATATATGACACCATTACTGCCTTACTGTCTTGTAAAACCAAAAGGCAGTACCTGCTTATTTAAAAGATAAGCAGCTACTGTTTTTATACTTTGTAGCACCAATGATATTTTGAGTAACAAAACTCCTTTTTAATCAGGCACGTCCACCCCTTAAGCATAACGTAGACAAAAATATAAAGTAGTTTCTCTCGTCTCTGACCCATTAATCCCACGGGGTGGCAAAATCCGAATCGACAAAATTATGGCGATGATTCATTAGAAACATAGTTACATAGCTAGGTTTATTACAGATGATAGTGTAGTCATATCAGTGGTTTATTTATAAGGTCCTTATCCGAACAAATAGTTCAAAGTCTACCATTAGAGTATAGTGGCTTATGACAGCTGATAGTGTAGTCACATCAATGGTTTATTACAGCTGATAATGTAGTCACATCAATGGTTTATTACAGTTGATAGTGTAGTTACATCAATGGTTTATTACAACTGATAGTGTAGTCATATCAGTGGTTTATTTATAAGGTCCTTATCCAAGCAAATAGTTCAAAGTCTACCATTCAAGTATAGTGGCTTATTACAGCTGATAGTGTAGTCACATCAATGGTTTATTACAGCTTATAGTGTAGTCACATCAATGGTTTATTACAGCTGATAATGTAGCACATCAATGGTTTATTACAGCTGATAGTGTAGCCACATCAATGGTTTATTACAGTTGATAGTGTAGTCACATCAGTGGCTTATTACAGCTGATAGTGTAGTCACATCAATGATTTATTACAACTGATAGTGTAGTCACATCCATGGTTTATTACAGCTGATAGTGTAGTCACATCAGTGGCTTATTACAGCTGATAGTGTAGTCACATCAATGATTTATTACAACTGATAGTGTAGTCACATCAATGGTTTATTACAGCTGATAATGTAGTCACATCAATGGCTTATTACAGCTGATAGTGTAGTCACATCAATGGTTTATTACAGCTGATAATGTAGTCACATCAATGGTTTATTACAGTTGATAGTGCAGTTACATCAGTGGTTTATTACAACTGATAGTGTAGTCATATCAGTGGTTTATTTATAAGGTCCTTATCCAAGCAAATAGTTCAAAGTCTACCATTAAAGTATAGTGGCTTATTACAGCTGATAGTGTAGTCACATCAATGGTTTATTACAGCTGATAGTGTAGTCACATCAATGGTTTATTACAGCTGATAATGTAGCACATCAATGGTTTATTACAGCTGATAGGGTAGCCACATCAATGGTTTATTACAGTTGATAGTGTAGTCACATCAATGGTTTATTACAGCTGATAGTGTAGCCACATCAATGGTTTATTACAGTTGATAGTGTAGTCACATCAGTGGCTTATTACAGCTGATAGTGTAGTCACATCAATGGTTTATTACAGCTGATAGTGTAGCCACATCAATGGTTTATTACAGTTGATAGTGTAGTCACATCAGTGGCTTATTACAGCTGATAGTGTAGTCACATCAATGATTTATTACAACTGATAGTGTAGTCACATCAATGGTTTATTACAGCTGATAATGTAGTCACATCAATGGCTTATTACAGCTGATAGTGTAGTCACATCAATGGTTTATTACAGCTGATAATGTAGTCACATCAATGGTTTATTACAGTTGATAGTGCAGTTACATCAGTGGTTTATTACAACTGATAGTGTAGTCATATCAGTGGTTTATTTATAAGGTCCTTATCCAAGCAAATAGTTCAAAGTCTACCATTAAAGTATAGTGGCTTATTACAGCTGATAGTGTAGTCACATCAATGGTTTATTACAGCTGATAGTGTAGTCACATCAATGGTTTATTACAGCTGATAATGTAGCACATCAATGGTTTATTACAGCTGATAGGGTAGCCACATCAATGGTTTATTACAGTTGATAGTGTAGTCACATCAATGGTTTATTACAGCTGATAATGTAGCACATCAATGGTTTATTACAGCTGATAGTGTAGCCACATCAATGGTTTATTACAGCTGATAATGCAGCACATCAGTGGCTTATTACAGCTGATAATGTAGTCACATCAATGGTTTATTACAGCTGATAGTGTAGTCACATCAATGGTTTATTACAGCTGATAGAGTAGTCCCATCAATGATTTATTTATAAGGTCCTTATCCAAGCAAATTGTTCAAAGTATACCATTTAAGTATACCATCAACATAAGGTGACATTAAAATACTGCTAATTGATACCGTGAATACCTCAAATATTGATGCTCTGCAGTTTAGAATCCAGTATATGATGAATGTGAAGAAGTATGTCAGCAGTGGCTGTTTACTAGTGTCAATGATGACGTACACGTTATTATATTAGTGACTGCCCTATTTATCAACCACTTCAAGATAAATTATTGTGCTGCGACATTAGTGTTTTGATACATGTACTACATGTACTACATGTACATGGACTATATGTACATGGAGTACATGTACTCAAACATTAGGTAACCTCTCCATTTTAGAGGACGCACAATGGCCCTATAAGGAAAAGACTATATGCAAATTAAAATATTTTGATTAACATTATTTCCTACTCTTGTAGTGATCTATAGCCATATACAACACCTAGTGAATAGCTATGCATGTTTTATACAAACTATGTTTTATTGTAAAAAGTGATTGTAATGTTTGTTTTCAATGATAGAGATATGTGTACTGCATTACATGGAATAAATTAAATCACCTTGTTTGATGTTGGAGGCAAACACTGAGGTGATTTAGGACTGAGGTGATTTAGGACCACTGTAGTGATTTAGGACTGAGGTAATTTAAGACCACTAATCGAGGCTTCATAAATTTTGTTAGAAAACATGATAGCGTGATGTTTATTGGTAATAACGTTGTTTTCAATTTTTTTATGGCATCCGCCCAGCAGTAATAACAGACTTTCTCGGAAACCACCTTCTTAAATCTGAATTTATCACAACAGGAGACACAATCCAGAAAAAAAGTTGAGCTAGCTGCATCGTTTGTCTCCCATCCTGACAGTAGCTGTGATATGTTCAATTTTAGAGCGGATCCTATCGCTCCTATGTCAGCATGGTTTCTTCGAACAAGCAGTGAAGTTGAAAACGCGTTGTCCATTTGTATTTAAAATTCTTATCACAAGAAAAAAAATGAATCTGTTATTTTCCATCTTCAATACTTAAAAATTAGGCAGACCCACAACATCAAGTGTGTGAGAATGATCTGTTTAATTAAGACTAACCATTTGTAATTATTGCTGATTGGGCACACATTGTACTTCTAAGGACTGATATTTGATATGCAAATAAAATCAATTTAAACTATTATTGTCGTGTTCGGGGCTTCGACGCACAAAGTATACCATTTAAGTATTTAATTTCATATTATTTAAATTATTTATGGCTTTGCAGCTGAATGGTGATGTCTGCCAATCTAATAAGTGGCAGACAAGTCCCTTTTAGACCCGAGGAGTCGTATAGCATTTTTCGGTGGTTCACCCATTACAGTTCATACTTTGAATGTAAAATACGAACGCATTTCCTGAAAACACAATAGGTTGATCCAACATTATACCACAATCAGGTGAATGTTTCTACAACATTATACCACAATCAGGTGAACGTCTCTACAACATTATACCACAATCAGTTGAACGTCTCGTACAACATCTTACCACAATCAGGTGAACGTCTCGTACAACATTATCCCACAATCAGGAGAACGTCTCGTACAACATCTTACCACAATCAGGTGAACGTCTCGTACAACATTATCCCACAATCAGGTGAACGTCTCGTACAACATCTTACCACAATCAGGTGAACGTCTCGTACAACATTATACAACAATCAGCAGAACGTCTTGTACAACATTATACAACAATCAGGTGAACGTCTTGTACAACATCATACACCAATCAGGAGAACGTCTCGTACAACATTATACCACAATCAGGTGAACGTCTCGTACAACATTATACCACAATCAGGAGAACGTCTCGTACAACATCTTACCACAATCAGGTGAACGTCTTGTACAACATTATACCACAATCAGGTGAACGTCTTGTACAACATTATACAACAATCAGGAGAACGTCTTGTACAACATTATACAACAATCAGGTGAACGTCTTGTACAACATTAAACAACAATCAGGTGAACATATTTGTTGGGATTCCCAGCAAACACGAGATGTTGCTTTAATGTTGGGCCATCGCTAGACACACGTACTCGCCAAGCAAAATTGCATGAAATATCAGACGCCTCCAGTCCATACATAATATTGCATCACGCATCCTCACGAGGACGCGTAAATGTGAACACATAACGCCAATCCTTAAAAACGGACATTGGCTTCACGAATTAACTAATATATCCTGTTATTGACATAGTGTGCCATCAACAACACTTCTCCAGCTTACATGCAGCAGTTGATTACGCCCTATGTTCCTGCGCGTGCGTTGAGATCCGGGGACATGTGTCTGCTCACTGTACCATCCTGCAGGATACAAAGTACTGGAAGAAGGTGTTTAAGTAGAGCTGCTCCAGTAATGTGGAAAAATCTTCCAGACTATAAAGTAAAGTCACAAAATTTGGCTCAATTCAAAATTATTCGTAAACACACATCTTTAAATTGTCATTTGAGTGAGACAAGTACTACTCAATTTAAAATATGTGCAGCGCATCGAATAGTATTAGACCAGATTTTCGTGCTTTAGAAGCTTTCATTGATTATTATTATTATTATTATTATTATTATTATTATTATTATTATTATTATTATTATTATTATTATTATTATTATTATTATTATTAATATTATTATTATTATTATTATTATTATTATTATTATTATTATTATTATTATTATTATTATTATTATTATTATTATTATTATCAATAAACCAACCATGGCATCAATGTTTCAGTATTTGTTGTGGTGGGCACCATCTTCCTTTATGCACCACCCCCCCCCCCCCCTTCGCGCTGGCCTGTGAGACTTTTTCGTAATTTGTGAATGAATGATACATTAACATGCGTTTATTTATGCGCAGTTATAATTGAGGGCAGATCCGGCAGGAGCGCTGTCGTCAATCTGCCGGGTGATTAACGTAAGACGCCCCCTCTCCCCCCCCCCCCCTCATCAGAACCCATGCACATTTAAGACATTATAACAACCCCACAGGCATTAAGGAACATGCGACATTATAATAACCCCACAGGTATTTAGGAACATGCAACATTATAATAACCCCACAGGCATTTAGGAACATGCGACATTATGATAACCCCACAGGCATTTAGGAACATGCGACATATAAAAACCCCACGGGCATTTAGGAGCATGCGACATTATAATAACCCCGCAGGCATTTAGAAACATGTGACATTATATTAACCCCACAGGCATTTAGGAACATGCGACATTATAATAACCCCACAGGCATTCAGGAACATGAGACATTATAATAACCCCTCAGTCCTTTAGGAACATGCGACATTATAATAACCCCACCGGCATTTAGGAACATGCGACATTATAATAACCCCACAGGCATTTAGGAACATGCAACATTATAATACCTCCACAGGAATTTAGGAGAATGTGACAATTTAATAACCCCATAGGCATTTAGGAGAATGTGACATTATAATAACCCCACAGGCATTTTAGATTTAGGAACATGCAACATTATAATAACCCCATAGGCACTTAGGAGAATGTGACAATGTAATAACCCCACAGGCATTTAGGAACATGCGACATATAATAACCCCACAGGCATTTAGGAACATGCGACATTATAATAACCCCACAGGCGTTTAGGAACATGCGACATTATAATTACCCCACAGGCATTTAGGAACATGCGACATTATAATAACCCAACAGGCATTCAGTAACATGCAACATTATAATAACCCCTTAGTCATTTAGGAACATGCGACATTATAATAACCCCACAGGCATTTAGGAACATGCGATATTATAATAACCCCACAGGCATTTAGGAACATGCAACAATATAATAACCCCACAGGCACTTAGGATAATGTGACAATTTAATAACCCCACAGGCATTTAGAAGAATGTGACCTTATAGTAACCCCACAGGCATTTTAGATTTAGGAACATGCAACATTGTAATAACCCCATAGGCATTTAGGAAAATGTAACAATTTAATAACCCCATAGGAACATGCAACAATATAATAACCCTAAAGACACATAGTGATAATAATATAGTCATTACATAAAGATGGTAGTAGGTACAAGCATTGGCAGCATATTTTTATTTTACAATAGCATGTTTTTAGAGGTCAATGTTGCCCAAATTGGGACGTTTTAGTCCTAGCAGGGACATTTGATCTCATCTAATAACACTCCTAGGGCTCGAATTGTACCAGAAGAGCCTCAAACTAACACAATGCCCAACACACGATATTACTATTATTATCTCAATCTAGCTTCTTTTTTTAATAACTTCCACTCTATATAGGTTTGACTAGCAGTGATCGACGCCTAACTTCCAACCTATATATATTTGACTAGCAGGGGTCAACGATTAACTTCCAACCTATATAGATTTGACTAGGAGGGCTGAACGCCTGTTTGTGTCTATGACAATGAAACTGTATATTGAGAATAATTATTGGTGTCATCTTTGATTGTGTCGATGCTATTCCTCTCAACTTAAAGTTATAGTTGCCAACCTATTGCTTTAAAAAATCGGTAGATTTTTACCTGACCCGGGGGGGGGGGGCGGTGTCCGGGAGCATGCCTCCATGAAAAATGTGTAAAATACATGTGCTCTATATGTGGCTTTTCCTGCATTATAATCACAGTTTCACCATTTATTTTGAATAGTTTTTTTATGATTTAATAGCAGCTGGGGTATATTCACAGGTGCATTTTGAATAGTTTTTTTATGATTTAATAGCAGCTGGGGTATATTCACAGGTGTTTTCATTTTTATGAGCTGATAATTTGAAATGCGTTAGGATGGGCCTATGAAATCGGTGGGCAATGGATAGGCCGTGAAATCGGTAGCCTACCGCCAGAATCATGTAAAGTATGGATCTAGCAATCGATGCATCGCTCTAATGTCCGGCGTCACATAATGCGCAATAGTCTCAAATGATTTGCATTTCAATAATCTCTGATTGAAGATTTTGCCTAATCACGCAATCAATTTTGAATTCCAAATAGTTTAGCCATGATTATTTTATTGTTTCTTCAACGTCTGCTATTGTGGCCCAACATTTAAGCATTAGTTAACTGTTTTCTGTTTACTATGGCGGCTATGTGACTTTGGTCCAGTGTCTGCCAACGTTAGGAAACCACATTCTACTGTGCAAAGCCAGAAGGCAGTAACTGTTTATTTGAAAAGTAAGCAGTTACTGCATGTTGGCTTTGAATGACATCATTTTGATATCAGAGATAAGATGGTGAAATTATCCTATAAAATGTTCATTCTATTTTTATTGTTCTTGCATTGGACTATTGCTAATTCTAATCATTGGAATTCATTAAAACGAATGAACATTATCTGGGCTGCTGTCAGTAGCAAAAATACGAAAACCGTTTTGTATTTCACTCACTCACTCACTCACTCACTCACTCACTCACTTACTCACTCACTCACTCACTCACTCACTCACTCACTCACTCACTCACTCACTCACTCACTCACTCACTCACTCACTCACTCACTCACTCACTCACTCTCTCACTCACTCACTCAAAAAGCAGTAACTGCTTACTTTTCAAGTAAGCAGTTACTGCTTTTTGGCTTTGCTCTCTCCAGGTGGAAGACATGCTCCTGAAATGTACATTTCCAGATATGACCGTAAGCAATCATGTCCGATTTCTCAGATGTCGGCTCGGTCCGCATTTTCCGCTGTAAGATAACACCCGCAGATATCTGTCAAACGTCATAGCGCGATTCGCCATCTTTTCCCGTGATATCAACAGGCGATAAACTGGTGCAAAGACAAAAAGCAGTAACTGCTTACTTGAAAAGTAAGCAGTTCTTTTTAGTTTAGCGCAAAACAGGTGTATTCCTGCCAGCACGAGACGCTGCGCCTGTGTCCGTTACATGGTGGCCCACCGTCTGCAATGGTGGGCCAACGTATAGCCAATATAACATCACTATGCCGTGTTTTCTTGTCGGGATAGGTTCCCTTTGATATTGGGCCGCTCATCCCGAGCGGTTCAACAAGTTTTCTCCGTTTTTTCTAATTGGAACAGGCGGGGATGTATCTCCCGCCGACTGAAGGTACATCACCTGCGGCAGAAGGCGCAGTGCCAAGGCAAACAACACTAACTGATTACTTTTCATGTAAGTAGTTACCGCTGTCTGCCATTGCTATGCCGTAGAGTGGGTGGCAACCACTTTGCGGCGCGTGTATTGCTGGGCAGACGTTAAGGAAGTTGGCCCAACATTGGGGAGCTGCTGGTTCAGCATTGTGTTTCAGAAAATGAACAGCCTGGTGCGCAATTCCCCAGTGACTGTAAAAATCTGTTTCTGTTGCGTACAAGGGCGACCAAGCACTGTTTGGTGAACCACGGACCAATAGTTCGCATCCTGTCATACAGGTATAGTGGAGCTGTGTTTACCATACGTCACATCTTTCCTGCCCATCACACAATCCTATTAAGACGCTCATTCTTTCAGCCGATGTCTCGCTGCGGTCAACGGCTGAAAATGTATATATTACTTGTCCATCCTTAAGTCAGAGTTTGATCATAGGGTTAGAAAAGGGCTCTAAGGGCGAGAAGTGTCATCAGGCGGATGAAGTCCGATTACATAGCCCCCTCCGTCACAATTACTTATAGCAATAAAGGGTGAGGGGAAATGGTTGAATTGTTAAACAATGTGTCATCGGAAGATTTTAACTTGTACATTTTGCAGTCCACAATGACCACCAGCAGATAAATATTTCCGACTACACGGGAATATGGCACCGTAATAGCTCCGTAATTTGAAGAAGTTGACCCAATGTTGCTTTAATGTTGGATCAGCGTCAAAGACGGTGCTCAAACATTTAATATGCGTTGGATCCGCGCTCCCGTTTCTCGGCTCGGTACAGGGATGGGGGAAGTGCATCCGAAGATCCATATTTTTGTCGGTTATTTGCAGGAGACACTTTGAGCGCGAGTGATGGATGTAGCAGACGTAATAACGGGACGGCCGAGGTACCAGGCCGATCTGGTACTGTCGGCACACTCTGAACACCAGAGTGCAACTTACGGCAATTAGCCAATTACATTCACCCGTTTTTAGTTAGAGGTGGGTGAATATACAGGTGGTATACTACATTGTGATCGATAGGATTCTAAATACAATTCATAGGAAAAGAACAAGTTTACACTTTGCTTATAGTAGTTGGATAGCTAAATCAACAATGCGAAGATCAGTGCAACAGGAGCTTGCTGCTTGGAAAGAGTCACTGAGATTTGCAAATATCTGATTGGTAAAAGGAAAGACATGATATATGACACCATTACTGCCTTACTGTCTTGTAAAACCAAAAGGCAGTACCTGCTTATTTAAAAGATAAGCAGCTACTGTTTTTATACTTTGTAGCACCAATGATATTTTGAGTAACAAGACTCCTTTTTAATCAGGCACGTCCACCCCTTAAGCATAACGTAGACAAAAATATAAAGTAGTTTCTCTCGTCTCTGACCCATTAATCCCACGGGGTGGCAAAATCCGAATCGACAAAATGATGGCAATGATTCATTAGAAACATAGTTACATAGCTAGTTGTGTTTCCTGAATAAATTATTTGAAGGCGTTTGTTTTATTTGCATTATTTTCAGTTGGCAATATCATGTTCAGGGCTTCTCGTACAATAATCCGCCTAGCACTAAGCTTATAGTTATTCGTGCGTTAGGGCTTCCCATGCAATAATCCACCTAGCACTAAGCTTATAGTTACTCGTGCGTTAGGGCTTCCCATGCAATAATCCACCTAGTACTAAGCTTATAGTTATTCGTGCGTTAGGGCTTCCCATGCAATAATCCGCCTAGCACTAAGCTTATAGTTATTCGTGCGTTAGGGCTTCCCATGCAATAATCCACGTGACACAAAGCTTATAGTTATTCATGTTCCATGGCTTTCCATGCATGAATCAACCTAGCACAAAGCTTACAGTTATTAATGTCCCAAAACTTTCTATGCAATAATCCACCTACCACCCAGGGTATAGTTAGTCATGTTCCAGGGCTTCCCAAGCATTAATCCACCTGGCATCCAGCGTATAGTTATTTATCATGTGCCAGGGCTTCCCATGCATTATTCTAAAGTTCCCATGCATTAACCCACCTGCACCAAGCTTATAGTTAATTATGTGCCAGGGCTTCATATACATTAATCCTCCTAGCACCCAGTTTATAGTGATTCATGTTCCATGGCTTCCCATACATTAATCCTCCTAGCACCCAGTTTATGGTGATTCATGTTCCATGGCTTCCCATACATTAATCCTCCTAGCACCCAGTTTATAGTGATCCATATTCCATGGTTTCATATGCATTAATCCTCCTGGGGCCCAGCTTATAGTTATTTATGTGCCAGGGCTTCATATACATTAATCCTCCTAGCACCCAGTTTATAGTGATTCATGTTCCATGGCTTTCCATACATTAATCCTCCTAGCACCCAGTTTATGGTGATTCATGTTCCATGGCTTCCCATACATTAATCCTCCTAGCACCCAGTTTATAGTGATTCGTGTACCATGGCTTCCCATACATTAATCCTCCTGGGGCCCAGCTTATAGTGATTCTTGTTCCATGGCTTCCCATACATTAATCCTCCTGGGGCCCAGCTTATAGTGATCCATGGCTTCACATACATTAATCCTCCTGGGGGTCATCCCACTTAGAACCTAAAAGAAAGATTATCTTAACTTTCCCTTATTTACAGTAGAAAAGGTTTATCTTATCTTCTCTAATTGAAAAATGTTAAGATAATCTAAATTTTAGGATTGTTTTATTTATTATTATTATTATACTCCTCATGGCACCCAGCTTATAGTTATTTACCTTCAAATATGAGAAAGTGCTCATTTTATGCTACCCTTGTATAATATTATCAAATGAAAGCTCAGAACCTCCCTAATTTGCTGCATAACATCGTTATTAGTAGATGAGTTTTATTTAAGATATGTCATGGAGTTGAAAGGGTTAAAACTGCCGTTACTTTGTGTGGGTATAAAATAACTATTTGCATAGTGTTGGTTTGTCTAGTAAAATAATCACGACAGCTATGCCTGTAGTTCTTGACACGCAGGCAGGCCAATGGTGGCCCAACGTCTCAGATATCAGCATAACGTTATCCATGCGTCTCAGATTAACGCGGTACATCTGGGACGTAGGGCCAACGTGGATTCAACGTGAACCACGCTGGCCGTACATCTGACACGTAGGGCCAACGTGGAGTCAACGTGAACCACGCTGGCCGTACATCTGACACGTAGGGCCAACGTGGATTTAACGTGAACCACGCTGGCCGTACATCTGACACGTAGAGCCAACGTGGATCAAACGTGAACCACGCTGGCCGTACATTGAGACGTAGGGCCAACGTGGATCAAAAGTGAACCACGCTGACCGTACATTTGACACGTAGGGCCAATGTAGATTCAACGTAAACCACGCTGGCCATACATCTGACACGTAGGGCCAACGTGGATCAAACGTGAACCACGCTGGCCGTACATTGAGACGTAGGGCCAACGTGGATCAAACGTGAACCACGCTGGCCGTACATTGAGACGTAGGGCCAACGTGGATCAAACGTGAACCACGCTGGCCGTACATTGAGACGTAGGGCCAACGTGGATCAAACGTGAACCACGCTGGCCGTACATCTGACACGTAGGGCCAACGCGGATTCAACGTGAACCACGCTGGCCGTACATCTTACACGTAGGGCCAACGTGGATTCAACGTGAACCACGCTGGCCGTTCATCTGACACGTAGGGCCAGCGTGGATCCAGCTTCAAGCAGAATGTGTGGACTGCATCCGTAGTTGAAATCTCCGTAGTGCGATGTAGTGTTTGTATCGTCAACCTAGTATTAAAGGGTCTTATCTGCCACTTTATGAAGTGACCCATACGACCCTTTAATACCAATGAAGGCCATATTGTGTCGATTATGTAAGTTTTCCCATGTTGATATACACCTGCCCAAAGATTCATATCAGCTCCAGGAAAAAAAAACAGCACACCACCTGTGATACAGTTAATGATTTTTTACGATCCAACGGACCGATAATTTGAGTTGTTTTTTTTGTTTCATTCTTCATATAACACCTGTTAGGTAGCCGTCAATGTGAGGGTCGTGGTTCAAGTTTCGAAAAGAGATCACACCGACCAGCGCATGCGTGAATGTAGGTGGTATATTACTGATTCTGGTAAACCTACACTTATAATAAATTAGTAAATTCATCGATATTACAATCTAAACAAATTTATCGCTATTTTTTGCGTAAAAGCCTTCAATTCCAACATGAAAGTTTATTGACAGTTAGTGCTATGTGCCATTATTAACCCTTAGAGCGCGGGGATCAACTTTAGTCGTCAGAAACTGACGTCTGTCGACGTCAGATTCTGTCTTCTCAAGTCGATCCCCGCACTGTGAAATTAAAACTATTTCTACTGGTCGTATACCCATAACATATGTATTCAAATGAATCGGAAAGAGCTAACTAAGACATTTATGATGATTTCAAATTGAAAAAAACCCTTTGGTTGCGATTTTTTTTACAAATTAATTCAGCGTTTAAAGGGTTAACGTCACACACCAATTGCAATGTGAAACTTGTGTTTGACAGACTGGAGTGATTATCACCCTGACCATAGCGTTGAGTCTCTGACCACATCGTAGCACCAAGTCCTTTGAGTTATCTGAAGTCGGTGGCTCGATCTCCGGGTGGGCACTTCCAACACCGTCACAAAACGGCGGTTAATTATTGATTATTTTTAATTTTGACAATCGCTGTATATTTGAGTCGAATTTGACTCATACAAGATGTATCGCCACTCCTTTTGGCATCGAACCTGCGACCTCTTAACATAGGCAGTTGCCTCATCTCGACACACCTCAACAGCTAAGACGCCCCGCCGTGTCTGGGGAACATCTATGCAATCATTGAGAGAAAACACATCGGGGCTTTGATCTATTTTGAAAGAGGTAAAATGCCGGGGTCGCAAATGATCCATGTCCCGCAGTGACGTGAAAATTGACTGTAGATTAAGAGTGATAGCAAACGATTAGAAGTGTAATCAATCGGTGATAAGTCATTCTATGTTATACGCAGGTGCGATAAAGTGCACCTTCACATCAGTCACTTGCGTTGCGTGGCTCGCGATTGCAGCGCCGATGATAAAAACCCCAGGATGGAAAAAACCATCGAGCGTTGCAAATTAACTGAGCCGGTTGAACTTCGGGCCATTCTCGTACAGGCTAGCCCGGCGTTCAACCGGCATCTCCCGCTACCCGAGATCCCGCGAAATTGCCTCCACCAGGGAGCATTTCAGAACGAGTCTGCAGACTCACGACACCTGGCGAGTGTGGCGGCGCGAACACCATTTATCGCTTGGCTGAGCTTGGAGTGAAACTGCGATGTGCTCCTGGAAATCAGGTGGTTGCTGGCACGGACTGATTGGGGCAGCAGGTCAATGTTTTCCAAGTTTTACCTGGTATTCTTCAGCCAAGGTTATTCCTAGCCGAGCATAAATCACTATGGGGCTATAAATGATCGCGCAATCTACAACGTTACTCTGACATCGAGCGTGTTAGACATATGTCAAGATTTAAAATACTCACCATGCCATGGCCAGTTTAGCCTATA
>OZ024903.1:17922262-17988442 GCA_964017125.1 Flabesymbios commensalis
CGTGCTCAACCAGCAACACAGGCTATCAAACCACACAGCACAGCTCCGTGCTCAGCCAGCAACACAGGCTATCAGACCACACAGCACAGTTCCGTGCTCTACCAGCAACACAGGCTATCAAACCACACAGCACAGCTCCGTGCTCTACCAGCAGCACAGGCTATCAAACCACACAGCACAGCACAGCTCCGTGCTCTACCAGCAACACAGGCTATCAAACCACACAGCACAGCTCCGGGCTCTACCAGCAACACAGGCTATCAAACCACACAGCACAGCTCCGTGCTCTACCAGCAACACAGGCTATCAAACCACACAGCACAGCTCTGTGCTCAACCAGCAACACAAACCATCAAACCACACAGCACAGCTCCGTGCTCAACCAGCAACACAAGCCATCAAACCACACAGCACAGCCCCGTGCTCTACCAGCAACACAAGCCATCAAACCACACAGCACAGCTCCGTGCTCTACCAGGACCACAGGCTATCAAACCACACAGCACAGCTCCGTGCTCAACCAGCAACACAAGCCATCAAACCACACAACACAGCTCCGTGCTCAACCAGCAACACAGGCCATCAAACCACACAGCACAGTTCCGTGCTCTACCAGCAGCACAGGCTATCAAACCACACAGCACAGCTCCGTGCTCAACCAGCAACACAAGCCATCAAACCACACAGCACAGCTCCGTGCTCAACCAGCAACACAAGCCATCAAACCACACAGCACAGCTCCGTGCTCTACCAGCAACACAGGCTATCAAACCACACAGCACAGCTCCGTGCTCTACCAGCAACACAGGCCATCAAACCACACAGCACAGCTCCGTGCTCAACTAGCAACACAGGCTATCAAACCACACAGCACAGCTCCGTGCTCTACCAGCAACACAAGCCATCAAACCACACAGCACAGCTCCGTGCTCTACCAGCAACACAGGCTATCAAACCACACAGCACAGCTACGTGCTCTACCAGCAACACAGGCTATCAAACCACACAGCACAGCTCCGTGCTCTACCAGCAACACAAGCCATCACACCACACAGCCAGCCTCGTGCTCTACCAGCAACACAGGCCATCAAACCACACAGCACAGCTCCGTGCTCAACTAGCAACACAGGCTATCAAACCACACAGCACAGCTCCGTGCTCTACCAGCAACACAAGCCATCAAACCACACAGCACAGCTCCGTGCTCTACCAGCAACACAAGCTATCAAACCACACAGCACAGCTCCGTGCTCAGCCAGCAACACAGGCTATCAGACCACACAGCACAGCTCCGTGCTCTACCAGCAACACAGGCTATCAAACCACACAGCACAGCTCCGTGCTCAGCCAGCAACACAGGCTATCTATCAGACCACACAGCACAGCTCCGTGCTCTACCAGCAGCACAGGCCATCAAACCACACAGCACAGCTCCGTGCTCAACCAGCAACACAGGCTATCAAACCACACAGCACAGCTCCGTGCTCTACCAGCAACACAGGCTATCAAACCACACAGCACAGCACAGCTCCGTGCTCTACCAGCAACACAGGCTATCAAACCACACAGCACAGCTCCGTGCTCAACCAGCAACACAGGCTATCAAACCACACAGCACAGCTCCGTGCTCAGCCAGCAACACAGGCTATCAGACCACACAGCACAGTTCCGTGCTCTACCAGCAACACAGGCTATCAAACCACACAGCACAGCTCCGTGCTCTACCAGCAGCACAGGCTATCAAACCACACAGCACAGCACAGCTCCGTGCTCTACCAGCAACACAGGCTATCAAACCACACAGCACAGCTCCGGGCTCTACCAGCAACACAGGCTATCAAACCACACAGCACAGCTCCGTGCTCTACCAGCAACACAGGCTATCAAACCACACAGCACAGCTCCGTGCTCAACCAGCAACACAAACCATCAAACCACACAGCACAGCTCCGTGCTCAACCAGCAACTTAAGCCATCAAACCACACAGCACAGCCCCGTGCTCTACCAGCAACACAAGCCATCAAACCACACAGCACAGCTCCGTGCTCTACCAGGACCACAGGCTATCAAACCACACAGCACAGCTCCATGCTCAACCAGCAACACAAGCCATCAAACCACACAGCACAGCTCCGTGCTCAACCAGCAACACAAGCCATCAAACCACACAGCACAGCTCCGTGCTCTACCAGCAACACAGGCTATCAAACCACACAGCACAGCTCCGTGCTCTACCAGCAACACAGGCCATCAAACCACACAGCACAGCTCCGTGCTCAACTAGCAACACAGGCTATCAAACCACACAGCACAGCTCCGTGCTCTACCAGCAACACAAGCCATCAAACCACACAGCACAGCTCCGTGCTCTACCAGCAACACAAGCTATCAAACCACACAGCACAGCTCCGTGCTCAGGCAGCAACACAGGCTATCAGACCACACAGCACAGCTCCGTGCTCTACCAGCAACACAGGCCATCAAACCACACAGCACAGCTCCGTGCTCAACCAGCAGCACAGGCTATCAAACCACACAGCACAGCTCCGTGCTCTACCAGCAACACAGGCTATCAAACCACACAGCACAGCACAGCTCCGTGCTCTACCAGCAACACAGGCTATCAAACCACACAGCACAGCTCCGTGCTCAACCAGCAACACAGGCTATCAAACCACACAGCACAGCACCGTGCTCAGCCAGCAACACAGGCTATCAGACCACACAGCACAGTTCCGTGCTCTACCAGCAACACAGGCTATCAAACCACACAGCACAGCTCCGTGCTCTACCAGCAGCACAGGCTATCAAACCACACAGCACAGCACAGCTCCGTGCTCTACCAGCAACACAGGCTATCAAACCACACAGCACAGCTCCGAGCTCTACCAGCAGTACAGGCTATCAAACCACACAGCACAGCTCCGTGCTCTACCAGCAACACAGGCTATCAAACCACACAGCACAGCTCCGTGCTCAACCAGCAACACAAACCATCAAACCACACAGCACAGCTCCGTGCTCAACCAGCAACACAAGCCATCAAACCACACAGCACAGCCCCGTGCTCTACCAGCAACACAAGCCATCAAACCACACAGCACAGCTCCGTGCTCTACCAGGACCACAGGCTATCAAACCACACAGCACAGCTCCGTGCTCAACCAGCAACACAAGCCATCAAACCACACAGCACAGCTCCGTGCTCAACCAGCAACACAGGCTATCAAACCACACAGCACAGCTCCGTGCTCTACCAGCAACACAGGCCATCAAACCACACAGCACAGCTCCGTGCTCAACCAGCAACACAGGCTATCAAACCACACAGCACAGCTCCGTGCTCTACCAGCAACACAAGCCATCAAACCACACAGCACAGCTCCGTGCTCTACCAGCAACACAAGCTATCAAACCACACAGCACAGCTCCGTGCTCAACCAGCAACACAGGCTATCAGACCACACAGCACAGCTCCGTGCTCAGCCAGCAACACAAGCCATCAAACCACACAGCACAGCTCCGTGCTCAACCAGCAACACAGGCTATCAAACCACACAGCACAGCTCCGTGCTCTACCAGCAACACAGGCTATCAAACCACACAGCACAGCTCCGTGCTCTACCAGCAACACAGGCTATCAAACCACACAGCGCATTTACCTACATTTACGAACTCACAACAAGTTTTTCAATACGTTCTACCGGAGAGCATTTTAGCTGCCATGTTTTAGACCTTTTACAGTTTGTTTTAAAGAGATAGCGATAATAGGCCGTAGACGAGTGAGTTACTATAATCTAATAACGATGTAATAAAGGCATGGATTAGCTTTTCTGCTGCATGTTGTGTCAGCTATTTCCACATATCAGCGATGTTTCTAAGCTGGGCAATTGATGTGTGACTAATTTTTTTAAATGTATTTTTCCATGTTTTCGATTTCATCAAACTGTTTTTGATCGTTCAATTGCAGTTTGTTTTCAGCCACCCACTCAGTATTGTGGGGAGTATCCATAACCGAGAGGTAGCGTGCTCGGCCTCAGACCGCCAGGGCCCGAATTTCGAATCATGTGTCTGGAGGACAGTGTCATCTCATTCATCTCAACATCCTCAGGAGGTTCTCCTGGCCCAGTTTAGCCTATATTTGCACAAATATAAGCCCGATTCATTTCATTTCAATTTCAGCCACCCAGTGTCAAATTTGCAGAAAAACATTCATGGATGGCTCACAATGCTTCTGCTTGATATTTTAGTGTCTTGGTTTTAAAATATATGTATATATATATTTGTGTGTCATCTGCGTAGAGGTGTATGTCAAGATTATGACACTTAGCGTATGACACTTAGCCACTTAGATTCATGCCATGGCTATGGGTCGTGGGTAGAGCCACCAGTAAATCATTTTGCACTTTTAATGATGTTTGTGTACTATTTTAATAACGCCAGTTATATTTTTTTTCTCAGAAACGTACCATATATATATACGTTTTCATATATTTATGTGTAAAAGAACATATACTATTTGGAAAAACTATTGGCCGGTGGTAGAATACATTTCTATGGTTGCCGTTCATAAAATATGAACATATGATTGATAGCACACTAGACACTTCTCCTGCTCCATATACATGTAAAGCTGGAGCCTAAATACCACCCCATCTGTCCAGTCCTTGTTTCCGTTTTACCTGTGGAATGTCACTTTATAATAGATTCAAGCTAATAACAAAATAATGATAGTTGTCCAAAAATAATTGATTTTACAGTGATCATTTTAAACCTAGAACTAGAACGGGAGTTCCCGAACTCCGAGCCCCGGCTTTAGTCTGTTTGAGTGCTATAATAATAATAATAATAATAATAATAATAATAATAATAATAATAATAATAATAATAATAATAATAATAATAATAATAATAATAATAATAATAATAATAATAATAATAATAATAATAATAATAATAATAATAATAATAATAATGATGATGATGATGATGATGATGATGATGATGATGATGATGATGATGATGATGATGATGATGATGATGATGATGATGATGATGATGATGATGATGATGATGATGATGATGATGATGATGATGATGATGATGATGATGATGATGATGATGATGATGATGATGATGATGATGATGATGATGATGATGATGATGATGATGATGATGATGATGATGATGATGATGATGATGATGATGATGATGATGATGATGATGATGATGATGATGATGATGATGATGATGATGATGATGATGATGATGATGATGATGATGATGATGATGATGATGATGATGATGATGATGATGTTGATGATGATGATGATGATGATGATGATGATGATGATGATGATGATGATGATGATGATGATGATGATGATGATGATGATGATGATGATGATGATGATGATGATGATGATGATGATGATGATGATGATGATGATGATGATGATGATGATGATGATGATGATGATGATGATGATGATGATGATGATGATGATGATGATGATGATGATGATGATGATGATGATGATGATGATGATGATGATGATGATGATGATGATGATGATGATGATGATGATGATGATGATGATGATGATGATGATGATGATGATGATGATGATGATGATGATGATGATGATGATGATGATGATGATGATGATGATGATGATGATGATGATGATGATGATGATGATGATGATGATGATGATGATGATGATGATGATGATGATGATGATGATGATGATGATGATGATGATGATGATGATGATGATGATGATGATGATGATGATGATGATGATGATGATGATGATGATGATGATGATGATGATGATGATGATGATGATGTAATAATAATAATAATAATAATAATAATAATAATAATAATAATAATAATAATAATATTAATAATAATAATAATAATAATAATAATAATAATAATAATAATAATAATAATAATAATAATAATAATAATAATAATAATAATAAACTTTATTTATAGAGGGTAGACCATTTAGTACATCGTACTGATTTGCAATGAGCGCTCTTTAAACACATGCAATAGTATAATGATTTAAATATGTACATGAATAATGCTAAAAAATAAAACAGGATATAATACAAAATATTTACAATTGTATACATAAATTTACACTGCAGAAACATCATGGCTATTTAAGAATATTACATGATAAATGTATTATTTTCTAATTTTAGATTATTGCTATAATCTAAAAAGTTATTGTTATACGTGGTACATAATAATTAGAGATGATTGTAAAGATAGAAAAAGAAAACTATTGCCATGTTGTGTAAATATTTTTCCCGCACCAAAACCAGAGATAAAATAACCACATAACTTATAATACAATATTTCATTGTAGTAAAAAAGACACTCTGGAAAGCGTGGAATTCTAATTTCAACTTATGTGTATTTAATATATATATAAAATAATGTTAAAATCCACTTCATATAATTTTAAAAGTACTACGAATAGTACATTGAGGTATAAATTGTTTTTTTTATTATAAACATTAATATCATGATTATGATTGAGCGTACAACACAAAACAAAATAGCGGAGAATGATTTGTGGGACTATGGCATGCGAGACTCTCAACTTAGAGGAGGTCACTCTGGTTCAAACGTATCAGCGAAAGCCGCCGTCCAAGATTTGAACCAGATATAGACAATACTCCACACGAAATTTCATGTTTACCATTAGCGTGATTACCAATACAAATGTGCCAAGTATGTCCCTTTCACAACGTGGAAGAGGTCAATTTGGTTCGAACGTATCAGCGAAAGCCGCCGTCCAAGATTCGAACCAGATAGATAATGTTCCACACCTAATGTTTAGTGATTACCATTACGATTAGGTTTTAGAAAAATGTTATTGTACTACATATAACGGTTTGAAATTAGTTAGACTTTGAGAGTTTCGAATTTGAGGTGGTATCTTATTCCATATTTGTGTACCAAGATTCAGAAAGCTTTTACAGTGGCTATGTGACACATGAATGTTATGGTTACTGGTAGCCCTTGTCTTATACTTGTGTACTTGCCTATTTAATTGAAACATTTCATTCATACCTTGATTACACATACCGTTTAAACATTTGTACACTTGCACAGCTCGATGGTAGCTAATTCTCTTTGGTATTGACATCCAGCTTAGATTAGTATATAGTACATGACTTGGCCAGGCAAGCAGGCAGAGACAAACAGACAGACAGGTAGGCAGACATGCAGGCAAAGGACAGAAAGTCTAGCAGGCCAGCAGGCAGGCAAGCTAGCAAGCAGGCACGCGGGCTCTCAGCTACCTACGTGTAGGCATAGCCTAATAATTTAAAGTCATACTAAACTGAAGCAATCTTTTACTTTTATTCTTTTTATTCTTATTCCAAAAAACAGCACTTTTTTCAGCAAACTTGCAAATGTACACCTACCATGCGACAATAGAACAACACGAAAATAAAAATAAAATAAACGGAAAATAATAATTGATAAATAACGAGCGAGCGAACGGAGGAACGAACAAACGAACGAACGAACGAACGAACGAACGAACGAACGAACGAACGAGCGAGCGAACGAACGAACGAACGAACGAACGAACGAACGAACGAACGAACGAACGAACGAACGAACGAACGAACGAACGAACGAACGAACGAACGAACGAACGAACGAACGAATGAATGAATGAATGAATGAATGAATGAATGAATGAATGAATGAATGAATGAATGAATGAATGAATGAATGAATAAATGAATAAATGAATAATTGAATAAATGAATAAATGAATAAATGAATAAATAAATGAATGAATGAATGAATGAATGAATGAATGAATGAATGAATGAATGAATGAATTAATTAATTAATTAATTAATTAATTAATTAATTATTTAATTAAATAATTAATTAATTAATTAATTAATTAATTAATTATTGAAGTAATGAATTAATGTATTATTAATTAATTTATATTTGTACACACTGAGTCATTATGAACCATAGAGAATAATATCCTCCTGTATGTATCTATTAAATGACGGACGTATCCAGACACATGGTTTAAAATCGACAATCAGCAACCGTCATTTCGTCATGCTGACGTGCACGACACGTAGATCGAAAAAAATAAGAATTGTCTCCGATTTCGTTCATTGCGATTTTTACTGATCGGTCACTTTTGATTTTTACTAATTTCAGGAGTGTAAAAATACATGAATTACAACCGTGAATAAATTGACAAATAAAATAACGCCCTATATGCAAGTAAAGCTGATTATAAATGCCAGACGTACATGCATGCACGAGTAAATGAGGGGGCGGAACATGCTTGAATAGGAAATGGGAGATGTGGGAGGGGGGTTGTCACAATATCACAAAACGCTCAGCAAATGTTGGTTTAATGTTGGGCCAACGTCGCAGACAGTGGCCCAACATTAAACCAGCATTTGCTGAGCGTCTCGTGTCTGCTGGGTGGGAGATATCTTCATCTGCTATTATTCCCGTCATTGTGGGCGACGCGCGTTTCAGAACTGTTTTTTTTTCTGTTATATTTTTCAGAATAAAGCTGTGGGCTGAAGTTGATAATATGGGCGGTGCATACATCCTAAAAAAGCTCAAGTCGCGGGGAGTTGTCAGTGGTTTTCTCTCCTTAGTATTATTTTCTGTGTCAATTTATTAACAACGGAATGACGGGAGAGGATCGGCTGCTTCCGGCACGTGATGTCACTGCCAATTCATTACAAAGACCATTTTATTATTTAGACGCTAGGATAGTAGCGTTAATTTGAAGACTTTATAATCATATGGATCGATATGTATATACAGGGAACACATAATTTGTGTATTCAAGAATAATTCTTTAGTTAATGATATCAAAACCATCTGTATTTTCGCACGACTAGGCATATTATGTATATGTCTGCCTGTTATCATCACTGACTGCAGCGTTTTTCCGTTGAGTGCCATATTTACCGTCAAACGGCATATCGTCGTCTCGTAATTAAGGGTTTTGTCTGACACTCGTTGGAGATGATTTAGCTCATATACGACTATAATTATGCATTGTATTTCTCCACACGCTTTTGAAATCATTTCTGGAGGACTTGGCTGACAAACGGTGAGCGTCCTTGCATGCAGACATGGCTTTTTCAAATCTCACGACCATGTACCTGCCTGTCTGGCCGCTCATACACAGGATACCTACACTTTGACTCTAAAAACCATATGCTCTTTTTGATAAAAGCTCCAATACTTTACTGCAGATACATGTAATCTTAGCAAAGGTTTGCATGAGGAACCTTTGATAAAGATTCTTACTGTCCACTCCAGGGAAATACACGCGTATTTTTTTATAAATAAATGACCGTAGTTGCTAAATTTGATACATGAGCAAGAGCAATAGCACAGAAAAAGTGCAAATGTCATTTTGTGAAGTGGTAGATACACCCTTTCTTATCTAACGGGGGGGGGGTAATTAATTACAGTGTTCATACGTGTGTTTTAATCAGAAAAATGTAAAACCTGCTGTTTACATAAAAAATAAAAGAAAGGGAATTTTAATTAATGCAAAAAAATTATCTCCGTTTTTTTTCAGTTTCTCCTTTGTCCGGCCTAAAAATTGCGACCTGAAAATCTCACTAGCCGATCTGTTGAAATCAGCATGCATACGGGAATTGCTGATTTCAAATGCCAGTCGCTCATTGTTGTTGTGCCTCGCTGATTAAAATATCTTGAAACCTAACCCCCTCCCTTTTGTTGGTCGACGGAGCCGCCGGTTAGAAATCTGTCGTCATGGCAACGCATTGGACGGCCACGAACAGACACGTGAAATTAACTCATTGTCGTTTTAATGTTGTATAGCGTCTAGGACGCTGGCCCAGCATTAAAACGGGATTGGGCGGACGACTCGCGTCGGCCGGACTGTTTCATGTCTGGTGTTAAATGACTGTCCGTGTATATATACGCCGGGTCGTCATGACGACCGTGTATGTGGAATATAGCTTTAACCGTTATTACGATTTGCACCTCGTGACGATCGGCCGAGCTTCTCATCTGATCTTAGCCACACAGGCGTCTCTTTGGAAACCGCTGATAAGTTCAAGGAACTCCTCGGGAAATAACGTGTTTCCAAAAATCACAGTGCCGCTCAAAACAGCCCTTGTTGCTAATCTGTGTTCGTGATTATTCGAATTGCAAAAATATTCTCGTGTGCGAGCGCCTTTTTTTAGTGGGAATAAGTTCGGGATAGCATATATGCTAATATCAGATTATATGCATATGTAGTGATATACATATTTGCAGTGATATACACATTTTGAACATTTTCTCATGTCATATGTATATACATATGTAGTGATACGAGTTTTGATGATATTTCATTGGATTTGTTTTTGATCAAACTAACTGTTGGACTGTCAGCCATACTCTGATCAATGATAATTGATTTGAATTTTAAACATGCAACTTTCTGATGGTGAGTCTATCAGATGAGCTGTTACTACCTGCATCAGAGTTACTCCATCTGACCAGTGCCCAGTGTGGTTGTAAGCGGCCAGTGGTGTGAGTGAGTGACCACCACAGCTAGCATCTCGTCAGCCGTCTGTCAATCTGTCCGCCAGCATAACGCCCGGTCAGGTAACCCCTGCAGTCCGCCAAAGGTTCCAGCGTCCAGCAAGGCGGATGACGATCCTGTAGGAGGATTTCCCGACGTGTAGGGATCCAGAGAGCGCAGTCCATCCACAGCAGTCACGGTCAACCTTTATGAATGTCTACCGTCGGAGTGCCCAGTAGTTTCGTCTGCGTCAGCTCGCCGCCCCCTCCTGTGGCCGTGCGTGGTAAGTAGTGGGCCCACTAACTCTCACAACAACAGGTTCTGAATGTGGCTTTCACTGTGAGGCCTATACCGGTATCAGCCTATATCGCACTGTGTACAGTGGTTTTCACTGTGAGGCATATATCGGTATCAGCCTATATCGCACTCTGTACAGTGGTTTTCACTGTGAGGCATATATCGGTATCAGCCTATATCACACTCTGTACAGTGGTTTTCACTGTGAGGCATATATCGGTATCAGCCTATATCGCACTCTGTACAGTGGTTTTCACTGTGAGGCATACATCGGTATCAGCCTATATCACACTCTGTACAGTGGTTTTCACTGTGAGGCATATATCGGTATCAGCCTATATCGCACTCTGTACAGTGGTTTTCACTGTGAGGCATACATCGGTATCAGCCTATATCACACTCTGTACAGTGGTTTTCACTGTGAGGCATATATCGGTATCAGTCTATATCACACTCTGTACAGTGGTTTTCGCTGTGATGTGTATATCGGTATCAGCTTGTATCACACTCTGTATAGTGTTATTTTACTGTGATGTGTATATCGGTATCAGCCTATATCACACTCTGTACAGTGGCTTTCATTGGTATATAGATATCAGCCTATATCACACATTGTGCAGTGGTTTTCACTGTGTGGTGTATATCGGTATCAGCCCATATCACACTCTGTGTAGTGGTTTTCACTGGTATATCGGTATCAGTCTATATCACACTCTGTACAGTGGTTTTCGCTGTGATGTGTATATCGGTATGAGCTTGTATCACACTCTGTATAGTGTTATTTTACTGTGATGTGTATATCGGTATCAGCCTATATCACACTCTGTACAGTGGCTTGTATTGGTATATAGATATCAGCCTATATCACACATTGTGCAGTGGTTTTCACTGTGAGGTGTATATCGGTATCAGCCTATATCACACTCTGTGTAGTGGTTTTCACTGGTATATCGGTATCAGCCTAATAGTCACACTCTGTACAGTGTTTTTTTACTGTGATACCTATATTGGTATCAGCCTATATCGCACTCTAAGCAGCGGTTTTCACTGTGAGGTGTATATCGGTATCAGCCTATAGCGAACTGGACTGGAGTTCCAATCGTGTACGATCAATGGTAATTATGGGTGCTGCATTTTTTTGTATTGCACTCAAATCAACACCATTTGAACATCATATAATATAGAGAAAGGTTCCACATACGTACCTGGTATTTATGTGGAGCCGTTTTCTATATTAGGCGTACTATGCAACAAAAAGCCTTCTTGGTCCTTCAGTTCTAATAGTGGATAATCTAATCAATGAGCAAAAAAGTAAACATTGCGCATTTAATATACGCCCTGCTAAATTATTATTCCTATTTTTTATACATTTAATCATTTTGAAAAATATAAATATCGCACATTTAATTCGGAATTTGAAGCGGAATTCAGATTTTTGAAAATGTGCAAAAAATACAGAATATTCCGTATTATTAATAATAAAAGAGGAAATAGAATTCAACCGCTGTCAGGACAACACGCTAGCGATCATTTATTGGTCTCCTGATAAAAAAACAAACAATTATAATATTACTTGTATTACTATGTTTGATCAAATAAATGAATCTGAATCTAAAATATTACACATCTAATATGTGTTCTGTCGAATTCTTAATTATATTTTTATGCATATAATCATTGTGCAAAAACATTAATGTTGCTCATTTTAATATATCTTCCTGAAGTGTCTATTTCGATTTTTTGCACCAGATATAGTACTCTACCCTTTTGGCACAGCATGTCACATGAAGAGATCAGCTAGTCACCGCTGTCTTTCTATATTTTTAGTTTTTCGTAATCAGGGGGTAGAATACAATACTTGGGTCCATATATATAATCATAAGCAAAAGATGATCATCCTATATTTATTCTGGAGTGTGAAAGATAAGTAATTTTTTAGAACAGATATTTAAAATATTACAATCGTCCGTATTGTAATTATTAGTCAGAAAGGTATTGGACGTTATGCCTTATTATGTGGAATTGTGTACTTTGGACGTTATGCCTTATCATGTTGAAGTGTGTACTTTCGACGTTATGCCTTATCATGATGAAGAGCGTACTTTGGACGTTATCACTTATCATGTTGAGTGTATACTTTGGACGTTGTGCCTTATCATGTTGAATTGTGTATTTTGTACGTTATCACTTATCATGTTGGGTGTATACTGTGGACGTTATGCCTTATCATGTTCAATTGTGTACTTTGGACGTTATGCCTTTTTATGTTGAATTCTGTACTTTGGACGTTATGCCTTATCATGTTGAATTGTGTATTTTGGACGTTATCACTTATCATGTTGGGTGTATACTTTGGACGTTATGCCTTATGATGTTGAATTGTGTACTTTAAACGTTATGCCTTTTTATGTTGAATTCTGTACTTTGGACGTTATGCCTCATCATGCTGAATTGTGTACTTTGAACGTTAATCCTAATCATGTTGAATTGTGTACTTTGGACGTTATGCCTTATTATGTGTGTTGTGTATTTGTCCTTATTAAGTCCAGGGCGGTTTAAGTGAGCTGGTTGGTGAAACTGGGGACAGTTTCTTGGCAAATCAGACAAAAACAACAAAGTAGTTTTAATTTCTCCACAAACCAAGTATTTGTCTATGACTATGTAAATTATGTCGTATGACGGTGTATTGAAATAAGAGTAAATAGATTGGTTCTATGAGTCGTCTAGCTTCACTCAGATAATTACGTCGCGAAAAACCCTCTCTGTGAAACTTTAACCTTTTGAGTGGGCCTACAACAAGGCCCATCTATATAACTCACTCTGCTCATCGTATCAAAACGACTCACCTGTTGAACTAACGTAATATTTATATAGGTTATGAGTTGTGATCTATGATAAATATTATATTACTTGGTTCGCAAGATCTGCCTTACTGGGTGTATTATTTGATATTATATCACTGGATTAAATATGCCATATAACGGAGAAATGTGTTGTATTACATTACAAACCCTAAATAGCGTCATATATAAATAACTGATAATAGCATTTCATTTTTAAATCCAGTCATTTTTTTGGCTTAATAGTGTTACTGATTGTGTTGATTTATATCCACAAATTAGAACATATTGGTGGGGAAAAGCGACCATCCATACAGTAAACACAGATCGTTGGCCTGATGTCGTGGTAGTACTGGGTCCAGCATTAACACTACATCGGCCGGCCCCGGTTTATTGAGCTGACTTAAGTCAGAATTTGGCCTAAATATGAACATGTGATCAAATCTGAAGCAATCAATGAACTTATGACTGACCATAGACATAGAGGAGGGATGGACAGTCAACTGGCGTGAGATCGTCGTGAACTTACGGCACGCATGCGTGGCTAGGAAATGGGATAACTGATTTCCGGTCTACCTTTCCTGCTGTCTATTTATGTTTTTTATCGGGTCGATAGGTGAGTAATTTGGGCTATTTTGTCACTATAATTTAAATTACTGAACCAACTAATTGTTCATATTGATGTATTTTTTTATGCTTATACTCAATATATACATTAAAAACAATGATAATTGAAATTTACAATTAAAATTTGACGCCAAAGTGAAGCTGTTTCAAACTTGACTGTACTGTGACTGACCCGACCAGTGCTGACTGTAACTGCCTACAACTTTGCTCTCCTCATATTAACAGATACAGAAAACTCCTTCACACACTGCCAGCATGTCAGAAGACCTTAATTCGTTCAATTGTCATATTGAATTAAATACTTGTATAGACGTCAAATCATGTGACCACACATGTGCATGGACCGGTCGCACATTTTCATGGGAGATGCATACTTTATGTGTTTCAGATGTTTTAATCTTGTTGTAATATTTTAATAATTTTGATAGTGAAGCAGAATGAACTATTATAATTTATTCATTCATCAAATAAATTTGTTACGATTTGAAAGATATTAATGTTTATTATTAATTTGACTGTAATTCAAATTGTGATGAACACAATGATAACATACCCATGAAAAACGTCCAAAAAACACATGGTTGACAGTTAACAGCAGAAGTGAACAATCCTTTGTCTCGCCAATTCTCATGGACGGAAGCTCTCACACATGAATCAGTGTCGTGAGATTTGAAGTTGGCTGTCCAACGCTGTATGTCTATGGACTGACTGATATGAGCGCCTCTTTTCTGTGGCGATAAAAGCCATGGGCGCTCTGTCATCCCTCTATACACCGTGGGCGTCCTGTTATCCCACTATATACCGTGGGCGCCCTGTTATCCCTCTATATACCGTGGGCGTCCTGTCATCCCTCTATATTCCGTGGGCGTCCTGTTATCCCACTATATACCGTGGGCGTCCTGTCATCCCACTATATACCGTGGGCGTCTTGTTATCCCACTATATACCGTGGGCGCCCTGTTATCCCTCTATATACCGTGGGCGCTCTGTCATCCCTCTATATACCGTGGGCGTCCTGTCATCCCTCTATATATGGTGGGCATCCTGTCATCCCTCTATATACCGTGGGCGCCCTGTTATCCCTCTATATACCGTGGGCGCTCTGTCATCCCTCTATATACCGTGGGCGTCCTGTCATCCCTCTATATACCGTGGGCGTCCTGTCATCCCTCTATATACCGTGGGCGCTCTGTCATCCCTCTATATACCATGGTCGCCCTGTCATCCCTCTATATACCGTGGGCGCTCTGTCATCCCTCTGTATACCATGGTCGCCCTGTCATCCCTCTATATACCGTGGGCGCTCTGTCATCCCACTATATACCGTGGGCGTCCTGTCAACCCACTAAACACCGTGGGCGTCCTGTCATCCCACTATATACCGTGGGCGTCCTGTTATCCCTCTATATACCGTGAGCATCCTGTCATCCCTCTATATACCGTGGGCGCCCTGTTATCCCTCTATACACCGTGGGCGCTCTGTCATCCCTCTATATACCGTGGGCGTCCTGTCATCCCTCTATATACCGTGGGCGTCCTGTCATCCCTCTATATACCGTGGGCGCCCTGTTATCCCACTATATACCGTGGGCGTCGTGTCATCCCTCTATATACCGTGGGCGTCCTGTCATCCCTCTATATACCGTGGGCGTCCTGTCATCCCACTATATACCGTGAGCGTCGTGTCATCCCTCTATATTCCGTGGGCGCCCTGTCATCCCTCTATATACCGTGGGCGTCCTGTCATCCCTCTATATACCGTGGGCGTCCTGTCATCCCACTATATACCGTGAGCGTCGTGTCATCCCTCTATACACCGTGGGCGCCCTGTTATCCCACTATATACCATGGGCGTCCTGTCATCCCACTATATACCGTGGGCGTCCTGTCATCCCTCTATATACCGTGAGCGTCCTGTCATCCCTCTATACACCGTGGGCGTCCTGTTATCCCTCTATATACCGTGAGCGTCGTGTCATCCCACTATATACCGTGGGCGTCCTGTCATCCCTCTATATACCGTGAGCGTCGTGTCATCCCTCTATACACCGTGGGCGTCCTGTTATCCCTCTATATACCGTGGGCGTCCTGTCATCCCTCTATATACAGTGGGCGTCCTGTCATCCCACTATATACCGTGGGCGCCCTGTCATCCCTCTATACACCGTGGGCGTCCTGTTATCCCTCTATATACCGTGGGCGTCCTGTCATCCCACTATATACCGTGAGCGTCGTGTCATCCCTCTATACACCGTGGGCGTCCTGTTATCCCTCTAAACACCGTGGGCGTCGTGTCATCCCTCTATATACAGTGGGCGTCCTGTCATCCCTCTATATACCGTGGGCGCTCTGTCATCCCTCTATATACCGTGGGCGCCCTGTTATCCCTCTATAAACCGTGAGCGTCGTGTCATCCCTCTATATACCATGGGCGTCCTGTCATCCCTCTATATACCGTGGGCGCTCTGTCATCCCTCTATACACCGTGGGCGTCCTGTTATCCCTCTATATACCGTGGGCGTCGTGTCATCCCTCTATATACCATGGGCGTCCTGTCATCCCTCTATATACCGTGGGCGTCCTGTCATCCCTCTATATACCGTGGGCGCCCTGTCATCCCTCTATATACCGTGGGCGTCCTGTCATCCCACTATATACCGTGAGCGTCGTGTCATCCCTCTATATACCGTGGGCGTCCTGTCAACCCACTAAACACCGTGGGCGTCGTGTCATCCCTCTATATACAGTGGGCGTCCTGTCATCCCTCTATATACCGTGGGCGCTCTGTCATCCCTCTATATACCGTGGGCGCCCTGTCATCCCTCTATACACCGTGGGCGTCGTGTCATCCCACTATATACTGTGGGCGTCCTGTCATCCCACTATATACCGTGGGCACCCTGTCATCCCACTATATACCGTGGGCGCTCTGTCATCCCTCTATATAGCGTGGGCGTCCTGTCATCCCTCTATATTCCGTGGGCGTCTTGTTATCCCACTATATACCGAGGGCGCCCTGTTATCCCTCTATATACCGTGGGCGCTCTGTCATCCCTCTATATACCGTGGGCGTCCTGTCATCCCTCTATATACCGTGGGCTCCCTGTTATCCCTCTATATACCGTGGGCGCTCTGTCATCCCTCTATATACCGTGGGCGTCCTGTCATCCCTCTATATACCGTGGGCGTCCTGTCATCCCTCTATATACCGTGGGGCGCTCTGTCATCCCTCTATATACCATGGTCGCCCTGTCATTCCTCTATACACCGTGGGCGTCCTGTCATCCCTCTATATACCGTGGGCGCCCTGTTATCCCTCTATATACCGTGGGCGCTCTGTCATCCCTCTATATACCGTGGGCGTCCTGTCATCCCTCTATATACCGTGGGCGTCCTGTCATCCCTCTATATACCGTGGGCGCTCTGTCATCCCTATATACCATGGTCGCCCTGTCATCCCTCTATATACCGTGGGCGCTCTGTCATCCCTCTTTTTACCGTGGGCGTCGTGTCATCCCACTAAACACCGTGGGCGTCGTGTCATCCCTCTATATACCGTGGGTGCTCTGTCATCCCTCTATATACCGTGGGCGTCCTGTCATCCCTCTATATACCGTGGGCGTCTGTCATCCCTCTATATACCGTGGGCGCTCTGTCATCCCTCTATATACCATGGGCGCTTTGTCATCCCTCTATTTACCGTGGGCGTCCTGTCAACCCTCTAAACACCGTGGGCGTCGTGTCATCCCTCTATATACAGTGGGCGTCCTGTCATCCCTCTATATACCGTGGGCGTCCTGTCATCCCACTATATACCGTGGGCGCTTTGTCATCCCTCTATTTACCGTGGGCGTCCTGTCAACCCTCTAAACACCGTGGGCGTCGTGTCATCCCCTTATATATACAGTGGGCGTCCTGTCATCCCTCTATAAACCGTGGGCGTCCTGTCATCCCACTATATACCGTGGGCGCTCTGTCATCCCTCTATATACCGTGGGCGCCCTGTCATCCCTCTATATACCGTGGGCGTCCTGTCATCCCACTATATACTGTGGGCGTCCTGTCATCCCACTATATACCGTGGGCGCCCTGTTATCCCTCTATACACCGTGGGCGTCCTGTCATCCCACTATATACCGTGGGCGCTCTGTCATCCCTCTATATACCGTGGGCGCCCCTGTCATCCCTCTATACACCGTGGGCGTCGTGTCATCCCACTATATACTGTGGGCGTCCTGTCATCCCTCTATACACCGTGGGCGTCGTGTCTTCCCACTCTATACCGTGGGCGTCCTGTTATCCCACTATATACCGTGGGCGTCCTGTCATCCCGCTATATACCGTGGGCGTCCTGTCATCCCACTATATACCGTGGGCGTCTTGTTATCCCACTATATACCGTGGGCGCCCTGTTATCCCTCTATATACCGTGGGCGCTCTGTCATCCCTCTATATACCGTGGGCGTCCTGTCATCCCTCTATATACCGTGGGCGTCCTGTCATCCCTCTATACACCGTGGGCGCCCGTTATCCCTCTATATACCGTGGGCGCTCTGTCATCCCTCTATATACCGTGGGCGTCCTGTCATCCCTCTATATACCGTGGACGTCCTGTCATCCCTCTATATACCGTGGGCGCCTCTGTCATCCCTCTATATACCATGGTCGCCCTGTCATCCCTCTATATACCGTGGGCGCTCTGTCATCCCTCTATTTACCGTGGGCGTCGTTTCATCCACATCACCAATACCGTGGGCGCTCTGTCATCCCTCTATATACCGTGGGCGTCCTGTCATCCCACTATATACTGTGGGCGTCCTGTCATCCCACTATATACCGTGGGTGCCCTGTTATCCCTCTATACACCGTGGGCGTCCTGTCATCCCACTATATACCGTGGGCGCTCTGTCATCCTTCTATATACCGTGGGCGCCCTGTCATCCCCCTATACACCGTGGGCGTCCTGTCATCCCTCTATATACCGTGGGCGCTCTGTCATCCCTCTACCATGGTCGCCCTGTCATCCCTCTATATACCGTGGGCGCTCTGTCATCCCTCTATTTACCGTGGCGTCCTGTCATCCCGCTATATACCGTGGGCGTCCTGTCATCCCACTATATACCGTGGGCGTCTTGTTATCCCACTATATACCGTGGGCGCCCTGTTATCCCTCTATATACCGTGGGCGCTCTGTCATCCCTCTATATACCGTGGGCGTCCTGTCATCCCTCTATATACCGTGGGCGTCCTGTCATCCCTCTATATACCGTGGGCGTCCTGTGATCCCTCTATATACCGTGGGCGCTCTGTCATCCCTCTATATACCATGGTCGCCCTGTCATCCCTCTATATACCGTGGGCGCTCTGTCATCCCTCTATTAACCGTGGGCGTCGTGTCATCCCTCTATATACCGTGGGCGCCCTGTCATCCCTCTATATTCCGTGGGCGTCCTGTCATCCCTCTATATACCGTGGGCGCCCTGTCATCCCTCTATATTCCGTGGGCGTCCTGTCATCCTCTATATACCGTGGGCGTCCTGTCATCCCACTATATACCGTGGGCGTCCTGCTATCCCACTATATACCGTGTGTGTCCTGTTATACCACTATATACCATGGGCGCTCTGTCATCCCTCTATATACCGTGGGCGTCCTGTTATCCCACTATATACCGTGGGCGTCCTGTCATCCCACCATATACCGTGGGCGTCCTGTCATCCCCCTATATACCGTGGGCGTCCTGTCATCCCTCTATATACCGTGGGCGCCCTGTTATCCCACTATATACCGTGGGCGTCGTGTCATCCCTCTATATACCGTGGGCGTCCTGTCATCCCTCTATATACCGTGGGCGTTCTGTCATCCCTCTATATTCCGTGGGCGTCGTGTCATCCCTCTATATACCGTGGGCGTCCTGTCATCCCTCTATATACCGTGAGCGTCCTGTCATCCCTCTATATACCGTGGGCGCCCTGTTATCCCACTATATACCGTGGGCGTCCTGTTATCCCTCTATATACCATGGGCGTCCTGTCATCCCACTATATACCCCGGGCGTCCTGTCATCCCTCTATATACCGTGGGCGTCCTGTCATCCCTCTATATACCGTGGGCGTTCTGTCATCCCTCTATATACCGTAGGCGTCCTGTCATCCCTCTATATACCATGGGCGTCCTGTCATCTCACTATATACCCCGGGCGTCCTGTCATCCCTCTATGTACCGTGGGCGTCCTGTCATCCCTCTATATACCGTGGGCGTCCTGTCATCCCACTCTATACCGTGGGCGTCCTGTTATCCCACTATAAACCGTGGGCGCTCTGTCATCCCTCTTTATACCGTGGGCGTCCTGTCATCCCACTATATACCCCGGGCGTCCTGTCATCCCTCTATATACCGTGGGCGTCCTGTCATCCCTCTATATTCCGCGGGCGTCCTGTCATCCCTCTATATACCGTGGGCGTCCTGTCATCCCACTATATACCGTGGGCGTCCTGTCATCCCTCTATATTCCGCGGGCGTCCTGTCATCCCTCTATATACCGTGGGCGTCCTGTCATCCCACTATATACCGTGGGCGTCCTGTTATCCCACTATATACCATGGGCGCTCTGTCATCCCTCTATATACCGTGGGCGTCCTGTCATCCCTCTATATACCGTTGGCGCCCTGTTATCCCACTATATACCGTGGGCGTCGTGTCATCCCTCTATATACCGTGGGCGTCGTGTTATCCCTCTATATACCGTGGGCGTCCTGTCATCCCACTATATTCCGCGGGCGTCCTGTTATCCCACTATATACCGTGGGCGCCCTGTTATCCCACTATATACCGTGAGCGTCCTGTCATTCCACTATATACCGTGGGCGCCCTGTCATCCCACTATATACCGTGGGCGTCCTGTCATCCAACTATATACCGTGGGCGTCCTGTCATTCCACTATATACCCCGGGCGTCCTGTCATCCCTCTATATGCCGTGGGCGTCCTGTCATCCCACTATATACCGTGGGCGTCTTGTCATCCCTCTATATACCGTGGGCGCCCTGTCATCCCAGTATTCACCGTGGGCGCCCTGTCATCCCACTATATACCGTGGGCGTCCTGTCATCCCACCATATACCGTGGGCGTCCTGTCATCCCCCTATATACCGTGGGCGTCCTGTCATCCCTCTATATACCGTGGGCGCCCTGTTATCCCACTATATACCGTTGGCATTGTGTCATCCCTCTATATACCGTGGGCGTCCTGTCATCCCTCTATATACCGTGGGCGCCCTGTTATCCCACTATATACCGTGGGCGTCGTGTCATCCCTCTATATACCGTGGGCGCCCTGTTATCCCACTATATACCGTGGGCGTCCTGTTATCCCTCTATATACCATGGGCGTCCTGTCATCCCACTATATACCCCGGGCGTCCTGTCATCCCTCTATATACCGTGGGCGTCCTGTCATCCCTCTATATACCGTGGGCGTTCTGTCATCCCTCTATATACCGTGGGCGTCCTGTCATCCCTCTATATACCGTGGGCGCCCTGTTATCCCACTATATACCGTGGGCGTCCTGTTATCCCTCTATATACCATGGGCGTCCTGTCATCCCACTATATACCCCGGGCGTCCTGTCATCCCTCTATATACCGTGGGCGTCCTGTCATCCCTCTATATACCGTGGGCGTTCTGTCATCCCTCTATATACCGTGGGCGTCCTGTCATCCCTCTATATACCATGGGCGTCCTGTCATCTCACTGTATACCCCGGGCGTCCTGTCATCCCTCTATGTACCGTGGGCGTCCTGTCATCCCTCTATATGCCGTGGGCGTCCTGTCATCCCACTCTATACCGTGGGCGTCCTGTTATCCCACTATAAACCGTGGGCGCTCTGTCATCCCTCTTCATACCGTGGGCGTCCTGTCATCCCACTATATACCCCGGGCGTCCTGTCATCCCTCTATATACCGTGGGCGCTCTGTCATCCCTCTATTAACCGTGGGCGTCGTGTCATCCCTCTATATACCGTGGGCGCCCTGTCATCCCTCTATATTCCGTGGGCGTCCTGTCATCCCTCTATATACCGTGGGCGTCTTGTTATCCCACTATATACCGTGGGCGCCCTGTTATCCCTCTATATACCGTGGGCGCTCTGTCATCCCTCTATATACCATGGTCGCCCTGTCATCCCTCTATATACCGTGGGCGTCCTGTCATCCCTCTATATACCGTGGGCGTCCTGTGATCCCTCTATATACCGTGGGCGCTCTGTCATCCCTCTATATACCATGGTCGCCATGTCATCCCTCTATATACCGTGGGCGCTCTGTCATCCCTCTATTAACCGTGGGCGTCGTGTCATCCCTCTATATACCGTGGGCGCCCTGTCATCCCTCTATATTCCGTGGGCGTCCTGTCATCCCTCTATATACCGTGGGCGCCCTGTCATCCCTCTATATTCCGTGGGCGTCCTGTCATCCCTCTATATACCGTGGGCGTCCTGTCATCCCACTATATACCGTGGGCGTCCTGCTATCCCACTATATACCGTGTGTGTCCTGTTATACCACTATATACCATGGGCGCTCTGTCATCCCTCTATATACCGTGGGCGTCCTGTTATCCCACTATATACCGTGGGCGTCCTGTCATCCCACCATATACCGTGGGCGTCCTGTCATCCCCTATATACCGTGGGCGTCCTGTCATCCCTCTATATACCGTGGGCGCCCTGTTATCCCACTATACACCGTGGGCGTCCTGTCATCCCTCTATATACCGTGGGCGTTCTGTCATCCCTCTATATACCGTGGGCGTCCTGTCATCCCTCTATATACCGTGGGCGTCGTGTCATCCCTCTATATACCGTGGGCGTCCTGTCATCCCTCTATATACCGTGGGCGTCGTGTTATCCCTCTATATACCGTGGGCGTCCTGTCATCCCTCTATATACCGTGGGCGTCCTGTTATCCCTCTATATACCGTGGGCGTCCAGTCATCCCTCTATATACCGTGGGCGCCCTGTTATCCCACTATATACCGTGGGCGTCGTGTCATCCCTCTATATACCGTGGGCGTCCTGTCATCCCTCTATATACCGTGGGCACCCTGTTATCCCACTATATACCGTGGGCGTCCTGTTATCCCTCTATATACCATGGGCGTCCTGTCATCCCACTATATACCCCGGGCGTCCTGTCATCCCTCTATATACCGTGGGCGTCCTGTCATCCCTCTATATACCGTGGGCGTTCTGTCATCCCTCTATATACCGTGGGCGTCCTGTCATCCCTCTATATACCATGGGCGTCCTGTCATCTCACTATATACCCCGGGCGTCCTGTCATCCCTCTATGTACCGTGGGCGTCCTGTCATCCCTCTATATACCGTGGGCGTCCTGTCATCCCACTCTATACCGTGGGCGTCCTGTTATCCCACTATAAACCGTGGGCGCTCTGTCATCCTCCTTTATACCGTGGGCGTCCTGTCATCCCACTATATACCCCGGGCGTCCTGTCATCCCTCTATATACCGTGGGCGTCCTGTCATCCCTCTATATTCCGCGGGCGTCCTGTCATCCCTCTATATACCGTGGGCGTCCTGTCATCCCACTATATACCGTGGGCGTCCTGTCATCCCTCTATATTCCGCGGGCGTCCTGTCATCCCTCTATATACCGTGGGCGTCCTGTCATCCCACTATATACCGTGGGCGTCCTGTTATCCCACTATATACCATGGGCGCTCTGTCATCCCTCTATATACCGTGGGCGTCCTGTCATCCCTCTATCTACCGTTGGCGCCCTGTTATCCCACTATATACCGTGAGCGTCCTGTCATCCCACTATATACCGCGGGCGTCCTGTTATCCCACTATATACCGTGGGCGTCCTGTCATCCCACTATATTCCGCGGGCGTCCTGTTATCCCACTATATACCGTGGGCGCCCTGTTATCCCACTATATACCGTGAGCGTCCTGTCATTCCACTATATACCGTGGGCGTCCTGTCATCCAACTATCTACCGTTGGCGCCCTGTTATCCCACTATATACCGTGGGCGTCGTGTTATCCCACTATATACCGTTGGCGCCCTGTTATCCCACTATATACCGTGGGCGCCCTGTCATCCCACTATATACCGTGGGCGTCCTGTCATCCAACTATATACCGTGGGCGTCCTGTTATCCCTCTATATACCGTGGGCGTCGTGTTATCCCTCTATATACCGTGGGCGCCCTGTCATCCCACTATATACCGTGGGCGTCCTGTCATCCCACCATATACCGTGGGCGTCCTGTCATCCCCCTATATACCGTGGGCGTCCTGTCATCCCTCTATATACCGTGGGCGCCCTGTTATCCCACTATATACCGTGGGCGTCGTGTCATCCCTCTATATACCGTGGGCGTCCTGTCATCCCACTCTATACCGTGGGCGTCCTGTTATCCCACTATAAACCGTGGGCGCTCTGTCATCCCTCTTTATACCGTGGGCGTCCTGTCATCCCACTATATACCCCGGGCGTCCTGTCATCCCTCTATATACCGTGGGCGTCCTGTCATCCCTCTATATTCCGCGGGCGTCCTGTAATCCCTCTATATACCGTGGGCGTCCTGTCATCCCACTATATACCGTGGGCGTCCTGTCATCCCTCTATATTCCGCGGGCGTCCTGTCATCCCTCTATATACCGTGGGCGTCCTGTCATCCCACTATATACCGTGGGCGTCCTGTTATCCCACTATATACCATGGGCGCTCTGTCATCCCTCTATATACCGTGGGCGTCCTGTCATTCCTCTATATACCGTTGGCGCCCTGTTATCCCACTATATACCGTGGGCGTCGTGTCATCCCTCTATATTCCGTGGGCGCCCTGTCATCCCTCTATATACCGTGGGCGTCCTGTCATCCCTCTATATACCGTGGGCGTCGTGTTATCCCTCTATATACCGTGGGCGTCCTGTCATCCCACTATATTCCGCGGGCGTCCTGTTATCCCACTATATACCATGGGCGCTCTGTCATCCCTCTATATACCGTGGGCGTCCTGTCATCCCTCTATATACCGTTGGCGCCCTGTTATCCCACTATATACCGTGGGCGTCGTGTCATCCCTCTATATACCGTGGGCGTCGTGTTATCCCTCTATATACCGTGGGCGTCCTGTCATCCCACTATGTTCCGCGGGCGTCCTGTTATCCCACTATATACCGTGGGCGCCCTGTCATCCCACTATATACCGTGGGCGTCCTGTCATCCAACTATATACCGTGGGCGTCCTGTCATTCCACTATATACCCCGGGCGTCCTGTCATCCCTCTATATGCCGTGGGCGTCCTGTCATCCCACTATATACCGTGGGCGTCCTGTCATCCCTCTATATACCGTGGGCGCCCTGTCATCCCAGTATTCACCGTGGGCGCCCTGTCATCCCATTATATACCGTGGGCGCCCTGTCATCCCACTATATACCATGGGCGTCCTGTCATTCCTCTATATTCCGTGGGCGTCCTGTCATTCCTCTATGTTCCGTGGGCGTCCTGTCATCCCACTATATACCGTGGGCGCCCTGTCATCCCACTATATACCGTGGGCGTCCTGTCATCCAACTATTAACCGTCGGCGTCCTGTCATCCCACTATATACCGTGGGCGTCCTGTCATTCCACTATATACCCCGGGCGTCCTGTCATCCCTCTATATACCGTGGGCGTCCTGTCATCCCACTATATACCGTGGGCGTCCTGTCATCCCCCTATATACCGTGGGCGCCCTGTCATCCCACTATTCACCGTGGGCGCCCTGTCATCCCATTATATACCGTGGGTGCCCTGTCATCCCACTATATACCATAGGCGCCCTGTCATCCCACTAAATACCGTGGGCGCCCTGTCATAAACTATACAACGTGGTCGTCCTGTCATCCCACTATATACCGTTGGCCTCCTGTCATCCCACTATTCACCGTGGGCGCCCTGTCATCCCATTATATACAGTGGGCGCCCTGTCATCCCATTATATACCGTGGGCGCCCTGTCATTGCACTTTATATCATGGGCGCCCTGTCATCACACCCTTAGAGCGCGGGGATCAACTTTAGTCGTCAGAAACTAGGGCGGGGGCCCTAGGGTAGTGGTTAGCACCGCTGCCTTTCACGCCAGAGTCCTTGGTTCGGTTCCCGGTCTCGGCGGTTTGAAAGAAACAAAATTGTTTCTTCCCCATCCACGTGTGAAAGTTAGTATTGTGGGGAGCTTCCGTGACCGAGAGGTAGCGTGCTCGGCCTCAGACCGCCAGGGCTCGAATTTCGAATCCTGTGTCTGGAGGACAGTGTCATCTCAATCATCTCACCATCCTCATTCGGTTCTCCTGGCCCAGTTTAGCCTATAAGTGCACAAAGGTGGCCTAAAGCCCGATTCATTTCATTTCATTTTTCATTTGTCATCACACTAAATACCGTGAGCGCCCCATCATGCACTATGCAACGTGGGCGCCCTGTCATCCCACTATTCACCGTGGGCGCCCTGTCATACACGATACAACGTGGGCGTCCTGTCATCCCACTACATACCATGAGCGTCCTGTCATCCCACTATTCACCGTGAGCTCCTGTCATCCCTCTATATACCGTGGGCGTCCTGTCATCAAACTATATACCGTGAGCGTCCTGTCATCCCACTATTCACCGTGGGCGCCTGTCATCCACTATACAACGTGGATGACCTGTTATCCCACTATATACCGTGGGCGTCCTGTTATCCCACTATATACCGTGGGCGCCCTGTTATCCCACTATATACCGTGGGCACCCTGTCATCCCTCTATATTCCGTGGGCGTCCTGTCATCCCTCTATATACCGTGGGCGCCCTGTCATCCCTCTATACACCGTTGGCGTCCTGTCATCCCACTATATACCGTGGGCGCCCTGTCATCCCACTATATACCATGGTCGCCCTGTCATCCCTCTATATACCGTGGGCGTCCTGTCATCCCACTATATACCGTGGGCGTCCTGTTATCCCACTATATACCGTGGGCGCCCTGTCATCCCTCTATATACCGTGGGCGTCCTGTCATCCCTCTATATACCGTGGGCGCTCTGTCATCGCTCTATATACCGCGGGCGTCGTGTCATCCACTATATACCGTGGGCCCTTTTGTCATCCCTCTATATTCCGTGGGCGTCCTGTTATCCCACTATATACCGTGGGCGCCCTGTCATCCCTCTATATTCCGTGGGCGTCCTGTCATCCCTCTATATACCGTGGGCACCCTGTCATCCCACTATATACCGTGGGCACCCTGTCATCCCACTATATACCGTGGGCACCCTGTCATCCCACTATATACCGTGGGCGTCCTGTCATCCCTCTATATGTCCACTGTTCTTCATGATGACAAGCCAGACATTATGTCCCCGGTGTATAGGCCACCAAAGATCCTCACTGCAGACATGCACTCCGCACAGTAATGATCTGTGCCAAATGGCAGTAACTGCTTATATTTACAAGTAAGCTGATACTGCTTCTTGGTTTTTTATATATTGTCTGTTTCTTCATACAACGTTTGTTTTCATGGTTTTATAGACGATGAAACATATTATAATAAATTAGTTAATTATCGAATATCTAGCACAAACTATTTAGTAATATCCAACTTCAAGTGATGTAAAATAGTTCAGACGAAATAAATATATCCCATAGTCTACCGAATTATTTAATTAAATGAGCATGTAATCAGGGGCAGTTTTACTTGACTTAGGATAGGTCATTGTTAATGTTCAATCTTACACATGTAGGACTGGGGATAGGTCATTGTTCAATCTTACACATGTAGGACTGGGGATAGGTCATTGTTCAATCTTACACGTGTAGGACTGGGGATAGGTCCTTGTTCAATCTTACACGTGTAGGACTGGGGGTAGGTCATTGTTCAATCTTACACGTGTAGGACTGGGTATAGGTCATCGTTCAATCTTACACGTTTAGGACTGGGTGTAGGTCATCGTTCAATCTTACACATGTAGGACTGGGGGTAGGTCATTGTTCAATCTTACACATGTAGGACTGGGGGTAGGTCATCGTTCAATCTTACACGTGTAGGACTGGGGATAGGTCATCGTTCAATCTTACACGTGTAGGACTGGGGGTAGGTCATTGTTCAATCTTACACGTGTAGGACTGGGGGTAGGTCATTTTTCAATCTTACACATGTAGGACTGGGGGTAGGTCATTGTTCAATCTTACACGTGTAGGACTGGGGGTAGGTCATTGTTCAATCTTACACATGTAGGACTGGGGGTAGGTCATCGTTCAATCTAACACATGTAGGACTGGGGATAGGTCATTGTTCAATCTTACACGTGTAGGACTGGGGATAGGTCATTGTTCAATCTTACACATGTAGGACTGGGGGTAGGTCATTGTTCAATCTTACACATGTAGGACCGGGGATAGGTCATCGTTCAATCTTACACGTGTAGGACTGGGGGTAGGTCATCGTTCAATCTTACACATGTAGGACTGGGGGTAGGTCATTGTTCAATCTTACACATGTAGGACTGGGGGTAGGTCATTGTTCAATCTTACACATGTAGGACTGGGGGTAGGTCATTGTTCAATCTTACACATGTAGGACTGGGGGTAGGTCATCGTTCAATCTTACACGTGTAGGACTGGGGATAGGTCATCGTTCAATCTTACACGTGTAGGACTGGGGGTAGGTCATTGTTCAATCTTACACGTGTAGGACTGGGGGTAGGTCATTGTTCAATCTTACACATGTAGGACTGGGGGTAGGTCATTGTTCAATCTTACACATGTAGGACTGGGGTAGGTCATCGTTCAATCTAACACATGTAGGACTGGGGATAGGTCATTGTTCAATCTTACACGTGTAGGACTGGGGATAGGTCATTGTTCAATCTTACACATGTAGGACTGGGGATAGGTCATCGTTCAATCTTACACGTGTAGGACTGGGGGTAGGTCATCGTTCAATCTTACACATGTAGGACTGGGGGTAGGTCATTGTTCAATCTCACACATGTAGGACTGGGGGTAGGTCATTGTTCAATCTTACACATGTAGGACTGGGGGTAGGTCATTGTTCAATCTTACACGTGTAGGACTGGGGTTAGGTCATTGTTCAATCTTACACATGTAGGACTGGGGATAGGTCATCGTTCAATCTTACACATGTAGGACTGGGGGTAGGTCATCGTTAAATCTTACACGTGTAGGACTAGGGGTAGGTCATTGTTCAATCTTACACATGTAGGACTGGAGATATGTCATCGTTCAATCTTACACATGTAGGACTTGGGGTAGGTCATTGTTCAATCTTACACGTGTAGGACTGGGGATAGGTCATCGTTCAATCTTACACATGTAGGACTGGGGATATGTCATTGTTCAATCTTACACATGTAGGACTGGGGGTAGGTCATCGTTCAATCTTACACATGTAGGACTGGGGGTCGGCCATCGTTCAATCTTACACGTGTAGGACTGAGGGTCGGCCATCGTTCAATCTTACACGTGTAGGACTGGGGGTCGGCCATCGTTCAATCTTACACATGTAGGACCGGGGGGTAGGTCATCGTTCAATCTTACACATGTAGGACTGGGGGTAGGTCATTGTTCAATCTTACACATGTAGGACTGGGGATAGGTCATCGTTCAATCTTACACATGTAGGACTGGGGATATGTCATTGTTCAATCTTACACATGTAGGACTGGGGGTACGTCATCGTTCAATCTTACACATGTAGGACTGGGGGTAGGTCATTGTTCAATCTTACACATGTAGGACTGGGGATAGGTCATCGTTCAATCTTACACATGTAGGACTGAGGGTCGGCCATCGTTCAATCTTACACGTGTAGGACTGGGGGTAGGTCATTGTTCAATCTTACACGTGTAGGACTGGGGATATGTCATTGTTTAATCTTACACATGTAGGACTGGGGTTAGGTCATTGTTCAATCTTACACATGTAGGACTGGGGATAGGTCATCGTTCAATCTTACACGTGTAGGACTGGGGGTAGGTCATTGTTCAATCTTACACGTGTAGGACTGGGGATATGTCATTGTTCAATCTTACACATGTAGGACTGGGGGTAGGTCATTGTTCAATCTTACACATGTAGGACTGGGGATAGGTCATCGTTCAATCTTACACGTGTAGGACTGGGGGTAGGTCATTGTTCAATCTTACACGTGTAGGACTGGGGGTAGGTCATTGTTCAATCTTACACATGTAGGACTGGGGATAGGTCATTGTTCAATCTTACACATGTAGGACTGGGGATAGGTCATTGTTCAATCTTACACATGTAGGACTGGGTATAGGTCATCGTTCAATCTTACACATGTAGGACTGGGGGTCGGCCATCGTTCAATCTTACACGTGTAGGACTGGGTATAGGTCATCGTTCAATCTTACACATGTAGGACTGGGGATAGGTCATTGTTCAATCTTACACATGTGAGACTGGGGGTAGGTCATTGTTCAATCTTACACGTGTAGGACTGGGGTTAGGTCATTGTTCAATCTTACACATGTAGGACTGGGGATAGGTCATCGTTCAATCTTACACGTGTAGGACTGGGGGTAGGTCATTGTTCAATCTTACACATGTAGGACTGGGGGTAGGTCATTGTTCAATCTTACACGTGTAGGACTGGGGGTAGGTCATCGTTCAATCTTACACATGTAGGACTGGGGGTAGGTCATTGTTCAATCTTACACATGTAGGACTGGGGATATGTCATTGTTCAATCTTACACATGTAGGACTGGGGGTAGGTCATCGTTCAATCTTACACATGTGGGACTGGGGGTAGGTCATTGTTCAATCTTACACATGTAGGACTGGGGATAGGTCATTGTTCAATCTTACACATGTAGGACTGGGGGTAGGTCATTGTTCAATCTTACACATGTAGGACTGGGGGTAGGTCATTGTTCAATCTTACACGTGTAGGACTGGGGATATGTCATTGTTCAATCTTACACATGTAGGACTGGGGATAGGTCATCGTTCAATCTTACACGTGTAGGACTGGGGGTAGGTCATTGTTCAATCTTACACATGTAGGACTCGGGGTAGGTCATTGTTCAATCTTACACGTGTAGGACTGGGGTCAGGTCATTGTTCAATCTTACACATGTAGGACTGGGGATAGGTCATCGTTCAATCTTACACGTGTAGGACTGGGGGTAGGTCATTGTTCAATCTTACACGTGTAGGACTGGGGATATGTCATTGTTCAATCTTACACATGTAGGACTGGGGGTAGGTCATCGTTCAATCTTACACATGTGGGACTGGGGGTAGGTCATTGTTCAATCTTACACGTGTAGGACTGGGGATAGGTCATCGTTCAATCTTACACATGTAGGACTGGGGGTAGGTCATTGTTCAATCTTACACATGTAGGACTGGGGGTAGGTCATTGTTCAATCTTACACGTGTAGGACTGGGGGTAGGTCATCGTTCAATCTTACACATGTAGGACTGGGGGTAGGTCATTGTTCAATCTTACACATGTAGGACTGGGGATAGGTCATTGTTCAATCTTACACATGTAGGACTGGGGATAGGTCATTGTTCAATCTTACACGTGTAGGACTGGGGATAGGTCATTGTTCGTCACATGGTCACGCTCTCATCACGTGACATGCCAGGTAACTGGCGCTCTCAGATGATAAGATTGAGCTTTTGTCTGTATGCCGACACAATGTCGTTAATCTGCTCTGCAAAGTCAAATGAGAGCACTTAACTGTTTTTTTGGCTTTGCTATATCGTATTGCTAAGCCATATCTCCCACTGAATGATCAGTCAGATATTCTTTATCCATTTGAAGTTGGAATTGCTCACGCACTTTCCAGCTCAAATGAATGTTTATTTGTGAAAATATGTTTATTTGTGAAAAAACACCCCCCCCCCCCCCTCGAATTACATTGTTTTCATAACCTAATAACCTTCGACACACACAGACACAGAGAAAGTGTCAAATTAAAAAAAATATGTTCCCGTGCCTGATTTACTCATTGTATTATCTGTATTATCTGCGAGAAAGGAATTCAGTAGAGTCCGTTATAATCTCGCGTCATTAACCCTCTCAGCACGGGTAGCGCCATTAAATACTAGTTTATTGATTACCGTTATTCGGACTGCACGGACTGAAGCATGCTGGTGATCATCTCAAATTATTGTAACGTTAGTGTCAGCGTCAGTGTCAGTCTCAGCGTCAGTGTCAGCGTCAGTGTCAGCGTCAGCGTCAGTGTCAGCATCAGCGTCAGCAGCGTCAGTGTCAGCATCAGCGTCAGCGTCAGTGTCAGCCTCAGTGTCAGTGTTACTGTCAGCGTTATTGGGCTGACCACTCTAAGCGATGATCTGAACGGACTGGTCACTCTAAGCGGGGATCTCACCGGGCTGGTCACTCTAAGCGGGGATTTCACTGGGCTGGCCACTCTAAACAGGAACCTCGATCACCGGGCTGGTCACTCTAAGCCGGGATCTCACTGGGCTGGTCACTCAAAGCGGGGATCTCACCAGGCTGGTCACTCTAAGCGGGGATCTCACCGGGCTGGTCACTCTAAGCGGGGATCTCACCAGGCTGGCCACTCTAAGCGGGGATCTCACCAGGCTGGTCACTCTAAGCGGGGATCTCACCAGGCTGGTCACTCTAAGCGGGGATCTCACCGGGCTGGCCACTCTAAGCGAGGATCTCACCAAGCTGGTCACTCTAAGCGGGGATCTCACCGGGCTGGCCACTCTGAGCGGGATCTCACCAGGCTGACCACTCTAAGCCAGGATCTCACCGGGCTGGCCACTCTAAGTGGGGATCTCACCGGGCTGACCACTCTAAGCGGGGATCTCACCGGGCTAGCCACTCTAAGCGGGGATCTCACCGGGCTGGCCACTCTAAGCGGGGATCTCACCGGGCTGGCCATTCTAAGCGGGGATCTCACCGGGCTGGCCACTCTAAGTGGGGATCTCACCAGGCTGGCCACTCTAAGCGGGATCTCACCGGGCTGGCCACTCTAAGCGAGCTGGCCACTCTAAGCGGGCTGGTCACTCTAAGCGGAGATCTTACTGGGCTTGTAACTCTAAGCGGGGATCTCACCAGGCTGGCCACTCTAAGCGGGGATCTCACTGGGCTGGCCGCTCTAAGCAGGGATCTGAACGGACTGGCCACTCTAAGTGGGGATCTCACCAGGCTGGCCACTCTAAGCCGGGATCTCACCGGGCTGATCACTCTAAGCGGGGACCTCACCGGGCTGACCACTTTAAGCAGGGATCTTACCGGGCTGGCCACTCTAGGTGGTGATCTCACTGGGCTGGCCACTCTAAGCGGGGATCTCACCGGGCTGGCCACTCTAAGCGGGGATCTCACTGGGCTGGCCACTCTAAGCGGGGATCTTACCGGGCTGGCCACTCTAAGTGGGGATCTCACCTGGCTGGCCACTCTAAGTGGGGATCGCACCGGGCTGGCCACTCTAAGCGGGGATCTTACCGGGCTGGCCACTCTAAGTGGGGATCTCACTGTGCTGACCACTCTAAGCGGGAATCTCACCGGGCTGACCACTCTAAGCCGGGATCTCACTGGGCTGGTCACTCTAAGTGGGGATCTCTACCGGGCTGGCCACTCTAAGCGGGGATCTCACCGGGCTGGTCACTCTAAGCGGGGATCTCACTGGGCTGGCCACTCTAAGTGGGGTTCTCACCTGGCTGGCCACTCTGAGCGGGATCTCACCAGGCTGGTCACTCTAAGCGGGGATCTCACTGGGCTGGTCACTCTAAGCCGGGATCTCACCAGGCTGACCACTCTAAGCGGGGATCTCACCAGGCTGGCCCCTCTAAGCGGGGATCTCACCTGGCTGGCCTCTCTAAGCCGGGATCTCACTGGGCTGGTCACTCTAAGCGGGGATCTCACTGGGCTGGTCACTCTAAGCGGGGATCTCACCGGGCTGGTCACTCTAAGCGGGGATCTCACCGGGCTGGTCACTCTAAGCGGGGATCTCACTGGGCTGGTCACTCTAAGCGGGGATCTCACCAGGCTGGTCACTCTAAGCGGGGATCTCACCGGGCTGGTCACTCTAAGCAGGGATCTCACCGGGCTGGCCTCTCTAAGCGGGGATCTCACCGGGCTGGCCACTCTAAGCGGGGATCTCACCGGGCTGGCCACTCTAAGCCGGGATCTCACTGGGATGGTCACTCTAAGCGGGGATCTCACCGGGCTGGCCACTCTGAGCGAGCTGGCCACTCTAAGCGGGCTGGTCACTCTAAGCGGAGATCTTACTGGGCTGATCACTCTAAGTGGGGATCTCACCGGGCTGGCCACTCTAAGCAGGGATCTCACCAGGCTGGTCACTCTAAGCGGAGATCTCACCGGGCTGGCCTCTCTAAGCCGGGATCTCACTGGGCTGGCCACTCTAAGCGGGGTTCTCACCAGGCTGGCCTCTCTAAGCGGGGATCTCACTGGGCTGGTCACTCTAAGCGGGGATCTCACCGGGCTGGCCACTCTAAGCGGGGATCTCACCGGGCTGACCACTCTAAACGGGGATCTCACTGGGCTGGCCACTCTAAGCGGGGTTCTCACCTGGCTGGCCACTCTGAGCGGGGATCTCACTGGGCTGGTCACTCTAAGCCGGGATCTCACTGGGTTGGTCACTCTAAGCGGTGATCTCACCGGGCTGGCCTCTCTAAGCGGGGATCTCACCAGGCTGGCCACTCTAACCGGGGATCTCACTGGGCTGGCCCCTCTAAGCGGGGATCTCACCGGGCTGGCCTCTCTAAGCCGGGATCTCACTGGGCTGGTCAATCTAAGCGGGGATCTCACCAGGCTGGTCACTCTAAGCGGGGATCTCACCAGGCTGGTCACTCTAAGCGGGGATCTCACCGGGCTGGCCACTCTAAGCGGGGATCTCACCGGGCTGGTCACTCTAAGCGGGGATCTCACTGGGATGGTCACTCTAAGCGGGGATCTCACCAGGCTGGCCACTCTAAGCGGGGATCTCACCGGGCTGGCCACTCTAAGCGGGGATCTCACTGGGATGGTCACTCTAAGCGGGGATCTCACTGGGCTGGCCACTCTGAGCGAGCTGGCCACTCTAAGCGGGCTGGTCACTCTAAGCGGAGATCTTACTGGGCTGATCACTCTAAGTGGGGATCTCACCGGGCTGGCCACTCTAAGCGGGGATCTCACCAGGCTGGTCACTCTAAGCGGGGACCTCACCGGGCTGGCCTCTCTAAGCGGGGATCTCACCAGGCTGGCCTCTCTAAGCGGGGATCTCACCAGGCTGGCCTCTCTAAGCCGGGATCTCACTGGGCTGGCCACTCTAAGCGGGGATCTCACCGGGCTGGCCACTCTAAGCCGGGATCTCACTGGGCTGGTCACTCTAAGCGGGGATCTCACTGGGCTGGCCACTCTAAGCGGGGATCTCACTGGGCTGGTCACTCTAAGCGGTGATCTCACCGGGCTGGTCACTCTAAGTGGGGATCTCACTGGGCTGGTCACTCTAAGTGGGGATCTCACCAGGCTGGTCATTCTAAGCGGGGATCTCACCGGGCTGGCCACTCTAAGCGGGGATCTCACTGGGCTGACCACTCTAAGTGAGCATCTCACTGGGCTGGCCTCTCTAAGCGGGGATCTCACCGGGCTGGCCACTCTAAGCGGGGATCTCACCAGGCTGGCCACTCTAAGCGGGGATCTCACCAGGCTGGTCACTCTAAGCGGGGATCTCACTGGGCTTGCCACTCAAAGCGGGGATCTCACCGGCTGGTCACTCTAAGCGGGGATCTCACCAGGCTGGCACTCTAAGCGGGGATCTCACTGGGCTGGTCACTCTAAGCGGGGATCTCACCGCCTGGTCACTCTAAGCGGGGATCTCACCGGGCTGGCCACTCTAAGCGGGGATCTTACCGGGCTGGCCTCTCTAAGCGTGTATCTCACCAGGCTGACCACTCTAAGCGGGGATCTGTTAGTCACAGGGCTGGCCACTATTTGGCGACATTGGCGTATTTTTATTGTGTGATATTCACCAAATCTTCTCCAAGATCACCGCCACTATTCAGGAACCCTGACGATTGCTCCAAAATTCTCAAACAGTTGTTGCTTTATCAAAATATTCAGCAGGTAATGGCAAACTATTCGCCGGGCTCGCCAAATGTAAGTCAGCTGCTCGCCACATTCGCCATTTGTTCACCAAACAGTTCTCAAACACTCTCCAGTTCTGATGATTGCCGAATGATCTCAAAATAATCACCTTTTCGTCGCCAAATGATCGCAGAATTCGCCAGTTATTCGGCGATGCCGTCCATGTTTTGTCACCTAATTTGTCACCAACTGTTCGCTGATTTAATAAAATGAGTGTGATATTGCAATATGCGAACAGTTGGTGACAAATTTATCGCCAAAACTTTCCGCAAAAAAATCGACAATTGATTTCCGTTTGGTGAGAATAAACAGCATTAACAATGTCATACATAATATTGTTCCCTCAGCGAAATTATAATACAAACATCAGGGCCGTTCCAAGGACCCCCCCCCCCCCCTCCGTAAAGACGGGATAGAATGAGCGGGCGAAAGACGAATTGAGATTTACGTTAGCTGCGCGAAATTTGTCGTGCTCCTGCAATATTTACGCGGCGCAACAAACCAGCAAAACGAGACGTTGAGCCAATGTCGGCTTAACGGTGGGCAACTGTGTACGACGCTGGCCCAACATTAATCCAACACTGGTTCAACGTCTCATGTTTACTGGGAATCTCTAGAGATGCGATAAACCTCTGTTTTTCTTTTCCGCTCCACTTTTTTCTGGATTTCAAGACTCTCTCCTGTTTTCTGAGATGTTTTATTAGCCAGTGGCCATGTCATGCGGTTTTTCTTCATAATTAACATGCACCGCGGTTTTGAGATTTAGAACAATAATAATTACAAACAAATCGAAACCCTTGTACTGCCAGGGCCGTATATATTCCTTATACTGCCAGGGCCGTATATAGCCCTTGTACTGCTACAGCCATAACCCTTATATTGCTAGGGCCGTATATAACCCTTGTACTGCTAGGGCCGTATATAGCCCTTGTACTGCTAGGGCCGTATATAAACCTTGTACTGCTAGGGCCGTATATAACACTTGTACTGCTAGGGCCGTATATAACCCTTGTACTGCTAGGGCCGTATATAACCCTTGTACTGCTAGGGCCGTATATAACCTTTGTACTACTAGGCCCGTATGAAACCCTTGTACTACTAGTGCCGTATATAACCCTTGTACTGCTAGGGCCGTGTATAACCCTTGTACTGCCAGGGCTGTATATAACCCTTGTATTGCTAGGGCCGTATATAACCTTTGTACTACTCAAGACAATGGTATATTCCATAAGAAAAATGGTGTGATCTACAAAAGAGGTTATCAGCTTTCTGTTGTCGTATTGACCCTGCGTTTTGTACAAAATCCCTTTATCTTTATTCACTGTGAGGTGGGAATTGCGGCATGGAAATGTCGGGGACGAATATGTTTCAATCAGATTGATTCTCCATTTAAAATAATCATGATTTCTATAATTAATTGGTAGATTGTGAAACAATCCATATCGTGCCAGACAGATTTTCTGTCGGGCAGACTCAGCCGGCATTAACATAATCGTGCAGATGTCCCTAAAATCACATCCTAATGCCATATAATTGATAACATTATAATTTTATATAATGCAATGAGGCAAATACGCATTAAAACGTCTATATAGTGTCGATAATTAGTCTTTTTTCGGTCATACCGTCCAGAAAACCGAATTCACGACAAAGGTTTGGAGATGAAGATTTTATTATTTTTTGTGTGTTTGTGTTTGCGAGAGCATTCATCTCAACAGGATCGCCTTTTCTAAATTCCTTGTCTAACCTTTAATTTAGACACATGCTGTGTTTTAGGTGTTGTCATTATGTGTTGTCCTTTTTTATGTTTTGTCCTTACTGTAATAAATTTAAGGAACAAGCTTACAGGTCGAATAAAGTGATGTTAAGTTTTAGCGAAATAATCAAAGCTGTATGTCACAATGATGTAGAATTTCATAACATTTGCGTCCATTGATTATCAGTTATTAGAAAAAGTCACTGCATAACAAACATCATGTTATCAAAATTCGGTCACAGCAAAATTGCCACTTTTAACGTTTCAATCGCGAATTGCTTACGCTACCACCTTCTCGAACATCTTTTAAATCTTACTTCTACTGACAGGAGATGTCAGCTTAAATCCGGGTCCCGCCGGCTCAAATGACAGAATTTAAATTGCAATAATGAATGTTTGATCTATTCAACCGAAAACTGCACCCAGTCCCCCCCTCCCCGCATGGTTAAAAAATGATGAAACACAACAAACTATAGCTGATATCTAACCTCCTGGCTATTCGTTTTTTCACGAATCAGCGGGCAGGAGGAGGTTTAGGCATTCTAGGTTCTGACCAATTCAAAACCGATATTCATCATCTGCCATCTTTTCAAACGTTCGAAGCGATTTCTGCACGTATCGGAAACTATTTGTTCAGTGGTTTCTTTGTCTGCTATAGGCTTCAAATCGGTGCATCTCAATCTTTTGATAAAATTCAAGATTTACTAGAGAACATGGTAACACTACATGACAATTTGTAGATATTGTGAGATTTCATCTTACATCTAGAGAACTCAAACCAAAAAAACCCAATAAATTCAATGAAATCCTCACATTTTTCGATCTGAAGCTGCATGTTAATTTTCTCACGTTCATGGTCATTGGCTAGATCTTTTGATCACCAAACGCATTTCTAATTCTTTAAAATCAGTTTCTTTCGGCAGCAGGTATTTCGGACCACCTTGCGGTCATATCAAAAATTAATTGTTGTTAGACGAAATAGAACAAGAAAAAATATAGTTCCGAGAGAAATTGATCATGAATCGTGTCGTATCTAGTTAAGAAACCAGAGACAAATCTCTGAGCACTCAAAAAGTATGATTCTGTCCATAGCTCTATTTTATAGACAAAGACGCTCCTGTAAGTACAAAGATTCTGCCCAGAAAACCACCTACTCCATGTATGAGTCCGACAGTAATAAAGGATAAAACTCGTCGCCACAATTTCAGAACATTCGGACAATACTCGTCGCCTCTGGAACTTCATGTAATAAATAACATTCTGCCCTGAATTCCACCACCGGCTCTTCCAGAATTCATATCAGTAAAATCACTTTGTGACCATTTTTCTAAAGATTTTGTTGATAAAATTGAAACTTCGTTCTAAATTTCCAGAAAAAGTACAGAATATTCCATCAGTGAAAAAAACATAAATCAGATCTAAAATATATGTTGAGATGAAATTAAAAAGTTTATCTTAAGCTCATCGTCAAAATTATGTGATCTGGACCCCATTCCTACAAGCGTGCTGAAAAATTGTCTTAACGTATAAATAACTCCCATCACTGACATAATCAACATTTTAATGGAAACGAGTACATTTCCTCAATATGTCAAAGAAGCTCACATTAGCCCACTACTACTAAAACACATCGCTTCCCAAAAAAACAAACTAAAAAAATATAGGCGTCTATCCAACTTGAGTTCCATTTCCAAAATCTTAGAAAAGGATGCAAGCTCATATATAATAAAGGACCATAATATCTAATCCATTATATATATAATTACAGTCAGCGCTACTGAAAGTACATAACAATATTATTATCAGTACGGTTAAGGTTGAAATTACAGCTCTGACACTTCTTGACTACTCGGCTGCTTTTGACACCATTGACCATGCTACATTGAAAAATAGGCTCTAATCCGTAAAAAGTAATGACACTCTGTCAGATAAAGTCACCCTCTCATATGGAGCACCACAGGGCTCTGTGCTGGGTACACTGCTTTTTATCTTATAAACCACACCACTCAACGCTATAATCTCCAGTTTCGAGATAAACCACAATCTTTATACCGATGATACTCAAATTTACATGTCCTTATCAGTTTCAAACGCCAAGGAATATCTTGTGAAGTTGCTGCATTGTTTAATGGGTTTGTCTGCCTGGATGATAGATTCCAAGCGAAGGTTAATCCTGGCAAGAATTTCTTCTCATTGGGTCCAAACTCCAGCGAGAAAAAATCTGAAATATTTTCCCACGCTTAATTCTAGGTCAAGACACAACTCAATCTGCATGAGCCAAAAACGTTGGTGTTGTATTTGACAGTAGCCTGAATTTCCGAAAGCACATATCGCAAACATGTAGGTCCCGCTTCGATCATATCCCTGACCTGCGTCAAATTCGAAAAAGTCTGCCCTTAGCTCTTACCAAGCAAATTGCATTGGCACTATTCAGTAGCTAGATTACAACGCGTTCAACTGCCTTGCTAGATTGGTCACCAAGACCCCATGTTTTAGTCGTTCCGTTCCTATTCTAAAACAATAACAGTTTCGCATCCATTGAACCCTAAAAGACAACCAACCTGCATATCTTGCTGACTTACTTGTTCGGCCGAAATGCTCAAAATATCCACGCTCCACAAATTCAAATAGATTTGTTGCTCCCCAGCCTTATGAAACGTTCTACATGTACCCATACGTAATGCCCAAACAATTACTTAAATCTGACCTATTTGATCTAATTTTCCCACCCTAGCTCCCACCCTAGCGACCCGGCTCCCTGTTGACGAGCCGGCTTTGGCGCCGGGCTTTGGCCTGGAATATCATATACGATCATGTCAAGGATTTGTGCGTCTCTGAGCTCGGTCCGCTGTAGAAGTTTGATTGATTGATTGATTGATTGATTGATTGATTGATTGATTGATTGATTGATTTGATTGATTGATTGATTGATTGATTGATTGATTGATTGATTGATTGATTGATTGATTGATTGATTGATTGATTGATTGATTGATTGATTGATTGATTGATTAATTGATTGATTGATCGATCGATCGATCGATTGAATGATTGATTGATTGATTGATTGATTGATTGATTGATTGATTGATTGATTGATTGATTGATTGATTGATTGATTGATTGATTGATTGATTGATTGATTGATTGATTGATTGATTGATTGATTGATTGATTGATTGATTGATTGATTGATTGATTGATTGATCTCACAACGTCCTCCCCCTATTGACCAAATATGGCAGTTGAACTCATCCAGAGGTCTGCGACACTGCCCCAAAATTGAAACGGCATTGGGTCGACGTCTCGTGTTTGTATATCAATGTCAATGTCGGGGAGGAATATGTTTTAAGCAGATTTAAAATAATCATGCTTTCTATAATTAATTAGTAGATTGTAAAACAAGCCATATCGTGCCAGACAGATTATCTGTCAAACAGACAGTCATGCAGATGTCTTATCACGCCGCAATAACATAATGGTGCAGGTGTCTCTAAAATCACATATTTTTATATAAAATTGATTCAGTTTTGATTCGACTTTTTTTTATATAATGTAATGAAACAAATACTAATTAAAACATCATAACAGACATGTCTATGTCTGGCCTTTTTTTGTCTGGTTAGATCTATACAAAGTGTCTGCATGGCGACATTGTCCAGGAGCTGTTGAAGTGAGGGGCCGGATTGTCCTGTCTTGCATTCGGCTGATTGTAACCGGCTGATTGTAACCGTATCTTGTTTTTATAGTGTTAATATCTGAAAATGTTGGTGGAGTTAGTGGGTTCATCCCCCACTCTGGTATACAGATCTCTGACGGTGGAGTTAGTGGGTTCATCCCCCTCTCTAGTATTTATATCTCTGATGGTGGAGTTAGTGAGTTCTTCCCCCGCTCTAGTATTTAGATCTCTGATGGTGGAGTTAGTTGGTTCATCCCCTTCTCTAGTATTCAGATCTCTGATGGTGGAGTTAGTTGGTTCATCACCCTCTCTGGTATTTAGATCTCTGATTGTGGAGTTAGTGGGTTCATCCCCCACTCTGGTATACAGATCTCTGATGGTGGAGTTAGTGGGTTCAACCCCCTCTCTAGTATTCAGATCTCTGATGGTGGAGTTAGTGGGTTCATCCCCCGCTCTGGTATTCAGATCTCTGATGGTGGAGTTAGTGGGTTCATCCCCCGCTCTGGTATTAAGATCTCTGATGATGGAGTTAGTGGGTTTATCCCCCTCTCTGGTATTTAGATCTCTGATGGTGGAGTTAGTGGGTTCATCCCCCGCTCTGGTATTAAGATCTCTGATGGTGGAGTTAGTGGGTTTATCCCCCTCTCTGGTATTTAGATCTCTGATGGTGAAGTTAGTGGGTTCAACCCCCTCTCTAGTATTCAGATCTCTGATGGTGGAGTTAGTGGGTTCATCCCCCGCTCTGGTATTTTGATCTCTGATGGTGGAGTCAGTGGGTTTATCCCCCTCTCTGGTATTTAGATCTCTGATGGTGGAGTTAGTGGGTTCATCCCCCTCTCTGGTATTTAGATCTCTGATGGTGGAGTTAGTGGGTTTATCCCCCTCTCGGGTATTTAGATCTCTGATGGTGGAGTTAGTGGGTTCATCCCCCTCTCTGGTATTAAGATCTCTGATGGTGGAGTTAGTTGGTTTATCCCCCTCTCTAGTATTCAGATCTGTGATGGTGGAGTTAGTTGGTTTAATCCCCCTCTCTGGTATTTAGATCTCTAATGGTGGAGTTAGTGGGTTCATCCCCCTCTCTGGTCTTCAGCTCTCTGATGGTGAAGTTAGTGGGTTCATCACCTGCTCTGGTATGCAGATCTCTGATGGTGGAGTTAGTGGGTTCATCCCCCTCTCTGGTATTTAGATCTCTGATGGTGGAGTTAGTGGGTTTAATCCCCCTCTCTGGTATTTAGATCTCTGATGGTGGAGTTAGTGGATTCATCCCCCTCTCTGGTCTTCAGCTCTCTGATGGTGGAGTTAGTGGGTTCATCCCCCTCTCTGTTCTTCAGCCCTCTGATGGTGGACTTAGTGGGTTCATCCCCCGCTCTGGTATTCAGATCGCTGATGGTGGAGTTAGTGGGTTCATCCCCCTCTCTTGTATTTAGATCTCTGATGGTGGAGTTAGTGGGTTTAATCCCCCTCTCTGGTATTTAGATATCTGATGGTGGAGTTAGTGGGTTCATCCCCCTCTCTGGTCTTCAGCTCTCTGATGGTGGAGTTAGTGGGTTCATCCCCCGCTCTGGTATTCAGATCAACTGATTCTTTACCACACCTTCTTAAATATTTAGTATTGTGTATAGAGCCTCCGTGACCAAGAGGTAGCGTGCTCGGCCTCATTCATTCATTCATTCATTCATTCATTCATGCATTTGACAATAATTGTATTGCATTAAATCAATCAGCTATTACAAAGTGCATTGCTGTTTTTCATAGATGCAATGTAAAAACTACTTCAAAAACTTACATTTAAAAACGTAGGCAGGTAAATAGTTGACAGAGCGAGATCAGACGAAATTACTCAATTTGCAGTGAATTCTTTGAAACACATTGCTTTTCTAACGACATCCATACTTAGAAATGACATAGTGTTGTTGGTGATGAAATAGTGCTGGCTATCTTATAACTGTTAAAATAATAGTTATATGTTTCACTCTTAGCCATTTTAGTTCAGAGAGAATTTCAGATATATTCTAGGGTGATAGTTATGCGCATAAATTATGCGCATACATCGATTTTGAATTATTTGCAATTTTGTTATATTCGCCTGACTGGTTGACCCCCAAACGATACAGCAATTATCTAGATGGGGACGAACTATAATTTTGTGTTTAATATCAATTTGCGTGTTTCTTGAGGAATTAATGAGGCAGCCCCTTTTACAGATGATAATGATTTGGTTATTTAAGCTACAATTCTAATTGAGAATCCCAGATATGGAGGAGATTTAACTTGTTATATCGGTCTGGGTGATATGACGTCTGCACTGAGCTTTGGTGATAAACATGCAGGATGTCTTTCCCACTTGAATGCTTAGTCTATTCGTTTGACACTCGTTACGAAATCTTGACACCTCAGCTTTATTCCGCGCGGACACACATATTGCTGTAAAAGCTGCATACATATTAGTGTTACTGTGCTTAAGACAGTTTGGTAGATCATTCATTTATATAATAAACAGAAGTGGGTCAAGAATTCTACCCTGTTGGACACCAGTTACGACAGGGAGGAGGTCTGACACAGAGCCGTTGATGCAAGCTATCTGGGTTTTGTTCTATGAAGAGAACCATTTCAAAGATATTCCAGAAATTTCATAATGTTGTAATTAAAAAAAAAAAATTGTGATTTACAGTATCAAATGCTTTTCTTAGGTCTAAGCCTAGCATGCCTACAATTTTATTATACTGAATGCTGGAGTAGAAACGTTTTATTATTTTATGAAGTGTTGTTGAAGTGTTGAAGTTTGTGTTGAATGATACATCCGGAACCCAGATTGCTCTTGCCGCAACTTCTCTGTGTTGGTTAGGTAGATCATGCATTGATCCAGACGAAAATACACTTAATGACGTATCCGGTTAGCTCTCAGTTCTGGAGCCTAAAATATCTAACAACAGATATCAAAGATAGTAAACAAATTTATTGTTTTTTACTACATAATTATAAACACTATACGAGACTCTTACAAAAAAATGACCCGGTGTAATATAGTATTCTTTGCCGCAAAAAATAGAAGGTCTGTCCGCTAGAATATCAAAGAAAGGGCAGATATATTTTAACCATTTCCCTGCTAAACTGTGAAAAAAGAATGTTTTTTATTGTGTTTGAAATTTCCCCATGACATGAAAGAAAAACTATATAATATTAAACTTTGGCAGAGTTAACCGTTGTCGTGCTGAATTACAACTTGTAATTTTCATCCTTTGAGGCTGGAATTGCTAAAGCTATTTCCAGCTTCAGAGGGAAAATAGTTGTATATTCGAGAATCTCCTAGAATCAAATTGAATAATTATTATGTGATTAGCTGAGCATGTACAACGAGCTGTTTTATCAATCAAGAGCCGTCTAAAATTATACGATGTCATTATTGCTTCAGCATAAAAAAATGACACCGAAATAGAAAAAGTATATTAGTTTTTTGCGGAAGATGGAATAAAAGACGATGTATAACAATCAGCCTAAAAATCAGTTTTAAAATTGACAGCTTGAATCTCCCATAAACTATTTATTCAATTTCAGTGACATTTTAATTGATTCAAAACTTTAAAACGTATATGGTTCTGGAACGACAAGGGTTAATGTGTTTCAATTAAAGAAGCATCGCTAAATTCCGTTAATTCTAGTTGTCAATTCAGCAATCACTGAATGAACAATTATAAATGCTCTAAACAGAACGCATGGGTTGCGAACATGCAACAGAACTATTACCGAGACAAAGGTGGGGTGCGCTAATAACCCTCTTACTGCCAGGGTGGCATGAGCTAATAACCCTTGTCATGCTAGAGTGGGATGCGCTAATAACCCTCTTCCTGCTAGAGTGGGATGCGCTAATAACCCTTGTCCTGCTAGGGTGGGATGAGCTAATAACCCTTGTCATGCTAGAGTGGGATGCGCTAATAACCCTTTTCCTGCTAGAGTGGGATGCGCTAATAACCCTTGTTCTGCTAGAGTGGGATGCGGTATTAAGCCTTGTCCTGCAAGGGTCACATATATACGACATTGAGCTAGTTTTAAACCATATTGAATGAAACTGTGATTGATGAACTGGCTTATTATAGTAGACCTTGCTATGGCTCATTATGAGGTGGAGCCGTGGTATCAAATCCAAGTACATCTTGCTAAAAATGGCATCTATTGTACATAGGCCACCCAGTGCTAATATACCCTGTACAGCTACTTTGTTCAGTTTTTTGTCGAAGCAGAACAGGAATTCTATTGAAAATGAACCGAAGCATTAAATAAAAAGTGTAATATCGATTAAAACATCAATGATCATAATAACTGGCGATGAACTAGAAATGTAGCCAATCGACTTCACAGAAAATGGGTTTGAGAAAATAGAGAATAAGATTGATCATAAAAGGTCTAAACCTAAGGTTGTTTTTCATCCAGCAATACCTGTTTTACCTGAATGAAAATGTGTGATAGTAAATAGAGCCCTGAAAGTGTTATCATATTAGATCAATTATCACGGAAACCTGTTAAAATGGAGGTTTTAATAAATGAAATACAAACGAAATTCTTGGCCAAAATAAAAACATTTTGATCAAGAATTTAGTTTACTCTCAAACATACAATTTTTTATGAATCGTTACTATTGTCTTATTAAAAGCTCATTAATATTCTTTATTTAACCAATTAGCTCGAGAGGAGTTTGAAACCCATTTATGTCGTTACCATTGAAGGCATAGCTCTTTTAAATAAAACATACTTAAACCTTTCGAGACTGGTAAATTCGTCAGCAATGCCAAGCTCAAATGTGTGAGCGTGTTTAGGATAATGCAGAATTTCAAAGGTCAGTATCGACGTGATAGTACTCTGCTGACTGCACTCTAAGCGGTATGGTCGCAGGGTCACTCTGGTAATTCACAAATTATGGTATCATTATATTAGTGCTGATCTAGCTGTTAGTTCGGCGTGCTGAACATTGGCCGCTGACTGCAGATTATCATTTAAAGCAAGTGAATTCGGCGCCACGGGTACATACATTTATCATAATTAGTAATTAAAATATCAGCTCTGATATATTAGCCATTTCATCACCATTTTCGATTTTTTAAGATCACTATTCACATGTGTGTGTCGAAAACCCACAGAGCAATTAACTCGAACCCGATACCCCAGTCTCGAAGGTAAATCATGCTACCAATGAGCTACCCTGGCGCTACATTTTATTATATTATATTACAAATTTGACTCCATCAAAACTATTAAAATGTTATTTTGTCGTATATCCCAGTAAACAGTTACTGTCCTCTGTCTCCACACGGCAACATACACAAACCGCTTGTTACATAAATACCAAGTGAAAGTATAACGAATATAATATTCCACACAACCTAACAGGTTCAACAGGTAGCGATGAATTAAAGTGAGTGAGTAAATGTTCAATTCGATAAGAAATAGGGCAGATGTATGGTGTTCTACCCCCCCCCCCCCCTCCCCTTATAAACCAGCGTCTGTATTGGCCCATGTGTGGTGTTCTACCCCATATAAACCAGAGTCTGTATTGGCCCATGTGTGGTGTTCTATCCCATATAAACCTGCGTCCGTATTGGCCCATGAAACGTCGTAAATCTCAGATCTATTTGAAGCCAATATCATTTTTAATGTAAATTCGTGCAAGGAGGTGGGGATTATGAGGCTGGTTTAGTTTACCAGCCAATATTCAAATCTGACCTCCCTTATTTTGAAATCCTGGATCCGCCCGTCTGCAAAGCCATATTCACTCAGGGGTGCTGAAATGACCGGTACAAAAGTGTACTACGTAAATGACTACTAATTGACAGTACCGCCCGGAACTATTACGATTGTTTGATTGTTACCGATGCGGGACGTTGTTATTATCATTATTGCGATAACAATCTCGCAAGTGACAGAAAGCGGGCAGACTCACCAATTATCGCAGTGCGTCAACAGTGTGTCGCGGACTCCCGCATCATTAGAATCTCCCGGGGCAAATGAGCCGTGGCGTTATGATCCTGCAGTTAGCAGGCTAGTGGCACCCCGCCACCCCCTGAGTTTCTTGTTGCTTACATCCCCCGTCGCTTGTGCACTCAGATAAGAGGCACAAGCGACGCACTCAGATAAATTGCACAGGCGACGCACTCAGATGGGTGGCACAAGCGACGGGTTGCACAAGCGACGCGCTCAGATGGGTGGCACAAGCGACGCGCTCAGATGACACAAGCGACGCACTCAGATGGGTGGCACAAGCGACGCGCTCAGATGACATAAGCGACGCACTCAGATGGGTGGCACAAGCGACGCACTCAGATGGGTGGCACAAGCGACGCACTCAGATGAGAGGAACAAGCGACACACTCAGACGGGTGGCACAAGCGACGCGCTAAGACGGGTGGCACAAGCGACGCGCTAAGACGGGTGGCACAAGCGACGCACTCAGATGGGTGGCACAAGCGACGCACTCAGATGGGTGGCACAAGCGACGCACTCAGACGGGTGGCACAAGCGACGCACTCAGATAACACAAGCGACGCCCTCAGATGGCATAAGCGACGCACTAAGATGGATGGCACAAGCGACGCTCTCAGATGAGAGGAACAAGCGACACACTCAGACGGGTGGCACAAGCGACGCGCTAAGACGGGTGGCACAAGCGACGCACTCAGATAACACAAGCGACGCCCTCAGATGGCATAAGCGACGCACTAAGATGAATGGCACAAGCGACGCTCTCAGATGAGAGGAACAAGCGACACACTCAGACGGGTGGCACAAACGACGCGCTAAGACGGGTGGCACAAGCGACGCACTCAGACGGGTGGCACAAGCGACGCGCTAAGACGGGTGGCACAAGCGACGCACTCAGATAACACAAGCGACGCCCTCAGATGGCATAAGCGACGCACTAAGATGGATGGCACAAGCGACGCTCTCAGATGGGTGGCACAAGCGACGCACTCAGATGGGTGGCGCAAGCGACGCTCTCAGATGGGTGGCACAAGCGACGCACTCAGATGGGTGGCACAAGCGGCGCACTCAGATGACTGGCACAAGCGACGCAATCAGATGGCACTAGCGACGCTCTCAGATGGGTGGCACAAGCGAGGCAGTCAGATGGGTGGCACAAGCGACGCACTCAGATGGGTGGCACAAGCGACGCAATCAGATGGCACTAGCGACGCTCTCAGATGGGTGGCACAAGCGAGGCAGTCAGATGGGTGGCACAAGCGACGCACTCAGATGGGTGGCACAAGCGACGCGCTCAGATGGGTGGCACAAGCGACGCACTCAGATGACTGGCACAAGCGACGCAATCAGATGGCACAAGCGACGCTCTCAGATGGGTGGCACAAGCGAGGCAGTCAGATGGGTGGCACAAGCGACGCGCTCAGATGAATGGCACAAGCGACGCAATCAGATGGCACAAGCGACGCACTCAGATGAATGACACAAGCGACGCGCTCAGATTGGTGGCACAAGCGACACGCTCAAATGAATGGCACAAGCGACGCGCTAAGATTGGTGGCACAAGCGACGCGCTCAGATAAATGGCACAAGCGACGCGCTCAGATGAATGGCACAAGCGACACGCTCAGATAAATGGCACAAGCGACGCGCTCAGATTGGTGGCACAAGCGACGCGCTCAAATGAATGGCACAAGCGACGCGCTAAGATTGGTGGCACAAGCGACGCGCTCAGATAAATGGCACGAGCGACGCGCTCAGATTGGTGGCACAAGCGACGCGCTTAGTCTGGTGGCACAAGCGACGCGCTCAGATAACTGGCACAAGCGACGCGCTCAGATGAATGGCACAAGCGACTCTTTACCTCTCAGGAGAGATTAATTCTGGCCTTAACTTGTCTATATGTTGACATGAACTTTTGTATCTATTACTATGTTGTACTATTTTTTTGTAATCAGAACATCAGGCTAATATAAAGTATAAATTCATACGAAATTAAGGGATCTTGTGGATAGCCACATGAATATATTATATAAATGACAATATTTACAACAGGCGAAATGTTTGTCATTCATAACAACACGATAACTTTCTCACTTTTTGCAGTTTTAGGCATGGATCAAATTATTCTGGGGTTTCTAACTTCATAACCTTGGTCTTTTTTCATTGATTTGTTTGATTGTATCTGTCAGCTAGAGCATCTATTCCAATATGTTTTAATTGTTTTGATATTAATTTGAATATATAATAAATTGCAATACATTACAATATGTGCAATTCTAAATAATAAAATGAGTGATATACAAATGATACATGATGGTGGTCGGTAATTACTGAAAGTTTCTTTCACTCGCTTTTGCTAGACGAGGCCTCACCGTTGATATGTATTAGTTATGTTTTTTTTGTATACTTTTGTTTATCCGTCAAAATTGTTGTGTATTTCTTGGAAGTTTTGATGAATCAGATTCATGGTGAGGACTGGACGAGTTAAGATGCAATATATTTGTCCGTTGGGATAACACAGCTACCGTCGGTGATGTTCCAATTTGTGCCTGCACCTTGGTGTTGTTTAGTGTTGTGCGATCAAGTTATTGTTTCGGAATACCCCGTATAACTTTCCCCTTCACACAAACAGGCAGACAATGACATAAATCATTGAAATATTGCCAAAAATGGACTCTGCATACACAAAACTATTAGAAACCATATAGCACACATTAAATTAAAACAAACCGTTGAAAAGGTATCTATATATGATAAATTTGTGGCGGCCATCTAGGATTATCGCTATTTGTGCATTTCCAGCAATGTTGTTCACCTAGGTTGTGTTTGTTGGTATGATGTAGGGGAACATGTGATGATGCATGGGAAATGAGCAGAATTGATCATGTTTCAATGTTGCCTATTCAAGATCTCAAAAATAAACCTTTTAACACGTCGGCCATCTTGAAAGAAAATGTTAGTGTAGATACCAAGATCATGATTCTGCGTGTGCTGCAGGCCGATATATTGTAAGTAATGATTTCAATGGCGGCCATTTTGAATTTCCCGATACCATTGTGATAATATGATGATATGAATCTACATACCATAAACTACATTTGTGCCCATTTTCATGCTTTTGTCAAATTTTGCACGATTGTTTCACTTAACAGCTGCACTACCAACAAAACCGAGTCTAAGCGATTTGTACACTCACGTCCATCAGATCCTTTAGTATTCCCTTTGCCAGCACTGAATGGCGCGATGAAAGCCGCGTGTTTGACTTCTGACCGCGAGATTACCATGGTTACTGGTGGAATACTCTGCCTCAGACCGCCAGAGCTCGTATTTCGAATCCTGTGTCTAGAGGGTAGTGTCATCTAACCATCCTCGGGAGGTTCTCCTGGCCCAGTTTAGCCTATATGTGTAAAAAGGTGGCCTAAAACCCGATTCATTTCATTCTTATATCCTCTCATTTCCCGCTACTTCGTTAAAATGTAATCATAATGAGCATTTTTTCGGAGATTTGGGTGGCGTCCTCTATCGGTCACCGCCACGCTAGAAAATGTGGATTTTCCGGATGTCATCCACGACTCACACCTTTACCATGCGTCATTGTCCGCGGGAGTAATGCTGCGAAAACTGTTTCGAATTTAACCTCGTACACTTTCACTTCTTATCCCGACTTTACGCCATGAACATGACTGGATTGCCGTTCCTCTTTGACCTGATTGCCGTTGTTCTTTTATCAGATTTCTGTTGAGACTGGATTGCCGTTGCTCTTTGACCGGATTGCTGCTGTTCTTTGACCGGATTGCCGTTGCTCTTTGACCGGATTGCCGTTGTTCTTTGACCGAATTGCTGTTTTTCTTGACCAAATTGCCGTTGTGACCGGATTGCCGTTGTTCTTTGACCGGATTGCTGTTGTTCTCGACCAAATTGCCGTTGTGACCGGATTGCCGTTGTTACCGGATTGCCGTTGTGACCGGATTGCCGCTGTGACCGGATTGTCGTTGCTCTATGACCGGATTGTCGTTGTTGTTTGACCGGATTGTTGTTGTTCCTCGACCTGATTGCCGTTGTTCTTTGACCGGACTGCCATTGATACCGGATTGCCGTTGCTCTTAGACCGGATTGTCGTTGTTCCTCGACCGGATTGTCGTTATTCAACCGGATAGCCGTTGTGACCGGATTGTTCTTGCTCTTTTATAATAAATATAGGCCTATTTTTAACCTTTTCACCGCCAATCACGCTATCGTTTAAATCCGTTTTATTTACAGTAAATATCACATTATTAGGCTGAAATGTGTGTTTAAACCTCAAAATGTGCAATATATATGCTTGAAAATAATCAGATATGAGTGATTGTGACCAACTCAAAGTTGTTGTTTGCAGTGGCGGAACACAACTTCAAGTGGGTGAAAATTAGAGTTAATAACCTGGCGGGAAAAGGGTTAAACAATGGAACATCTCACCCAACCGTGTCGCCGCTGATGGTGATTCTCGTTGCAAATGAAAATGAAATGAATCGGGCTTTAGGCCACCTTTGTGCACATATAGGCTAAACTGGGCCAGGAGAACATCCTGAGGATGGTGAGATGATTGAGATGACACTGTCCTCCAGACACAGGATTCGAAATTCGAGCCCTGGCGGTCTGAGGCCGAGCACGCTACCTCTCGGTCACGGAGGCTCCCCACAATACTAACTTTCACACGTGGATGGGGAAGAAACAATTTTGTTTCTTTCAAACCGCCGAGACCGGGAACCGAACCCCGGTCTCTGGCGTGAAAGGCAGCGGTGCTAACCACTACCCTAGGGCCCCCGCCCTCGTTGCAAATGAAATGAAAAAAATGAGTAGAATGTGGTTTAAGCCACCTTTCTGCACATATAGGCTAAACTAGGCCAGGAGAACCTCCTGAGGATGGCGAGATGAATAAGATGACTTTCCCCTCGAGACACAGGATTCGAAATTCGAGCCAGGGCGGTCTGAGGCCGAGCACGCTATCTCTTGGTCACTGAGGCTACCCACAATATTGAATCTTCACGAGTGAGCGGAGAAGAAACATTTTGTTTCTCTGAAACTTCAAGGCCAGATTCTGTAAATATCCCCGAATGCAACAATGGTCTGACAGAACGACGGATGATGGTCTGACAGAACCACGGATGATGGTCAGACAGAACGACGGATGATGGTCAGACAGAACGACAGATGATGGTCAGACAGAACGACGGATGATGGTCAGACAGAACGACGGATGATGGTCAGACAGAACGACTGATGATGGTCAGACAGAACGACGGATGATGGTCAGACAGAACGACGGATGATGGTCAGACAGAACGACGGATGATGGTCTGACAGAACGACGGATGATGGTCAGACAGAACGACGGATGATGGTCAGACAGAACGACGGATGATAGTTGACAGAACGACGGATGATGGTCAGACAGAACGACGGATGATGATCAGACATAACGACGGATGATGATGAAACAGAACGACGGATGATGGTCAGACAGAACGACGGATGATGGTCAGACAGAACAACGGATGATGGTCAGACAGAAGGACTGATGATGGTCAGACAGAACGACGGATGATGATGAAACAGAACGACGGATGATGGTCTGACAGAACGACGGATGATGGTCAGACAGAACCACGGATGATGGTCAGACAGAACGACGGATGATGGTCAGACAGAACGACAGATGATGGTCAGACAGAACGACGGATGATGGTCAGACAGAACGACGGATGATGGTCAGACAGAACGACGGATGATGGTCTGACAGAACGACGGATGATGGTCAGATAGAACGACGGATGATGGTCAGACAGAACGACGGATGATGGTTGACAGAACGACGGATGATGGTCAGACAGAACGACGTATGATGATCTGACATAACGACGGATGATGATGAAACAGAACGACGGATGATGGTCAGACAGAACGACGGATGATGGTCAGACAGAACAACGGATGATGGTCAGACAGAACGACTGATGATGGTCAGACAGAACGACGGATGATGATGAAACAGAACGACAACGGATGATGGTAAGACAAAACGACGGATGATGGTCAGACAAAACGACGGATGATGGTCTGTCAGAACGACGGATGATGGTCAGACAAAACGACGGATGATTGTCAGACAAAACGACGGATGATGGTCAGACAAAACGACGGATAATGGTCTGACAGAACGACGATTAGCATGGTTAGATAGATGATAAATAACTATAATGCAGCAGGACAAGGGCATTGTGTATTACTGCCCTGCAAAGCCAAAAGTCAGTAAGTGCTTGTTTAAAAAGTAAGCAGTTTTGGCTTTGCACGTTTATATATTATTCTTCTCCTAATCAAATGAGAATGTCGACAAATATCACATGCCATAATCAGCAAATCACCGCTAGTCATTCCGGTGTTATTTAAATACGGGTAAATACCATCTTGATCTGTAAATTCCAGCAGGTCTGATCAGAAATGTGTAGGTTGAATTTTATATAAAGCTCCTTTATTTATTTTTTTTGTGAAAGTTAATCAGGTATAAAAACCATGACATTTAGAATGGCCAATACAAAGCAAAAAGGTCAAACCCGATCCATAGCTCATTCATAATGCGCTTACTATGTTCATTCAACATTTTTAGAAATTGTTTGCGACTCACAGTGAGGAGGTAGATTTCTGCTGCGACTGGGGTATACAGTGAGGAGGTAGATCTCTGCTGTGACTGGGGTATAGTGATGAGGTGGTACAGTGTCAGTCTGTTGTATGTTGCGGTGGTCACACGTTGGGGTGTAATTTTTACATAGCAAACTATTTTGTTATGCAGAATACCTGCATTTAGAGAACATTTCCAAAGGAATCTTACTCGCACTAACCTACCACAAGTAATAGTTTTCAGGTTATTACATGGCCCTATTACACCCTTGTGCGAGGCAACGAGCGTAAGTAAAAAGGCAAAAAAAGTTCAATAAATGATTGGCAGCCCGGTTTGCTAAGCTGGAACACGGCTTGAAGGAATTGAATACAATTATTCTGAAACAGCTACGGCGATCCAGTCCACGGATATAACGTTCAAAGTCGGGTGGAAAAATAAAACTGTGGCCCAGCATTAAACCAGCATTGGGAGGTGCTTGATCGGAGGTGGTGTCTATATTGCATCTAGAACAAGTGTTAAAGTTGGGCCAGCGCTGCATATTGTGGCTCAACATTGGATAAGCTTATATGGCTCACTAGGATGTATATCGTGTTGATAATCTACATAAAAGTACTTTTTTCCCCTCTGCCTTTACCTCCACACACTCCATGTCACTACGCAATAGTATTTATAAACAGATTATACTGCGATCAATCTCAATTTGTCAAGCTGATTGCTTGTGAATTTACACTAGCACTCCACCGTCCCAAACAAGATACGGCTGTCAGTGAATATTGTAGTGAGAAATACCTAGAACAAGGCTCTCACTAGAAATTGATCAGTGTTGTGTTGATAGAAAGATCGTGAATTTTTTTTCTCATTTCCTTTAGACAAATTAAGACATATTTTACGTCGGATGAGACCCTGGTGGGGGGGGGCATCTCACGTAAAATATTAAAAAAAATCTTATCCTAATTTTCTCTCATTTCCGATCTCCTAATTTAAGATAAAGTGATAATGATTCTGGATGTAATAATGTTTAGATCGGATGATTAGTTCGGTTAAATGAAAATATAAATCAGAATACATTATAACAAAGGTCGCATGCCACAAGTAAAGGCGACTGTTTGTTCAGCGATCCGTCCACATTCTGAGAGATACTTATTTTTAATTACGTATATAGAAATGGTGGTAGTACATTTCACTTCATGTTTGTTGCATTGGCAAATATTTTGAACCGTCGATACAGATCATATATACTACTCAAATAAAGTAGTATCAACTATTTCTAAAACTAAACGCGAAAGTAAATAAAATATAGCCTACATAGCATGACATACGCCATGAAATAAATAAAAACGCACGGAAAGTAAATAATTACGTATTAAATAATACGAATGAGTATGTGTATACAACATGTACAGTCCAACTCAACACATGGTGGAGCCTGTTGATAACATTTTATTAATACTTATATTCACATTCATGATTCATGTCTCTTTTATCATCTCAATTTCTCTACTAATCTCTAACAACCATCTATCCGTCTATCTATTCTCCCTCTGTCTCAAACCATCCATCTCGCGCCAAACACACAATACCCCTTTCATACTGAGCGGGTTCGTGTGCAAAAACCGTCCGGAGCCAATCCCTGTCCTTCCCTCCAAACGCATCCTGTTTGTCGGGGAGAATCCAGAGATTCTAGAACATTCTATACAAATCGTGTGTTAGTTGCACTACTAAAATGTAAACCATTAAATAAATAAAACACTTAAAATTACGTCTTTACACAGAACGAAAGATGAGTTACTTATAATATAACACTCCGAATTTAGAAGAGTAAAATGCCTTAATCACGAAGGTATAGTAGAAACACATGCCGCTGGCATGACATAAGTCAGTTAATTAAAGATAATAATATTATCACAAATATAAATCATAAAACAAGATGAGTTATCAAAATAATGTAACAAGACAGATTTTTAGGTGTTAAACTGAAATAGTAACTCATCGGCTAAACCTCACATTTTGATCTTAGAATATTACAAGAAACACAGTATGATAAGCTAGTGAAATAATTAATACAAAGGGGGTCTTTGTAAAAGACGGGGCAATCCCTATGAGTCATCGGGAACTCCGGCCACAAGTATCGGAAAATAAGTTGTCCTCCGGCGAGGTCACACCAAGGTCACACAGATACGGTTAACCATCTCATAGCTAGGGTCAATAAACAAGACGACACAATTATAATAAATCGTGATTTATTTAGTACGCAAATGCAAAGTCAGTGTTGTGTTGATAGAAAGATGGTGAACACCTATATATATCTACATTTTGATTTTAAATGGGCATAGCTCTGATCTCGCCATTCCTCAGTTCCTGTGAAGAAAACGAGATGAATATTCCAATCGCTGAGCCCTTACCGTGTGGGGATCCACTTTAGACGGTAAAATCTGATGTCTATATACGTCAGATTCTGACGTCTAAAGTCGATCCTCGCACTGTAAGAGGACAAATATTTATAATGGCCGCATTCATGCATGCATAGTCATCGTCATCCACTACAAGCCGTGGAGATTACAATGTTAATTTCGGGATTGAAAGGGTTAAATAAACAAGGATATTATCATGATTATATCAAATGAAAACAAGGAGCATCATCATTTGGATGGATTGGCAATTTTTCTTTGAATTAATAGCCTCGCTCCTTGAAGGTGAACATTTTTTCCAGAAGGAGAATAATTACCGAGCACTAATCATCGTATTATTGGGTAATAAACATTGAGCTCTATGTGACTATATCACTCTTGTCCCTTTATATCAGCTGTTTGTAGAATACATTTTGAATATTATTTTTCACTCCGTACCAGTCAACGCAAATTATAGAAATGTGTCTTTTAATGTAATTATGACACTAATGTTTAATACAACATTCGTGTACTGCGTTTAATTCACTTTCAATGCGTATTTAAGTCTGGCCCGCCGTCCGTGACGTCGGCCCAGCATTGACCAGCCATTGGGTAACAGTCTCTCGTCGTATATCATGTGTATGGTTTGATGTACTCACTGTAGCTTATTCAACAACATTAAGACCATAGATGTTCTAGTGATTATCACGTCTACAGCCGTTTTAACCCTTGTCATGTGTTTTAACCCTTATCACTGAATGGATTTCAAAGTTTACAAGCGTTTATGTGATATATGTGTCAGGACATACAATGCTAACCCTTGGTGATCTAGGCCCGAAAACATTCAAACCAAATAAAACGTTACTGTAAGAGATTTAAAAAAAGCTTGATATTCAGTTAATCTGTTCATACTGTTCATGAAATACTTCAATTATAGTGTCTGTCTATTTTTTATGTTTTTTTCGTCATGTCAGCATATATGCTTACAACTACTAGTTGAGGATTCAGGAGAAGTGTTGTTAATAATGATTGTTGCCGTGTAGGAGGCAATGAGGTCATAATTATGGCCAAACATGTAGGGCCTGTAATTGGTGCGCGGCAGTAATCACCAGCACACACGAAACAATCATTCAATGTTGGCTTAATGGTGGGGCAACGTCGAAGACGGGGACCAACATTGGATCAACATTGAATCAATGCTTCGCGTCCGCTTTTTTCTATTTGTACGTCACAACCGTTATTGTAACACTCCTAATTTTCTGTGAATACGTCAGTCACAGTAATTATAAAAGGCAATTTCCATATTTAGCCATATATAGCCTATATACGACTAGTTGACTAGCTAGCTCCGAGAGATTTCTCTTTTCAAGTGAAAAAATAGCTCACAAAATCAATGTACATGTAATTCTAATTTACTCTGACCAGTAACAAAATATATAGGCTTTAGTTGTATTGTGCTAACCCTCGCTCAGCCGCATGCATGGAGTTTTAGGGCTATCAGAAAGTAATTAAATAAATATGTTATTCTTATTATTGTTATAGTTAGGGGGCTATGGTAAATACTATTTATTATTATCATATAATTATAGATAAATATACATTATGTACTTCTAGTATAGTAGGCCTAGATAGTGTGATATTTATGACTTTTGTAACAAAAATATTATGATAATTTTCGCTAGAAGGATCTCGCCCTCTAGCTTTTGCTTACTAGATAATATACGCAACTGGGTGATGGTTGTGGCAATCTTTATAATATTTTTTGAAACACAAAATTAAAAAAAACATTAAAACCACCAAGACATCATTCTGGCTTGTTACATCATCAAAGTCATCAATAGCCCACTCACTCTCGCTGTCACATACCCTACAGGGTTCTTTGTACTATCTAATGTGCAGCTAATTTAGTCCTCAGCCAAAAATTTGCTGAGAGTTTTTATTTTGTAATACCGCTAACGTTACGTCAAATAAACTTTATCTTTCATTTATCTGTCCAGACAATGTGACAAATCCTCAAATGTTGAGCTTTGACATGATAGAAGACAATCTGGACCCAGTGTGATGTCGCTGGTCGGACACTGTGCACTGAATTATAGCTGACGTGACGTGGTACTCCGCTGAGTACTGATGAGTACTACTATTTACGCGGTCACTCGTCCGTCAGATAGTACCCCACTCCTGCCCAGTATACAATCATACACAGCCCGCGACCATAACAGTGGCGGCTGCCAATTCTAACATGCCCAGAACTGGGGCATCGCCTCCTGCTACCTACGTCATATTGTTGACTGTGCACCCCCTCCCCATCCTCCCCCGCCCGTCATTAGAACGGCTGCCACAGCTATCGGTTCAACGTCTGGCCATCATCGCAGCCGCTCGCCAGTCATTGAACCAACACCGGATCATGTGAAGCAGGCTTTCCTGGCAATTCTGGGGCCTGCTGAGGCAATGCTGCAGAGGCAGTGATTCTACAAGGGCCGAAAATCGATGGAGTTCCAAACCCCCCCCCCCCTCGTCCGTGACTGTGCATCTAATACTGGGGATCTTGCCTCTCTCGGTGTATAGGGCTCTCCTGGGCTATTTTTAGAATCCGTTACGACAGCGGAGTCCCCGAAGTACGCAATCAAATCCCCAGGATGATTCGTCATAAATTATGCCGGCGATTTTCCCGTCCGATCTTCCCGTTTTTTGGGAGAAACCAAGAGGTCCACAAAACAGACACACGACAAGCAAGTGCAGTTTCATTGTCACAGATCGCTGCACAATAGTGTCGCAGACCTTGGCGGCGTCTTCGATCTGAGCCAGAAATTGGTATTGAATCTACCTCCCTGCCTCGTGTGCCAGATGAGAGAGGGTATCCCTCACCCCCACCCGCCACAGAACATTACCCATGCATGCATGTGTGTATTCTGGGCCGACCAATAGCAGCCGCGGTTGCCCCAGCAACTAATTAAAGAGCGTGTACATTGAGCTGGCAATGACGTAGGCGGTGATGCCGCATGACGTCAGAGGCGTTTCCCGAGATTCGCCGGCTATTGAAAATATATACTCGGGCGGTGGGGGAGTTCACCATGAGTTTGGTCTGCCGCCCGTAAAGGCAACAAGGGTAATGTTTGGTGTTGTGGCAGGCACGTATTCTACGGAGGAGTTTTGGAGCGAGAGCAACACACTGGACGAAGGCCTAGTGGACGAAGGCCTAGTGGAGGAGCTACTGTGGCTGTCAGCAGGCCTAGCGGGCCGAGCAGCAGTCAACAACAGTCACCAGTGGGCAGACCTACAAGGTAAGGCCCCTACAAGGCCCCTACATGGCCCCTAAAAGGCCTACAATATACAGACCTGCAAGGTAAGGCCCCTACAAGTTTACCCTAGTTCTGCTAGCCCGTATAAATTTCTTCAACTTGGATACAAACGGGGTTGTATCTGTCATTTAATTTAATGTCAGATACACCCTTCCATATTTACAGATCCAGGGGATGATAAGCATATAGCACAAAGGTGACCAACACATTTGGAGCCAGATAAAATGCTAAATAAATTTATAAAAATCAATTTTGAAATTGATCAAACTTCTAAATGCTCAGTTAATTAATTTACCACATAACTATTTTTCGTCATTTGAAACTGGATATTTCTTTAGCAATTCCAGCTTCATATGACGAAACATACCAGCTGTCAATTCCTCAGAACAATGTTGGGCAAGCATCGCAAATGGTGGCCGACCATTAAACCAACATCACGGTGGCTGTGCCTTGTTTGCCGGAATGCCCCCTCCCATGGTGAAGGTTGTTATCATGTTCTGATTGCACCCTGTGGATTCATTACACGGATTAATACCACGGATTAAGCTAACACTTGGGATTATACCTAACACTGTGATTACGCGGGTGGCAGGTGATAACAGGTAGGTGATATTATGCTCATCTGTGTGGGATATGGCACAATACAGCACTTGTTCACCAAATGAACATTTATGCAAACATATACTATTCAGCATGTTCATTGGATGTGCACTTTATGTATTTTTTCATACCGCTCTATATTAAAGACGTTTGTATTTTTCTACAATCAACTCACACACTCTGGTGAACAGTAAACAGCTACGGAAAATACATTGGTTTGAACGGAAACTGTCATGGAATGGCATTCACATGACAGCCTGGTGCGCTCTTGGGGTTATGTAGGCTCAGTGATATCGTCCTGGGGTTATGTAGGCACAGTGATATCGTTCTTGGGGTTATGTAGCTACAGTCATATCGCCCTTAGGGTTATTTAGTCACATTCATATCGCGCTTAAGGTTATGTAGGCACAGTCATATCGCCCTTGGGGTTATGTAGGCACAGTCATATCGCCCTTGGGGTTATGTAGGCACAGTCATATCGCCCTTGGGGTTATGTAGGCACAGTCATATCGCCTTTGAGGTTATGTAGGCACAGTCATAGCGTCCTTGGGGTTATGTAGGCACAGTCATATCGCTCTTGGGGTTATGTAGGAACAGTCATATCGCCCTTGGGGTTATTTAGTCACATTCATATCGCGCTTGGGGTTATGTAGGAACAGTCATATCGCCCTTGGGGTTATTTAGTCACATTCATATCGCGCTTGGGGTTATATTGACACTTTACTGTCACTTTGTATTTTACAGACAGACACGTTTAGGCCTAATTCATCCCAATGGTGATATGAATATGTACCTCTAGATGATTATTGTCGCACGGCAAACAAACAGCTCACATATTAGCTCATGAGCTACTTGGAAACCGCAGTAAATATGTTTATACTAATAACATGAATAACAAACAGATGATACGTCATCCATTGATTATTGTCGCACGCGCACTCGGCAACGATTCACCCACTTCAACCAATTCAACCAAAAAACAAACAGTAGCCTCGATAATGGGCTGGTGTGCAGTGTATTGAACAAGTCTATATCTCACTCTTTTCTTTATGTCCCTTTATCTAGCGAAATATCTCCCCTGCAAATATATATTAGCTTCGTTCGGCGCGGCCATGGTGCATGGATCTCGGCATGATGTGGACACACGGGGATACTCCGAGCTGGACCTGGACATTACCCCTGATGGTTGTAGAGCACATCACCCCTGGCCGGTTAGAGCTCATTACCCCTGGCCGGTTGTGGAGCACATTGCAATTAGCCGGTGAGACCCTGGCCGGTTGTTGAGCACATTACCCTTGGCCGGTTACAGTTCATTACCCCTGGCCGGTTGTAGAGCACATTACCCTTTGGCCGGTCACAGTTCATTACCCCTGGCCGGTTGTGGAGCACATTACCTCTAGCCAATGAGAGCACATCACCCCTGGCCGGTTGTGGGGCACATTACCCCTGGCCGGTTGTGGAGCACATTACCTCTAGCCGGTGAGAGCACATTACCCCTGGCCGGTTGTGGAGCACATCACCCCTGGCCGGTCGTGGAGCACATTACCTCTAGCCGGTGAGAGCTCATTACCCCTGGCCGGTTGTGGAGCACATTACCCCTGGCCGGTTGTGGAGCACATTACCTCTAGCCGGTGAGAGCTCATTACCCCTGGCCGGTTGTGGAGCACATCACCCCTGGCCGGTTACAGTTCATTACCCCTGGCCAGTTGTGAAGCACATTAACCCTGGCCGGCTGTGGAGCACATTACCCCTGGTTGGTTGTGGAACATATAACCCCTGGCCAGTTAGAGCACATCACCCCTGGCCGGTCGTGGAGCACATTACCCCTGGTTGGTTGTGGAACATATAACCCCTGGCCAGTTAGAGCACATCACCCCTGGCCGGCTGTGGAGTACATTACCCCTGGTCAGACAGTAACCCGTTAAGGACGAGACATTGATCCAATGTAGATTTAATGCTGGGCCACCGTCTGTGACTCTGACCCAACAATAAACCGACATTGGGTGAATGCCTCAGTGCACGGCATGCGCAGTCGGCTCTCTCTCACTGCTGTAGAATCTGACTGAACCACCACGGATCGGGAAACAACTGACAAAAATTCAGGAAAGTCCACAACTGCATTGTTAGGTATCGTCTGACAAAAGGGCTTATCTGCTACTTTTCTAAATGGCGGATACGATGTCTTGATCCTGTATATGTATAACACATCGCAATCGGAAAAGGCCACATCACATATTGCGATATTGGAAATGCACTGTCAACGAAAACTGTGCATACAAACAGCAACTACATGGACAATAAATTGTCTGCGTGCCACGTCTTCCCCGCGAGCGGGAGATCGCAGCAGACCAATATAAGACCAGTGCTTGGCCAATGTTTCAAACGTTTTTCATTGAGGGCCAACGTATTTTAGGTTAAGCCGGCATTTTGCCAATGTTAGGCAGGTACACCCACCTTGGCATCGCTCAAGTCATCACTATACCGTCATCAGGCGTACAGGAGAGGTTGATACAGTGTTGTGTTAATGTTGGACCAACATTAACACAACACTGTATGACCGTTTGCTGGGAGCCCTCGCACACATATTTTCTCCATAAAACACAAGTTTTCACCTGTGGCTCGCTCTGCCAGGATGAACACATATTGTAGTACTGATCACACGTGAGAGGCGTCAACAATTTGATTTCTTTGCGACCGCTCCAGCTGTGGAATATAAATACAGATCCAAACTCCTTGAATGTGTTGTAACCGACCTCGAAGAACACAAGAATCCACAATCACAGACTACAGTACATGGATGGAGGAATTCAAAAGCACCACGGGTCCCAGAAGGTGTAGAGGTGAGGGAGGGGGATATTTACCTGGCGATCCCACCTTGGCTTTCCGTGTGTCTATTCGGCTCCTCCGCGCAGTGGGCAGAGACCAGTGAGATCCCGGCAGCACAAAGTGGCATCCCTCGCCGCGTACGGACGCCTGGACTCCCCCGTTCTCACACACGGGGATCGACAAGACACGTCTCACGGATTAGAAGAACAACCTTCCGTGCTCTGCAACTGTAATCGCCAGATTCTTGCCGTACATCACCCGTGGTGCGGTGCAAAGGCTCAAAATGGGTTCTTGAACTGCGAGAGCTGCCGTTTACAAGTGAGATTGTAACAGGTTTTGGAGAATCAGTGCACCACTATTTTCTGTGGCACACTTGGTTCGGAGCTAAGATTTCTACATCTTTTCCATGCTGTTGTTGTTAGTTGGAAATTATATCTTTGAAGGTCATTTGAGAAATCTCAGTACTATTGTGGTTGGTGTTTTGAAGTTGGATCTTAGTTTTGTGCTTATAACAGGTTCCCCTATAGAGCATATCTGGGACTGCATCGAAGGATAGGCCTACACACGGACCACAAGAGCACATCTCGGAGGGCAGCAAAGTATATACCTACACACGGAACACAAGAGCACATCTGGGAGTGCATCGGAGTATATGCCTACACAGCACATCTGGGAGTGCATCGAAGTATAGGCCTACACACGTACCACAAGAGCACATCTGGGAGTGCATCGCAGCTTGGGGCTACACAGCACATCTGGGAGTGCATCTAAGTATAGGCCTACACACGTACCACAAGAGCACATCTGGGAGTGCATCGCAGCTTGGAGCTACACAGCATATCTGGGAGTGCATCGAAGTATAGGCCTACACAGCACATCTGGGAGTGCATCGAAGTATAGGCCTACACACGGACCACAAGAGCACATCTGGGAGGAAATCGAAGCTTGGAAGCACGGACCACAAGAGCACATCCAGACGCAGGATGAGGTTACGGACCACCTAGCACCCTGATGGATTACAATGGATATTGTTGGCCTGCCTGGACACGGCACGAACCCGCCTGGCCTCTACCCAGAGATCACAGTGATTCTGCAGCTCCCGGTGACCGTCTCCATCTCCGCATAGGTGTGGGGGTCAAACAGGATCAAGTACATCTGTGATGCGAGGCTCCTACCAAGATCAAGTACATCTGTGATGTGAGGCTCCTACCAAGATCAAGTACATATGTGATGCGAGGCTCCTTCCAAAATCAAGTACATCTGTGATGCGAGGCTCCTTCGCTCAAAGTATGCAATCAACATGAGATGTTTACCCAATGTTGTTTTAATGTTGGCGCACCGCCGTGCCAACATTGAACCAACACTGGGTCAACATCTCGTGCTTGACTGAAACCCTTGCTCAAAGTATGTAATTACTTAAGGGGACTATATTATCTGCCACCATATAGTTTTAATCAATAGTATAGGCCTAATATATTTTAACAATAAAGGCTAGGTGTGGGCTAGTCCTACTTTTGAAAATTAGGTAATTTACATTACTGTGAGTTGGGACTAGCGGAAACTAAAGGGTCTTATCTGCCACTCATTGGAGTGAGCGGTAGGACCCTTTAGGTCCGAGCGGACATTATAAAGACGGATGTGCACAGTAATACGGTCCCGCAGAACGTGGAATGGCCTAGTTGTTGCTGAACCAGCCACGGTACAGGGCCACTTGTATACTCAGAGCAAACATACAAATCACAATGCTGGTTTATTGTTGTTCCAACGTCGTAGACCGTGGGCCAACATTACGCCAGGATTGATCCATTGTCCTGGTTTTTTTCATAGCAAACCCACAGTACTAATCAGTTAATTGTGTATATTAGGCTGTTTTGCTTTCTGGTCAACAGGCGTTGCCTGTTTCACGACCAGTCGATAATTAGTGTAACTACGTCTCACGAGGTGGCACTCTACTTGATATGACACACTCTTTCTTATCCTTATCGTAAGCGGTCACTCCAACATTTATGCAGTCATTTAAGCGAACAGCGCAATTTCGCCGTGATTTTCTCTATCTTAGAAATGCGACGTTTGTTTTTCTTGTGTACATGTCAGATAATTCAATTTGGGAGATGTCTTTTTTCTCACATAGGAATATTTATCGTCATTTGAAGCTGGGAATGGCGTTAGCAATTCCAGTTTTAAATGTATGATAAACAGCTGTAATTCCATCTGAAATGTGACGTGTTTTTTTCTAGGTCGATTTTGTAATATGCTTCACATACGGCAGTCCTGTTTGTTACTACTTCGTAGTTTTTATTCTACGTGCTTGGGCATTGACTATGAGGTTTATTGTACAAGTTGACAAAATGTTACTTAGATGTTGGTTAAGCGTTACAGACAGTGGGCCAACCATGCAACATTAACACAACATAGGTTGACCCCAGATCACCAGTCTTTAATTTCGAATCCTGTATCTGCTGGGCAGTGTCATCTGATTCATCTCATCACCATCC
>OZ024903.1:17988642-18031710 GCA_964017125.1 Flabesymbios commensalis
TCTAGTGTGGTTATTGACCCAACAGTCTGTAGGCTGAAATTAGCCCAGTCATTTTCGGTATTTATTCATAATTTCGGTGCCACCATTTTTTTCATCACACAACGCGCGGTCGTTGCTTGATGGAATGATTGGACTGAAAAATTGGAAAAGCCGCTTCGTGAAAACCACAACAAGTTGTAATTTCACAGTTCGTACTGGAAATTAAGACCGAGTATCCTCCCAATACGGGACGAACCAATTAATATCTGATGGGGGAAGGCTAGACTTATTTTGAAACGAAAAAGTTTGTTATCCAGTTATTGAGAAACAAATTGTTCAGGAATTTTGAACAAAAAATCATTTGTTGAAAGACCCTGCAAAGAGAAATAGCTAATGATGTTAGAAGAGGTCGACCGAAGGAACACGTTTTTTGAAAAGCCACTCCTGCAGTTCAATAGTTTGAGGTAGAAATATAGTCAATCATCATGATTATGTGCAATAACTAGTCTAGGGTGATAACTATCATGTGCAATATTTTTTTTAGGGAAAAAGTCGACCTATTTTTTAAAACCATATTGCATCAATCCAACATCGGACCCATAAATATTCTAACAACCCCCCCCCCCCTATATAGTAAATGGTGCGTCCCTTACAATAGAGACCAGTGGGGACGGGTGGGGGTCACACACGATTACCAGGCCGCCACTCGTTCAAAAGTTATATCTAGAACTAAAGCTTCCAGGACTCTCGAGTTTCACAAACGAGCCAATTATCACCATGGCTCTGGTCGTAGTATACACACAGCCAGAGCTAAAACAGAAGCCTAATCAGTGCTGACAAATTCACCGGAATGGTGCATTGTTTGAGTGTGATATCAAAACGCGGGAGCTGCATCCGCATTCACCATTCTGTACAAGCGGGAATCTTCCGTATATCCACACCCATTACCACCCATTACTAGTGAGCTGGGAAGAAACATGTTTCAAATTGATATGCGTTTTTGCTCCGAGTAGGTTAAGTAATAGCCAGAGAGGAGTATTGGTGCTATTAATGGTGCAACAAGCGGGAATAAAGTCTTTATGATTATAGCAGTATCATCATTTTCTCGTTATAACTAAAGCACTTTATTGCAGTAATTAGCATGATATCAGTGGTCATCATAGAGCTCTTGATGAGAATCAGTAATCAGTGGTAATTATAAAGCTTCTGGGGAGAATCAGTAATCAGTGATAATCATATAGCTCCTGGGTAGAGTCAGTAATCAGTGGTAATCATAAAGCTTCTGGGGAGAGTCAGTAATCAGTGGTAATCATAAAGCTCCTGGGTAGAGTCAGTAATCAGTGGTAATCATAAAGCTTCTGGAGAGAATCAGTAATCAGTGGTAATCATAAAGCTTCTGGGGAGAGTCAGTAATCAGTGGTAATCATAAAGCTCCTGGGGAGAATCAGTAATCAGTGATAATCATAAAGCTCCTGGGGAGAATCAGTAATCAGTGGTAATCATAAAGCTCCTGGGGAGAATCAGTAATCAGTGGTAATCATAAAGCTTCTGGGGAGAGTCAGTAATCAGTGGTAATCATAAAGCTTCTGGAGAGAATCAGTAATCAGTGGTAATCATAAAGCTTCTGGAGAGAGTCAGTAATCAGTGGTAATCATAGAGCTCCTGGGGAAAGTCAGTAATCAATGGTAATCATAAAGCTTCTGGAGAGAATCAGTAATCAGTGGTAATCATAGAGCTCCTGGAGAGAATCAGTAATCAGTAGTAATCATAAAGCTCCTGGGGAGAATCAGTAATCAGTGGTAATCATAAAGCTTCTGGGGAGAGTCAGTAATCAGTGGTAATCATAAAGCTCCTGGGGAGAATCAGTAATCAGTGGTAATCATAAAGCTCCTGGGGAGAATCAGTAATAAGTGGTAATCATAGAGCTCCTGGGGAGAATCAGTAATCAGTGGTAATCATAGAGCTCCTGGGGAGAATCAGTAATCAGTGGTAATCATAAAGCTCCTGGGGAGAATCAGTTACTGTCTTTGGGCTTTGCCGAGCGGTGACCCCGGGGGAAGTCATTGGTTTCTAGAGAGTACAACGAAACCATAGTAGCGCAGTCCCTGTTCTATTTCCAGAAAGTTAAATATCCGAGGTGAAATGGGAGACATATGAATGACACAATGATATGTACGAATCCATGAATGAAGATTCGACATGAGGTCAGATGAATCGCCTGTATTATTAACCTGTTGATCACCGGGGTAATTACAAACATTCCAAACCTAACGCACCACTTCTGTATGGGGCAAAGTCGCAAACGGTTTGGAACTGACCAATACAAAAAAATATGTCGTAAGATATAAAATTAATGTGGGAAATAAACTGCTGATCTTCCATTACACCGATTTACAAGTGGATTTTGACTTTCATTATTGTATTACAAGAAACGTTAAATACCACACAACTCGACCTTTAAAAGTATGCTAAAATTTCGTTTTCTGGTTGTTTCTTAGCAAATTATAACTTAATCTCAAACACAAATTCAAATTATATCTGCTGGTTCCTTTTATTATTATTTTTTTTTAATTCGTGGCGGCGGGCAGGCGGTCGCCAATGGTCAAATTATAGTCATTAATGTAGCCGCGCTCTCCAAACAATACTAATGTAGATGAAACGCGCCTGCTTGCTGATGCTGCGAATATGAACTATATAATAACTTCCCCTCCACATCAACTAGTATGTCACAGCACTCACAGGCAAACGTATACATATTTATAGCTGTAATTGTGTCCATCATAACAACAATATTTCACCAAAGAGAAGAAATCACCCTTTAATCCTCACAAGAGATAAAAAGAATGTTTACGGTTTAAAAATTAACTTTTCACCTGCCCGCAAATCTCGCATTATTTTCATTTTAGAAAATACGTAGGTAGGCCTATGCATCATATTGAAGTTTGGACATGTTAAGGTGTCCTGGTTTTAATTTTTAGTGACATTATCTGCAGATTTTCCATTTTAGAAGGTTTAGATTTGAAACACCAGGGTGTGTTTTAATGACAATTGCGTCAGTAACTTAGTATTTGAAAAGCTAATCACAAAACACATCATAACAGGGATGAATTCGTCGCTGCTGCCCCCCCTCCCCCGCCCCCCTCACACACACACACACACTCGCTGGTGATGAGGGTGGATGTACGGTTGAGGGGCTGTGGGAGGGAAATAATTGCTGACCACAGCAAATAATGCAGTCTCCAATCTACGAGATGATCGTCATCCCCCCCCCCCGACCCCTGTTTTACTGCCTGTGGTTACAGTATTTCTACCTATTGAAAATGAAAGGGTGTATCTGCCATAAGATTTTTAGTCGAATATATATCTGATCGGCCTATACCATTCACAACACAACATCTCTTGCTGAAAACAAAAATGTGTTTGTGTCTGGTAGCTTTTACAGGCAGTGTTAAAATGATCCTAACCGTTCCCTGGGAATTGGAAGGATACATCTGCCACTTTTCAAAGTGGTAGATACATCTTTTCATTTCCAAGGTCACAAAATTTGTTGAATGTGGCTAACTGCAAAGGGTCGGTGGTAACTTGTTTGTCTTGCACGCACGTTTTGTATTATCCACATATCAATTCAGCTACCACACTTGGAACGTGTAGTGCATCATTTTATAAACTTGCAAATGGACCACCACAGGGTTGATTGCCCTGCATAATGGCCACCGGGCTAATTACGTGGTTACATATGGAGGTCAGAGAATCCAGTCCTGTTGCAGCAACCATCCGGGTATATCCCACTCGGCACACCACGCTGTATTCACGTTGAATTGATGTCATTGACGTTAATTCAATGTCATACACTACGTTGATATATAAGCACACCGTTGTCTCAATCATTATTAGTTCAAAAATGCATGATTGTTAATAATGAACTATACTTACGATTGTAATATTTACGTCATGTACGAGGTCTAGTTTGAAGGCGTAGTTATCGAATGTCAGGTAATAAGCGTCACAATGCAAGAAGATCAACGAAAACAGTTCAGCATATAACATGTATAACATATTTTCATCACAAAGATTAATACAATAAAGTGTATGCGGTACTCGGGCTTCATCTGTTTTCAGAAATATGTACCACCTGAGCATATAATGTTGCTTAAATGTAGTGTCAGCGGCGTAGATGGTGGTCCTTCATTTATACAGCATAGGTTCCCAGTAATTATGTGGATTATATGAAATTGTACTTCTCTAACAAGCCGATGTTAAACCATAGAAAATGTGTCAATGAGGGAGGGGGCTACTCGGACGTGATAAGATTGGTGCCAGCAACATATGCTCGGGATATAAAGAGGATACAACACAGAACCTCAGATAACCCCTTCCCCACACACAAATCCTATGCACACAGATATAAATTGATCTGACATTGCTGCTACAGTATCAGACACTGACTCGACCTTCATGGATATGCATCATAACTGCCAAGAATCAGGAATGAAGTCACTGTCGTGCGGATAAAAACACATAGGGCTAGATAAGGGACACAGCCACATGCACAATCAGTGGCACTGATAAGATTTCCCCTGGTAACAGCAGCGACTAGTATCTGACCTGAGAGAGTTTGTATAAATCATCAAGGAGGTTCACAATTCAACCTCCTTGACTTAAGCCACCGCCTTATCCATGTTACCAGAAATACATAATACAATGTATTATTCATTTCTGATGTTACCTATGTTATCCATGTCATCCTAACTAATTCTATGCTGGATAATCATGTTAATCATTAATATATTTTACAGGAAAAGTGTAAAATGTGGTGTAGGATCATTTGTAGAAATACAACGTCACTTTTCTTCCCTTGTTGAGTGGATAAGCATCATCGCTATGACGACCTGATCACCATCTCATACAGGTTGTCTCTGGTGAATATTAACATATTGTCTAAATTAATATTTGTTGACAAACCAATGGTTGGGCATTGAAGGGCAGAGTGTGGTCTGTTTATTTTATCGTAATTTGGTTATAAATTGCGATAAACATCGGTCATACTGGATAATGAATGTCCTTTTCTCCACGTGTCTTTGTCACGTCACGTGTCTTTGTCACTTCAATACAGTAGTTATATCATGGCCATATTGATTGTTTATCCGAGTATAAAAAGCTATAGGAAATCAACATGTATTTCTTTGCTTCATCATTCATCTTTCCCTTTTAATCTTCTACAGCATAAATAACATGAGCATTGTATGAAACTCATTATAATCATTGCTTCACATGTGAATTTATTTGATAAAACATCAAAAACGTACTCATTAATTTACCTGTTTACACTGTTGGTATGTGGGTGAATTCAGAATATAAACATACTCAGTAATCTACCTTGTTGTAGTCATTGTTGGTATGTGAGTGGATACAGAATACCATTTGTATCACTTGTTTTATTTAGTACAAATCTAAACGTAAACATTGAGTTTGTATGCGTTCGTGAGCAATGTTTTATAGACGTCTGGGAAGTAAGAGGTCATCTACCACTCCAACGAGTGGCAGATGACCCTTTATCTCCTGGAGGCTGTGTCACAAGTGACGGTGCACATTTTTATATGGCAATGTAGCACTTCGTGTCAGGAACAATATCGTAAAAAGAGATTTTCGAGAGCCCTTTTACAAGCTTTTTCCTTCCTCTGTGCCCTTTAGGGAGAAATATTGGCGATTGGCGGTGTCCTTCAGGTTTCCCTTGGGGCGACGGGGAAAGTGAGTGGAAGCCAGCATGACAACCAGGCAGGGGCAGACTAGGGATGCCGAACAGGGACTGTGAAGGAAGCATTGGGAATCCCTGAATCCCTACCTTCCTCCCCCTCTGCCGCAATATAGGGTCGCCTGTCCTGTCTGGGGCCTGGGATTGCCGCCAACAGCCTACGTCATCACAGCCGCTAGATCGATAGGCTCTCAGCACACAATGCACCAAATGGGTGCATTCGATTGACCCTGCCACAGGTGAAGGGGATAGCCCTGGTTCCCCCCCCCCCTCCCTGATGACGACAGCAGCTGAGGGAACCCTTGTTCTAATTAGCAGCCACTCACCGCCGCAGCAGCAATGACGTCATTCGGGACGGGAACCCACTCCTGTGTCTCCCTATTTAAAGGGGAAGCACGCCGAAAGGCTTCCCCAGGAAGAGGAGGGAGTGTGAGGGGGAGGGCGGGTATATATTGTCCTGTGAGTCCCTGGCGCTGGCTAGACATGGTCGGCATCCAGAAGGGATGCTCTCTCTGAGGACGGCCGCACACTGGATACTAGTCTGGATAGCTGCAGATACTACATGACACTACATGGATACTGCCTCCAGCAGGCCCTAACTGATAAGGTAGGATAGTCATGCAGTACTGCTCTGCAAACCCAGAAGGAAGTAACTGCCTACTTGTAAAATAAGCCGTTACTGCCTTTTGACTTTGCCTCTTGCGGGTGCTAACTGATACTGTATGATATTCAATGAATAACATATGATCAGTGGAGAAACCTTTTGTACACAGATTATGAGCACTGTATGTTTTCTTCTGGGTTCTTCGAGCCAAGTTAAGCTGTTATGTCCATAAAAATGGCTGAAAGCGCATTTATTCATTTCGTGGAGTTAAATGCCTCATCGTACCACTAGAGTGGCAAATACTTGTCTTTAGCTCTCAGAGGAGGAGAGAATTATGATGTTGAAATTGAGATAATTCAGGATAATACCTGATTATGCGCTCCACAATGATATTCAGTTTTACTCAATAGTTTATTTTGCAGTCTTTGGTGCCAATGCTAATCAAGTCAATTCATATCGTATTTTTCTAATAAGTTACAACAAAAACCCCATTTAAATGTGTATTTATGTGTATTTATAAATCACACGTAAATATCACGCCTTTACGATTGTATGTATGATATACGGATGATACAAGAACATGTGGAAACACAGCTCACCCAGCCATCACGCATGTGACGCTGGCCAACCGTTACACCCACCTAGGATCACGTCTCCTGTTCGGGGGGAAAGATTCAGTAAGAATACCACGATTCGTTACCACCGTCTGATTCTCTTTGACGTTGAATACCACGATTCTTTACCACGGCCTGATTCTCTTTGACGTTGAATACCACGATTCGTTACCACGGCCTGATTCTCTTTGACGTTGAATACCACGATTCGTTACCACGGCCTGATTCTCTTTGACGTTGAATACCACGATTCTTTACCACGGCCTGATTCTCTTTGACGTTGAATACCACGATTCTTTACCACGGCCTGATTCTCTTTGACGTTGAATACCACGATTCTTTACCACGGCCTGATTCTCTTTGACGTTGAATACCACGATTCTTTACCACGGCCTGATTCTCTTTGACGTTGAATACCACGATTCTTTACCACGGCCTGATTCTCTTTGACGTTGAATACCACGATTCGTTACCACAGCCTGATTCTCTTTGACGTTGAATACCACGATTCTTTACCACGGCCTGATTCTCTTTGACGTTGAATACCACGATTCGTTACCTCCGCCTGATTCTCTTTGACGTTGAAATCTCGTGCATTTTAGCCCGAATTGAACCAAATGTTGAGGGCCGCTGATCGCAGGCACATAGTGGTCATCTCATAGTGGCTACACACCTTGTTTGGACATGTCCACACAGGCTGAGAGAGCCACTGGTCAATTGCAGCATGCCTGCAGGGACTGACGATGTCACATGGATTATTCGTGAACCAGTAATTGCCTTACCCTCTTGTTCATGTTGTTGATTGCTCGCGTGATAATTGACCTGTTGCTCTGGCTGATGGACTGGCTGAAGACTGTAACAGCAAAGAGGGGCAGAGCAGAGCAGAGCAGAGCAGAGCAGAGCAGAGCAGAGCAGAGCAGAGCAGGAAGAACATAACAGAGCTGAGCAGAGCAGAGCAGAGCAGCGCAGAGCAGAGCAGAGCAGAGCAGAGCAGAGCAGAGCAGCGCAGAGTAGAGCAGATCAGCGCAGAGCAGAGCAGAGCAGGAAGAACATAACAGAGCTGAGCAGAGAAAATCAGGGCAGAGCAAAGCAGAGCAGAGCACAGCAGAGCAGAGAATAGCAGAGCAGAGCAGAGCAGAGCAGAGCAAAGCAGAGCAGAGCAGAGCAGAGCAGATCAGAGCAGAGCAGAGCAGCGCAGCGCAGCGCAGAGCAGCGCAAAACAGAGCAGAGCAGAGCAGACCAGAGCAGAGCAGAGCAGAGCAGAGCAGAGCAGAGCAGGAAGAACATAACAGAGCTGAGCAGAGCAGAGCAGAGCAGCGCAGAGCAGAGCAGAACAGAGCAGAGCAGAGCAGATCAGAGCAGAGCAGCGCAGCGCAGAGCAGCGCAGAGCAGAACAGAGCAGAGCAGAGCAGACCAGAGCAGACCAGAGCAGAGCAGCGTAGAGCAGAGCAGCACAGAGCAGAGCAGAGCAGGAAGAACATAACAGAGCTGAGCAGAGAAAATCAGGGCAGAGCAGAGCAGAGCAGAACAGAACAGGAAGAACATACCAGAGCTGAGCAGAGCAAATCGAGGCAGAGCATAGCAGAGCAGAGCAGAGCAGAGCAGAGCAGAGCTGAGCTGAGCAGAGCAGAGCAGAGCAGAGCAGCGTAGAGCAGAGCAGCACAGAGCAGAGCAGAGCAGAGCAGAGCAGAGCAGAGCAGAGCAGAGCAGAGCAGGAAGAACATAACAGAGCTGAGCAGAGAAAATCATGGCAGAGCAGAGCAGAGCAGAGCAGAGCAGAGCAGAGCAGAGCAGAGCAGAACAGCGCAGCGCAGCGCAGAGCTGAGCTGAGCTGAGCTGAGCTGAGCTGAGCAGAGCAGAGCAGAGCATAGCAGAGCAGAGCAGAGCAGAAAGAACATAACAGAGCTGAGCAGAGCAAATCAGGGCAGAGCAGAGCGAGACAGAGCAGAGCAGAACAAGAAGAACAGAACATAGCACAGCAGAGCAGAGCAGGAAGAACATAACAGAGCTGAGCAGAGCAAATCAGGGTATAGCATAGCAGAGCAAAGCAGAGCAGAGCAGAGCAGAGCAGAGCAGAGCAGAGCAGAGCGAGACAGAGCAGAGCAGAACAAGAAGAACAGAACAGAGCAAAGCAAGGCGGAGCAGGGCAGAACAGAGCGGGACAAAGCAGAGCAGAGCAAGTCAGGGCAGAACATAGCAGAGCAGAGCAGCACAGGAAGAACAGAACAGAGCGGAGCATAGCAAAGCAGGGTATATCAGAGAACAGAACAGAACAGAACAGAACAGAACAGAACAGAACAGAACAGAACAGAACAGAACAGAACAGAACAGAACAGAACAGAACAGAACAGAACAGAACGGAACGGAACGGAACGGAACGGAACGGAACGGAACGGAACGGAACGGAACGGAACGGAACGGAACGGAACGGAACGGAACGGAACGGAACGGAACGGAACGGAACGGAACGGAACGGAACAGAGCCGGACGGAACGAAACGGAACGAAACGGATTGTTGTGATCATGCTTGTTGTCATATTTAAATCACAACGGGCACTCAGCACTGATTAGATTGGTATCTTTGGCGTCAGGTGTGAGTGCAATACCAATCAGGCGATGGGCTATATATCTCATCTCACCTTCCTGCCTGAATCGACTGTTATAATGACCGTTTATCGCGCATTATCGCTCATTATTTGTTGTATTCACCAAGCTATCACTCCTAATCACAATCAACTGACATTATGATCATTTATGACAACGAGTCGTTGACACATTGAAGAAATACATGTTGTATCGACAGGAGGACGATATTTTGTATATTTTTGTATGTATCAAAGGTATTATTTTGCAAACGCATCCTTTGACTTGAATTTTCATCCGAATCAAAGAATGTCAAATTCCCAGAAGACAGAATGGGAGACAGCATGAGGACATAATGTGAGCTAGTAACACTATTCGACAACATTTCATCAAATCTTGTATAATATATTATCATCTTGGGATTAAAAGGTGTTTTTCCGTTTTATTTTTGTAAAGTGGGAGAGAACCCTTTGAATTCAAATGGGATGTTTCATGCATAATGCGTCATGTAAACTTAGTATGCAGAGTTCCTTCATGCACTTGAGTATTGCAGTACAGCTCAATTTTAATAGCTTAGTATGCAGAGTTCCTTCATGCACTTGAGTATTGCAGTACAGCTCTATTTTAATTGGAAATACTGTCAAACTATATTGAAGCCCTGACCTGACCTTGTTACACGGCTCTCGATATTCTTCACATTATCTGTCACATTATTGGTATAGATATTTCACAATATGAGAATTGGGATTTGTTTTAAATGTGCTATTATTTCAACGTATATCTATCACCTGCTGACGGTGTTTTTTTTATCTATAATATTAAGAAGAATGTGATTATATATCTTATTAGATATACTGCTATGCATTTACCATGTGTACTGCTCTTAATATTATGTTCTTAATTATGCTAAAAAAAATAATGTTGACATTATATTTAAATTCTCATCGATGCTGTGTTTTTCTGGAACAGTTGTTTTAGGATTGATTACGAATGGACAACACTTGCAAATTGAAAATGAAACGTCTCGCTGAAATCAGTCAGGTATAATTACACACGTCAGCTGTTTGAATATATGGCGTACATGCCTACTTGTACATATTAAAATATGATGGCCTCGTCACATCATGTCATTGGGGATGTATTTTATACATGTCCCAAATTTCTATTTAAAACTAAAGTTTCTCAAAAAGTGGTTGTTTCCTTTGTGCAAGGATGTATTAAAGATGCTTGGGATACATTTTTCCTTTCAACATGTTCAATCAACAACATCTTCTCAACACGCCTAGAAAATAAGGGATCTGCAGATGTATATCCACATTGTTTGTTTATGGGATATTTCATTCGATGTCAGTACAATCGTTGCATCATTGCAAATTGTGCATGATGTATTAATGAAAGTGACAAAACTTTTAAGGAGCGAAATTATAATCGTCGTCGCGACCATCGTCGTATTCGTCGTATCTGATCCGTAGCAGAGCTGGTAGACCATGTCCTCCTGCCTGCTTCTGCGAATGTTACTTCGCTGGAACGGCTGCTGCTGCTGCTGTTGCTGCTGCTGCTGCTGTTGTAGCTGCTGCTGTTGCTGCTGCTGCTGCTGTTGTAGCTGCTGCTGCTGCTGTTGTAGCTGCTGCTGCTGCTACTGCTGCTCCTGCTACCCTGTCTTTCAAAACAAAAAGGCAATAACTGCCTTTTGGCTTTGCAGAGTATTGGTTGTTGCTGTTGCTGCTGCTGCTGTTGTTGCTGTTCCTTTTGCTGTTGCTTTTGCTGTTGCTGCTGCTGCTGCTGCTGCTGCTGCTGCTGCTGCTGTTGCTTTTGCTGCTGCTGCTGCTGCTGCTGCTGCTGCTGCTGCTGTTGCTTTTGCTGCTGCTGCTGCTGCTGCTACTGCTGCTGCTGTTGCTGCTGTTGCTTCTGTTGCTGCTGCTGCTGCTGCTGCTGCGGCAGGTATTATGATGGACGATGGTCAGTTGTAAGCCATCACTCATGTAGCCTGCAGTCTGAAGATACATTTAGCGTTGACCTGACGTTACCTCCCCCCCCCCCCCTCCTCATCATCCTCACATCGTATGGAGAATTACCCTCGCTTCCAATGTGCACTCGTTTCAACGTCTACTCCGCTTGAATCAACGTTAGATCAATGTTGGGCTTGCCCAGCATTGATCTAGCGCTGATCCAACGCACGTTTTTCTAGTTGGGTCTTCCATCATTTTACGTGCTAGGCGCGGTAACGGCGAGGCTCAGCCTGTATAATGACATGGAAACGTCGTTGTCAAATGGTGGATACTCTCAGCCGATTTTCTACCTTGTGATTTGCCTGGTTTTGCTTGGCTGTTCCATGTCTATATATCGTGTATGTATTTCTGCCAAGTAAATCACATCCATGTATTTTTATATATCTTGTCGTAATGTATTTTCATGGAATACAAAGTAAATAATATGGTCAACTGCTACTCCGTTTTTCCTGATCTGCTATCCCTGGATATGTCCCATGGATATTTATGCAAGAATAAGCTACTTGCCTTGTCTTGTCACTATTTGTTTTCAAGGAATACAAAATAATGTTCAATAACTAGGTTATTTCCGAAGGAATAAGCTAGCAATCATATAGTCGTGTCATTATTTAATTTTACCGAATACAAAATAATGTTCCATATTTCCATGATTTCCGAAGAATAAAATAGTAAATCAGATACATGTGTATATGTGTAATCTAACTTTAATTTATTTTTATCGAATACAAAATAGTGTTCCATTGAACGAAATCAGTTCAGGTTTTATAGATATATCTTTATTTCTTATCGTGAATTATAATAAATGACAGGTAAATTCACTGGTTCACGAAACTAAATCGGCTAAAATGCGCAGGTGCCAGTGGTGCTTAATGGGTCTGCTGCTCAGGTCGCGGCGAGGAAGACAAGGCAGGGAAAAGGAAGGAGCCAAGGGAAGAAGGTGGGGAAGAAGGAGCGACGGGAGATGGCCTCGGGCTTTTACGGCAACACGATCGCCGCCCACCTGCCGAGAACCCGTATACTGGCTCTCTCAAACACAATACATTCACCCAGTATTGGCTCAATTTTGGGCCATCGTCGTAGACGGTGGTCCAACATTGACCCAACAATGGGTGTTGTGTTTGCTGGTTTAGCCGTGGACAGCCACACACTGTAAAGCTGTGAGTCGTGGTATGGGAAATGTGTTCACCGATTTTAACACGGCGCTGACTACGAGCGATATCAACCCCCAAGATCCGAAAAAGCCCCAGAACTTTGGGGACGTAGCTAGAAACGACATGATGATGTAGGTGAAATGTTGACTCTAATTAACCTATTAACGATCTGATTAATCGCGACCAAATCTTAGATTATTAGCGTCCAAGGGAAGTTGCACGTTTTTTAGGGTCTCTAAGCATTCAGTTCTAGTCACAGCTGGGGCTGTATACCATGTATACTGGTGACGACGTCAGTAGTCTCTGTTGTATACCATTTTATACTGGTGACGACGTCAGTAGTCTCTGTTGTATACCATGTATACTGGTGACGACGTCAGTAGTCTCTGTTGTATACCATGTATACTGGTGACAACGTCAGTAGTCTCTGTTGTATACCATGTATACTGGTGACGACGTCAGTAGTCTCTGCTGTATACAATTTATACTGGTGACGACGTCAGTAGTCTCTGCTGTATACCATTTATACTGGTGACGACGTCAGTAGTCTCTGTTGTATACCATGTATACTGGTGACGACGTCAGTAGTCTCTGTTGTATACCATGTATACTGGTGACGACGTCAGTAGTCTCTGCTGTATACCATGTATACCATGTATACTGTATACTCGGAAGAAAATGAGCTATATGTCAGGTGTGATTGGCCAATCACACGCCCGAGATCTGGATCACCTCAATCAGATCCACATTTGTGTGTTCAGAGACCCGGCCAACATGTCAATGGACAATACCTGACCTAAATACCACCTTATGATCCAGGGCCCCGTTTTATCAAGCTGAAAAGATACGAGCTCGTATTAATAGCTCATTTGCATATGAGGATCGTTAAGATTCAACGAGTGGGTCAGAGTGCTCGTATCCTCCCTATCCATGTTAAAGAGGAAGTCATACGAGGAAAGTCAACGAGCTTTTTATAATTTCGTAAGCGGCAGGCAAAGGTCACGAAAATTAATACGAGCTCGTATCTTTTAAGGTTGATAAAACAGGGCCCAAGGGCGCATTTTTTGTTAGTTATTTTCCAGATTTCTCGTGACCTAATACCTGCCGCTTACGAAAATGAAAAAAACTAGTTGACTTCCCTCGTTTGACTCCCTCTTTAACATGTATAGGGAGAATACGAGCACTCTGACCCACTCGTTCAATCTCAACGATCCTCATATGCAAATGAGCTATATCTGATCGAGAATGATGTTGAAACGGGGCCCAGTATCAACCCAATCAGATAGGTATAGGTGAGAAGAGTTTTGTTTTAATGTTGGCCACTGTTTGCGGCGCTGATTCAACATTTATCCAGCACCGGGTCAACGTCTCGTGTTTGCCGAGCAGTAGATACTAGTGTCTTTTTTTACGTTATGTAGTCTAGTATAATATATAATATAAGTATTCTCTGCAACAGAATTATACTCTATGATATAATTATGTTCTAGTATAATCTATTATTATAGTGTATGGCGTTTTCTTCTATTGTGCAATCTGTAGATAGCGTTATTTATAAGCATTGACTAAGAAACTGAACACCGGAGATACAGGGCTCTGCCGGAAGCTACCCGAGATGGCTTCTGGGAGCCGTGGAGTCTCTGGTCGTAGCGGTATTCTATGCTGTATTCACCAGGTGGCGCCCCGTATCAGTAGTTGCTTCTGTGGATGCTCTCGCCAATCATTGCTATACCGCAGAGCAACAAAACAACATTTTCTATGTACATATTTGTTATCACCTTTACTTTGACATACAATAATGTGTTATTTTCAATATTTGTTATTTATTTACTTGCGCTCGTCTGAGTTGATCTGACAGGACTAACATTGTAACCTCACACGTGAGCTAACCGTCTGATGTGGAAATGATCCTCATTAGCCTAATGGGCTAGTGAATCCTCTCCTTGGATATGAAAGGGTTATCTGTGGCAGATACACACCTTATATCCACGGTGGTCTACATGATTATGCGTTTGCAAATATCAGACCAAGTATGGCTTAGTTTGACGTATGACTAAAAATGCCAATCAAATCCGACATGCAGCTGTTATTGAAATTAGGGGGGTAAAATACCATAGGCCTACTTGGGCCGGATCAATCCAAATATAATGTCACTTAAATCTGATCCAGCGGTAATAACAGAGTATACTCATCCTCGCACCGGGGATGCTCAGGTAGTCATGTGATTCAATTTCAGAAAAGTAGTCATGTGATTCAATTTGATATATTTTTTAACATTTTGAACCAGTTTCAAATTTCGAAAATTATAAACTCTTGTCAATGATATCCCATTGAGATGGTAAATCAATAGCAGATTCTCCAACATAGGAAGACGAGCACAATGAAGGGAAAGGTGACAGAGTAATACGACACTGAAAGGGTTAATATGCCGTGTTTTCTATTTCTAACACTGATATAATATTTTAGAATAATTAGCATAATATTACCCCCTCTCTATTTCGGCCTGCCCGCAAACACTAAATTGGATGCAGCGTATTAGACGGAAGCGGACGCGCTTGTCTTTTGGTTTATTCATTAAGGAAGTGGGCGAGGTCATGTGATCAACCGCCACTTTCTACGTCACTTCCTCTCTGTCATCTCCCTGTGTTAAATTATAAATTGCGTGATCCTCTGCCAAGGGTTGTCCTGGAAGACGCTACAAATTCAACGCTCTACCTTGTGCTATCTACCCTGATGACATCGCAATGTGAGTAGCCGGGTATGTGCTATCAGATTTGGATTCTATATTATCTATTGTCAATTATAGCACATTCAGCTGCTACATAAATAACGGACTTTCCTCAACAGCTGAAAATCATGGACTTTTTTATTAAAGCGACGTACTATAAAGTGCCGTACTCTAAAGTGGCATACTCTAAAGTGCCGTACTATAAAGGGGCGTACTCTAAAGTGTCCTACTCTAAAGGGGCATACTCTAAAGTGTCCTACTCTAAAGGGGCGTACTCTAAAGTGTCCTACTCTAAAGGGGCGTACTCTGAAGTGCCGTACTCCAAAGTGCCGTACTCTAAAGGGGCGTAGTCTAAGGTGCCATACTCTAAAGTGTCGTACTCTAAAGGGGCATACTCTAAAGTGTCCTACTCTAAAGGGACGTACTCTAAAGTGCCGTACTCTAAAGTGCCGTACTCTAAAGGGGCGTAGTCTAAGGTGCCATACTCTAAAGTGTCGTACTCTAAAGGGGCATACCTTAAAGTGTCCTACTCTAAAGGGGCGTACTCTAAAGTGCCGTACTCTAAAATGCCGTACTCTAAAGGGGCGTAGTCTAAGGTGCCGTACTCTAAAGTGTCGTACTCTAAAGGGGCATACTCTAAAGTGTCCTACTCTAAAGGGGCGTACTCTAAAGTGTCCTACTCTAAAGGGGCATACTCTAAAGGGGCGTACAAAAAAGTGCCGTACTCTAAAGGGGCGTAGTCTAAGGTGCCGTACTCTAAAGGGGCGTACTCTAAAGTGTCCTACTCTGAAGGGGCGTACTCTGAAGTGCCGTACTCTAAGGGGGCGTACTCTAAAGGGGCATAGTCTAAGGTGCCGTACTTTAAAGTGTCGTACTCTAAAGGGGCATACTCTAAAGTGTCCTACTCTAAAGGGGCGTACTCTAAAGTGTCCTACTCTAAAGGGGCATACTCTAAAGGGGCGTACTCCAAAGTGCCGTACTCTAAAGGGGCATAGTCTAAGGTGCCGTACTCTAAAGTGCCGTACTCTAAAGGGGCATACTCTAAAGGGGCGTACTCTAAAGAGGCGTACTCTAAAGGGGCATACTCTAAAGGGGCGTACTCTAAAGGGGCGTACTCTAAAGGGGCATACTCTAAGGTGTCGTACTCTAAAGTGCCGTACTCTAAAGGGGCATACTCTGAAGGGGCGTATGCTAAAGGAGCGTACTCTAAAGGGGCATACTCTAATGTGCCGTACTCTAAAGTGCCGTACTCTAAAGGAGCATACTCTAAGGGGGCGTATTTTAAAGATGCGTACTCTAAAGGGGCATACTCTGAAGGGGCGTATTTTAAAGGGGCGTACTCTAAAGGGGCATACTCTAAAGGGGGTATTCTAAAGTGCCGTACTCTAAAGGGGCGTACTCTAATGTGCCTTACTCTAAAGTGCCGTACTCTAAAGGGGCATACTTCAAAGGGTCGTATTTTAAAGGGGCGTACTCTGAAGGGGCATACTCTAAAGGGCGTACTCTAAAATGCCGTACTCTAAAGGGGCATACTCTAATGTGCCGTACTCTAAAGTGCCGTATTCTAAAGGGGCATACTCTAAAGGGGCATACTCTGAAGGGGCGTACTCTAAAGGGGCGTACTCTAAAATGCCGTACTCTAAAGGGGCGTATTCTAAAGGGGCGTACTCTAATGTGCCGTACTCTAAAGTGCCGTATTCTAAAGGGGCATACTCTAAAGGGGCATACTCTAAAGGGGCGTACTCTTACGACATATTCATCCAAACAAGATGGTGACAAATATATCTATACGTGCACTAAACGTCAATACCAAAATATAGACACATTTAACATAGATTGTGTATGTGTTATCATCAACCAGAAATACCTAATAACCAGATAACCAAACAAACACGAGACGTTACCCCAACGCTTATTCAATGCTGGGCCAGCGTCTCAGACGGTGTGCCAGCATTGGTAATGTCTCTCGTTTGCTGCATGGGAATGTATGATTTATAATACACATTTACATGTCATGTACGTAAAATATAACCCTTTGCCTGCTAGTGGAGCATATATACATAGAAATACAACAAAATCAATTAAAATCAGCACCCTCTAAGCTTCAATTTGAAAGTAACACTTTTTAAATCGTGTGGTTTTCATTCACTGTACCGCAACTCACACCTCAAATATTCTAAAATGCTATGGAACGTAAAGTGTTTATTCAGAAGGTTTGCACCACGGACGGTTGCTAGGAAACGGCTGAGAGCAGGATCCCGGTTGCTGATGTTGGAAACAGGAGCTCACCCAAGACCACGGTGCACTGTTTGCAACATGAGCGGGATCTCGCCGAAGACCACGTGCACAGATTGCACAAGGTTTTAACATGATTAAACTGCAGTAATTAGAAAAGGTGATATTTTTGTCCTAACAACCTCACAATTTGACCATCTTCTCTTTACGAAGTGATCAAGTGATCAGTTCACTACTCAGCAAGCGCGATACCTTTATCCAGTGCTGTTTTACTGTTTGGTCAGCGTCGTAGATTGTGGGCCAACAATAAACCCACATTGGCACAGTGGAATATTCCCAGGGGAATAAAGGTATGGAGCTCATGCGCGGAGTCACTGGTTTGTAATGAAAAGCTCCTACAGAAAGTTACTCTTTTCCAGTGTAGAGCTCTAGGGTCACTGGTTTCGGCTGAGTGATCGTGAACGTGCGTGTACTGATATGAGGTCACTCCGCATCCCAGGTATTCCGCTCTGTCTTTTGACTTTGTAGAGCGGAATACCTCGGTCCGTGTCCGGAGTGGCTGTGACGTAATAGCTGTCCAAACTCCAGTGTTGAGATCCTTGCGAGCCCTGGCGAATTCGTCTGCCACTGCCTTATAGTTGGTTGAGAATCACATGCATCCTTCCACAGTACTGCTTTTATTCTACAATCAGCTTTCTCTGGCTTCTCCAGGGCGCTGCATAAATGTAACGCTCATTCATTCATTCATTCATTCATTCATTCATTCATTCATTCATTCATTCATTCATTCATTCATTCATTCATTCATTCATTCATTCATGTACTTATTTAATTATTCATTCATTTAATTATTCATTCATTCATTCATTGTTTCATTCATTCATTCATTCATTCATTCATTCATTCATTCATTCATTTATCGTCAGCTGATACATAGGAACGAGTAAGTAGGCTACATATTGACAAAGGCTGTGGCTGATGTACGACCTCGATGTATGTGATTTTACTCCATGAGAGACCTCAATTGTGCAATAACGTGCTCCTATTGACTGCGATTATAGTATGGATGTACAATCATTTTGAAAAAATACAGAAATCAATGTCAATTGAAATGATTATTAAATCGACAAATGGCACATGTACTTTGTCATACTTCAACATTTAGTGCGAGAAACAAATATTTTATATATTTTATATATCAAGATTATCTTTATATTTTATATATCAAGATTGTCTTTTATATTTTAACTTGAATTCAAGTGTACATAATTGTATTTCAAATTGTATATTATTTTGTATAATTTTTGTATATATGTGTGCATATAAAGCCTAATAAATAGATAATTAAATAAATAAAAAAGAGTAGTAGTGACTATAGGTATATAGTGATTTGTGGGGATAAGGGGAGATCCGTTAACAATGGCTTAATTAACATAAATCAACAATTGTGTGGACATCGTGAGCTTGTTGTTCCTTCAAATTACAATAACCTCAGCAACCTCATTGTCAAATGGATGAAAAATACCGCTGAAAAAAACATTTCATCACTCGACTTTAGCGTTGATTGTTGTAGGACACACTACTTGCGTTTTTCCATTTCTGCTTACTAATTCAATGTTTTTATGAATCGTGATCTATTAGCATTAAAAAGTGATATATTAGGACTTTATGTGGTGCTCTGCAGCTTACTAATTATAAGCAGAAGAATACAGACAATGTAATTTGGAAAGTGCAAGAACAAAATAGAATTAATATAGGTGATTCAGCCTTTTTATTCCGTCTGTGTCGGTGCGACGTTAAAAAAACTGATAGTAAACTTTTCAATGAGACGTCGCCTATCATGATCCGTCTACAACAAAGTCATTCCAGCCAGTACTTCTCGTCATTTGAACATTTCCAACTTCAAATGACAAACATACATATTTTCAGGGCAAGGGGTAACACTTTAGAAAAGGTAACTTCCCGCAAATTGCTTCAACTGTTTATTTCCATGCACTGTGAATTGGTACCGCTATGACTTCGCAATGAATAAAAATATGTCATATGTATGCTTTCCTGACAAGTAAAGGGTGAAATGGCTGGCAGGATGACCGTTAGATTGGAAGGATACTGTTACGAAATTAATGACTGACGATACACTGGTGGGTGATCTATTCTAGGTTTGATCAAGGTAACCTTGGTTTGATTAAATACCAGATATAGATGCCTGCGATGAGCCTACACATTTAGATTAATTTGCAGCTGTGAGACGAGTGTATGATTACGAGCGAGACTGCCGGGTCGCATTTGTCACGCTACAGACACGAAGGCTGCTGTGCAAAGACAAACAACAGTAACCAGGTAACGGGTTCACTTGAAAAGGCACTGCATCATTTTCAAGTACGCAGTTACTGCTGTTTGTCTTTGCATGTCAATTTAGAAGTATTTCGGAGCCAACAGAAATTATTTCTGCATCTGTTGTAATATTACACAGTCATTTTACTCAACGTTTCCATATCAGTTGTACAAAATATATGTAATACAATTTTTATTTTAAATATATTATTATTATTATTATTATTTTCTTTAGTGGCTTGGATTTCATTATGTAGATATGTTTCTCCTCAAGACAATATTAACTACTATTGGCTACAGCTGCTTTACAAATCGCCTCTTGAGTTTAAAGTGTGTCATTACACTTAACCGTTATTTTTTCACCCACTTAAAATTGTGTCTCGTTACCGTGACCCACAACTTCAAGTGCATGGGTGAAAATTATTCATTTTAATCCCAATAACAGTGATTTAATCGACTGATAAAACAGATTGAAAACGAGTATTGTCGCTTTAGCGCTTTAAAGGTTAACCCTTATTCAAACGAATTGTGAGTCAGTGGTTGTCATTTATTTGAAGCAAATATGCATGACAAGGGTTTGAGTGCGGTAAAACAGTAAATATACGGGTCTTGTTTGACAAGTGCCACAGTGCTGAATAAACGTTTCTTAAAACAGTAGATATACGTGTCTTGTTCGACAAGTGTCACAGTGCTGAATAAACGTTTCTTAAAACAGTAGATATACGTGTCTTGTTTGACAAGTGTCACAGTGCTGAATAAACGTTTCTTAAAACAGTAGATATACGTGTCTTGTTTGACAAGTGTCACAGTGCTGAATAAACGTTTCTTAAAACAGTAGATATACGGGTCTTGTACGCTGCTCCACACCCTTTCGCCAGGTGGCGCATTCAGTACAAAACACCCCAGCACTGCACCAGCAGCTGCTGCCATAGGGCGGATGGCCAGACGACAATATGTCCGTGGCAATGTTGAGATATAGCGAAATAAAATGCCTTTTGTCTAACAATGCTTTACGTTTCACAAAAGTAAAGAGCACAACTACGGCTCATAACAAATCCATTGGAATGTATTTTAACTCACCCTTTTGCACGTCGGGTGTACAAAATCCATCAAGGGACCCGCGACTCAATAAGTTATTTTCACCTACTTGAAGGTATGATTTGCAGTCATCAGATAATTCAAGTGGGTGAAAATTTTAATCAGACAATTTAGTCGGGAAAGAGTTAAAACGCCTGTATATCATGTATATACAGGCACCTACGAGGTCGCTGGTCCGTGTGACCTTCCTGGGCATTCCCAGCCTTGACTTGATTTGGTGGCACCTAAGAGGTGGCTGGTCCGTGTGACCTTCCTGGGCAATCCCAGCCTTGACTTGATCTGGTGGCACCTAAGAGGTCGCTGGTCCGTGTGACCTTCCTGGGCAATCCCAGCCTTGACTTGATCTGGTGGCACCTAAGAGGTCGCTGGTCCGTGTGACCTTCCTGGGCAATCCCAGCCTTGACTTGATCTGGTGGCACCTAAGAGGTCGCTGGTCCGTGTGACCTTCCAGGGCAATCCCAGCCTTGACTTGATCTGGTGGCACCTAAGAGGTCGCTGGTCCGTGTGACCTTCCTGGGCAATCCCAGCCTTGACTTGATCTGGTGGCACCTAAGAGGTCGCTGGTCCGTGTGACCTTCCTGGGCAATCCCAGCCTTGACTTGATCTGGTGGCACCTAAGAGGTCGCTGGTCCGTGCGACCTTCCTGGGCAATCCCAGCCTTGACTTGATCTGCGATTACATCTACAGATCCCGGATTCCTGGAGATCCTTTTTTACAGCCAGCTGCCGGGCAACACAAAAACACAGTAATAGCTTACTTTACCACTTAGGTAGTTACCGTTTTTTGGCTTTACAGAGCACAATTATTTGGTCCCCCGTCCCGCCCGCGCGTTTTAATGACTAGTGTTTCGCCAGAGGGCGCCGGGTGCGCCAGAGTCACTCACCAGGTGGGGGATGCTGTCATTACTGCCGTGGAAAGTCAAAAGGCAGTAGCCATTTACTTTTCAAATAAGCAGTTACTGCTACCACTTTTCTCGATGATGTCAACAACAAGGTTTGTACTTTTTATTATATATATATATGGCGTATTGATCTGTTAAAGTTACTATAACCTGACTACAACGTTGCATTTTGACTCATCATTGACTAAAAATATTTTTTAAATCTAAGTATTGTATTTTATCCTACTAAAAACATACCTTGTTCATCAATTTATTTCACATATTGAACAAAACGTTTCTAAAGATAAAAATTACCACTGTCCCAATATTATAAGACAATATATATTTCTGATAATAGATAATTTAGCTAGTACAACTGACTCTGCGATTTTATACAGCAATGTATTGTACAAAATGATATTTTTCGACAATACTATACTAGCCCCTCGCTATACATTTAGATTCATGAATAGTCTTGTCTGTAATCTAACAGTTGATTAGCTCCGTTCATGACAGATCCACATTCATCTTTTGGGTCATAACATTCTTATATCTGTGTGCTTATATATTAATATAAGTCGTCTGGACACGAACTCGACGTGTAGACTCGACGGTGGCTGTCGATTAAACATTCGATTATTTTCCGTGTCGTGGAAGCCACTGCCCAGCAAACATGTATTCATGCATATCATGTATACAGCTCAAACACAAATAAATAAATTAAAGGCATGAGATTGGTCGAGATGGCCACTCATAAATTTACGAGCGTCTTGGTTCGAGACCACCCTCTGGCCGCAGATTGCAATGTAGCCTTTACATCCTGCAGTGGTGGTCTTCGCTCGCAAAGAAAAGCATGGATTAGTGCGTTTCATTTACAATGTCACGCCCTTTTCAACAAACACAAAAGATTGAGCTAATGATGGTTGATGTTGGCTCACCGTCTACGACGCTGGCTAAGCAGTAAACCAAGAGTAAACTAGCTGAACGTGTTACGTCAGCTGGGTTGTCACCCGGCGTTCCTCTGGGGATTGTGGTTACCATGGTTACCTGTGTTAAACATCCTTATAATACACACAACAATTTAATTTACAATTGCATATTCTCTTCTACTGTGATAGACGGCCTATATATTTGTGCATAAACGTACAGCCTGATAAATAAATAACACAATATTGCCATCGTGAAGGGAATGCAAAGCTTTGAAATACAGATGAATTGTATCAACCTCAAGCTATATTATTATAGACGTCATTTTTCTTTAATGTTACTTGCATTGAGGTTCAGTTGACATATTTTTAGTACTTTTATTTTAGTTATTACATTACTTTTATTATAGTTATTATATTACTTCAATTATATATAGGGTATGTCATTTTTCTTCTGATGCTGCTTGCACTGAGGTTTAGTTGATATAACTTTAGTAAGGAAACCTACTGTTAATTGGGAATGGAATAATATGCATTATTATATGGTATAATATATCATTTATTTATTTATTAGGCTTTATATACACGAATATATTAAGTAATATTGTACAAATATGCAATTGTAAGTAGAATTGTGTACATTAGGATGTCAAATACAGGTGACCAGCACTCTTACTTTGTTTGACATTCAGGATAAAATTGTATATACACTTGAATTCAAGTTAAAGTGTAAAAGATAATTTGTATATCCTTATTATATAAAATGTATGTTTCCCGCGCCAATTTCTTTGGAAAGTAAAACACAAGAAGTTGAAATCTAAACTGGTCAATAAAAAAGTATGATATTAGATACCAGTGATATCCTGACTCATTTACTGGGTAAAATGGATGGTCACTTAGTGACACTTCAGGTACTACGTCTGACAAAAATACTGAGAAATGACAAGGCACGAGAATTAAACGGTATATTTTCTCTCTACCATCGTTGGCTCTACGCTGTGCTACCTGTCCACTGGCCCACCACTGGCCCACTATTGGGCCACAATTGGGCCACCACTGGCCCACCATTGGGCCAACATTGAGCTAGCGAAGTGTGGACATTTGGACAGAGAAAGTCGTGACGCGCATCTATTCTTTTGAACAGTCGCTTTTGTTTGTTTTTTTTATCTCACATTGCTTCTACAAGCGTGACGCGCGCTTCAGTGTAATTGTGATATTTTCTTGACATTTTCCAGTCATGAAGACGGACCATGTTGCCCTATATGTATAACGTCAGCGGAGGATTAGGAGAGGGGTACGTCCTAACCCCCCTTTTCAGAAAATAAATTGACTAAATATTGGTATTTAGCACGCAGAATTTTCCGTGGTTGCAACTAAATTCTTATCGAACCTCTCTCTCAAAACTGTCCATTGCCTCGTAGTAGCGTTCTCCATCTTGATGGACAACAGAGAACCAAGAACAAGAATCTGTCTCTGATATGAGTGCTTACACAAACCTATACATAGCCCTATACAAATGACGGCAATCACACAAACCTATACATAGCCTTATACGAATGACGGCAATCACACAAACCTATACATAGCCCTATACAAATGACGGCAATCACACAAACCTATACATAGCCCTATACAAATGACGGCAATCACACAAACCTATACATAGCCCTATACAAATGACGGCAATCACACAAACCTATACATAGCCCTATACAAATGACGGCAATCACACAAACCTATACATAGCCCTATACAAATGACGGCAATCACACAAACCTATACATAGCCCTATACAAATGACGGCAATCACACAAAACCTATACATAGCCCTATACAAATGACGGCAATCACACAAACCTATACATAGCCCTATACAAATGACGGCAATCACACAAACCTATACATAGCCCTATACAAATGACGGCAATCACACAAACCTATACATAGCCCTATACAAATGACGGCAATCACACAAACCTATACATAGCCCTATACAAATGACGGCAATCACACAAACCTATACATAGCCCTATACAAATGACGGCAATCACACAAACCTATACATAGCCCTATACAAATGACGGCAATCACACAAACCTATACATAGCCCTATACAAATGACGGCAATCACACAAACCTATACATAGCCCTATACAAATGACGGCAATCACACAAACCTATACATAGCCCTATACAAATGACGGCAATCACACAAACCTATACATAGCCCTATACAAATGACGGCAATCACACAAACCTATACATAGCCCTATACAAATGACGGCAATCACACAAACCTATACATAGCCCTATACAAATGACGGCAATCACACAAACCTATACATAGCCCTATACAAATGACGGCAATCACACAAACCTATACATAGCCCTATATAAATGACGGCAATCACACAAACCTATACATAGCCCTATACAAATGACGGCAATCACAGAAACCTATACATAGCCCTATACAAATGACGGCAATCACACAAACCTATACATAGCCCTATACAAATGACGGCAATCACACAAACCTATACATAGCCCTATACAAATGACGGCAATCACACAAACCTATACATAGCCCTATACAAATGACGGCAATCACACAAACCTATACATAGCCCTATACAAATGACGGCAATCACACAAACCTACACATAGCCCTATACAAATGACGGCAATCACACAAACCTATACATAGCCCTATACAAATGACGGCAATCACACAAACCTATACATAGCCCTATACAAATGACGGCAATCACACAAACCTATACATAGCCCTATACAAATGACGGCAATCACACAAACCTATACATAGCCCTATACAAATGACGGCAATCACACAAACCTATACATAGCCCTATACAAATGACGGCAATCACACAAACCTATACATAGCCCTATACAAATGACGGCAATCACACAAACCTATACATAGCCCTATACAAATGACGGCAATCACACAAACCTATACATAGCCCTATACAAATGACGGCAATCACACAAACCTATACATAGCCCTATACAAATGACGGCAATCACACAAACCTATACATAGCCCTATACAAATGACGGCAATCACACAAACCTATACATAGCCCTATACAAATGACGGCAATCACAGAAACCTATACATAGCCCTATACAAATGACGGCAATCACACAAACCTATACAAAGCCCTATACAAATGACGGCAATCACACAAACCTATACATAGCCCTATACAAATGACGGCAATCACACAAACCTATACATAGCCCTATACAAATGACGGCAATCACACAAACCTATACATAGCCCTATACAAATGACGGCAATCACACAAACCTATACATAGCCCTATACAAATGACGGCAATCACACAAACCTTTACATAGCCTTATACAGATGACGACAATCACACAAACCTATACATAGCCCTATACAAATGACGGCAATCACACAAACCTATACATAGCCTTATACAGATGACGGCAATCACACAAACCTATACATAGCCCTATACAAATGACGGCAATCACACAAACCTATACATAGCCCTATACAAATGACGGCAATCACACAAACCTATACATAGCCCTATACAAATGACGGCAATCACACAAACCTATACATAGCCCTATACAAATGACGGCAATCACACAAACCTATACATAGCCCTATACAAATGACGGCAATCACACAAACCTATACATAGCCTTATACAGATGACGACAATCACACAAACCTATACATAGCCTTATACAGATGACGACAATCACACAAACCTATACATAGCCCTATACAAATGACGGCAATCACACAAACCTATACATAGCCCTATACAAATGACGGCAATCACACAAACCTATACATAGCCCTATACAAATGACGGCAATCACACAAACCTATACATAGCCCTATACAAATGACGGCAATCACACAAACCTACACATAGCCCTATACAAATGACGGCAATCACACAAACCTATACATAGCCCTATACAAATGACGGCAATCACACAAACCTATACATAGCCCTATACAAATGACGGCAATCACACAAACCTATACATAGCCCTATACAAATGACGGCAATCACACAAACCTATACATAGCCCTATACAAATGACGGCAATCACACAAACCTACACATAGCCCTATACAAATGACGGCAATCACACAAACCTATACATAGCCCTATACAAATGACGGCAATCACACAAACCTATACATAGCCCTATACAAATGACGGCAATCACACAAACCTATACATAGCCCTATACAAATGACGGCAATCACACAAACCTATACATAGCCCTATACAAATGACGGCAATCACACAAACCTATACATAGCCCTATACAAATGACGGCAATCACACAAACCTATACATAGCCCTATACAAATGACGGCAATCACACAAACCTATACATAGCCCTATACAAATGACGGCAATCACACAAACCTATACATAGCCCTATACAAATGACGGCAATCACACAAACCTATACATAGCCCTATACAAATGACGGCAATCACACAAACCTATACATAGCCCTATACAAATGACGGCAATCACAGAAACCTATACATAGCCCTATACAAATGACGGCAATCACACAAACCTATACAAAGCCCTATACAAATGACGGCAATCACACAAACCTATACATAGCCCTATACAAATGACGGCAATCACACAAACCTATACATAGCCCTATACAAATGACGGCAATCACACAAACCTATACATAGCCCTATACAAATGACGGCAATCACACAAATCTACACATAGCCCTATACAAATGACGGCAATCACACAAACCTATACATAGCCCTATACAAATGACGGCAATCACACAAACCTATACATAGCCCTATACAAATGACGGCAATCACACAAACCTTTACATAGCCTTATACAGATGACGACAATCACACAAACCTATACATAGCCCTATACAAATGACGGCAATCACACAAACCTATACATAGCCTTATACAGATGACGGCAATCACACAAACCTATACATAGCCCTATACAAATGACGGCAATCACACAAACCTATACATAGCCCTATACAAATGACGGCAATCACACAAACCTATACATAGCCCTATACAAATGATGGCAATCACACAAACCTATACATAGCCCTATACAAATGACGGCAATCACACAAACCTATACATAGCCCTATACAAATGACGGCAATCACACAAACCTATACATAGCCTTATACAGATGACGACAATCACACAAACCTATACATAGCCTTATACAGATGACGACAATCACACAAACCTATACATAGCCCTATACAAATGACGGCAATCACACAAACCTATACATAGCCCTATACAAATGACGGCAATCACACAAACCTATACATAGCCCTATACAAATGACGGCAATCACACAAACCTATACATAGCCCTATACAAATGACGGCAATCACACAAACCTATACATAGCCTTATACAGATGACGACAATCACACAAACCTATACATAGCCTTATACAGATGACGACAATCACACAAACCTATACATAGCCTTATACAAATTACAATTACATAATTGCGAAAAAATTATTACTTAATTACGACAATTCGAACTCATTCCGACGATGGAATGAAAAGGCTACGATAGAATGACTTCTTGTTTGTTTGCCCTAGGAAGTTACTTTCTTAAGCCTAGGTTCCACCGGACTAAAATCAAATTGCGATACCGTACGATCTAAATACCAAATTGATTGTAAAATGATCGTGTAAAATGGGTTGCTCAAATGATAGCTGCTATTTTCTAACGATTATCGTACGATTCCAGGTCTAATTTGAGCAATAATATAAAAAATTGTGGCGATCGGTTAAGATCTGTTGAGATCTGTTACGATAAAGTACAATGGTTCTGGGAATAGATACGATCACACACCAATCACTTCCGATTTCTGTACAAATATGCACGATTAGATAACATTATTTTGCGAGTGGTTAAGATGGTATTAGGATTAATCACGATTGTTTAGGATCAGAATAAGAATGGTTACGATTCTTTGCAATTTGTTAATAATTGCAGCGATCAGAGGTATATAATTAGGAATTCTCATTATATTAATGAACTCACAGCTGCTACTGATCGTCCACATTGATCTTGACACCACATAGACTGTTACTTCTGCTCTATTTGCTGCAAGTGCAGAGGGACTTAGATGAAAATGATGCTGCCTTGGGGCAGTTGATACGAAGAGAAAAACAACGAGAAAGAAAGAAAAGAATAACATCCGATTCCACTATCTTGACCTCTTCTATTGTTCCTCTTGCCCTGCTCTTGCCTTTGTTTGATTTTTTCTCCTTTTGGACCCATCTTTACATTTAAATATTTAATATTCCGAGAACTGAAAGTAGACTGAACCGAAAGTAGACTGACACTTATATTTTATACTCATTTGCAATTCTTTGATAACATCGTAAGTAGATTGCAATGTTGTTGTAAAGGATCGTAATTGATGGTAGTGCATCGCAATGGATTGTAATTCCTTCGAATCCTTCGCCAGTGGACTATCGTAATAAGATATCAAACATGTTTTCAAAATGATCGTGTAAAAATATGTGTGATGCCTTACGATTCATTAAAATTGATTTGGGATTGAGTTTATATCAATTAACGATAGACCTTTGTCGTACGATAGAACATTCCAAAACTTTCTTCGTTTTCCCCGATCATCCTGGGATCTCTTGATATCTGTTAATATTTGTTAGGATCATTCCCGATCACCCAACATCATTCCATGAATCTACACGATGTATCGCAATTGATTTTAGTCTGGTCGGATCTAGGCTTTAGAAAATGTATAACTACTGTATATCATCTCTTCGGAGTCAAAGTGTGCTGTCTGTCACTCATTACTATGACAGATAGGACCCTTTAGGTCCGAGGCGGCGACACTTCATCCCCTCAGACTATGTAGCGGCTTGCATTTGACATATTATACGTGGTATTTTATAAAATGATAGTAAAAATCTCGGTTCTAGGATGGTTAAAAACAGAAACCAAAGTTTCCGCGCCGTAATCACATGTATGCCTTCACCGCCCTCCCAGCTGGTGTTCACACAGTGTTGGTTTAATAATGGTTCACCGTCTGCGACGCTGGCCCAACATCAAACCAACAATGGGTCACCTTCTCGTGCTTGGTTGTAATATCAAAGTAATCCCCCCCCCCCATTCCAGGGTGATGTCACGAAGTAGAAACACGATCGCCTTACCTATAATGAAGCTCCATTGTACGTTTTAGATTAATTCAATTCCCACGTAATTCAGCACAGGTAGCCAGACAGGTAGCTAAGCACAAGGCGGTAAACCAATGGTTTATTGTTAGTCCAGTGTCGTAGACCGTGGGTCAACATTAAACTAGCACTGGTTCAACTTGTTAGTTTTGCTGGACAGGGAATGCATCTAATTAAATCTAGCTGCACTTACGTAATGACTTATTCCCCAGCCAGAGGTTGTATTTGTCCCATCTTCTTTGTGTGCATGACTCATCGACAATACTCACCTTGTGAATTTAGGTATACATTATTAATGTATATTATCAGCCATATTTTATTTGTCCTTCTTCTAATTTATTCTTCGTATGCATTTGTGTGACTGACACAAAACAGTCTTATTATTGCGAGTTCCGTTTGAAATTATTACTGCGCATTTTCCCAGCCACGTTTCATTGAAAGCCAAATGTATTATATATCTTCTGTGCGTGCATTTTTAATCACAATCATTTTTTGTGCATTAAGCTCACGTTGTTGAAAGAAAAAATGTTTTGAAAAATATTCGTAACAAAAGTATGCATTGATGGAGAAATTAAAAAAGTGAAATACAAAAAGACATGTTTATCTTAAAGGTCCATCTAACTGTACACACAAGACTTCTGTCAAATATTAGGGCAATGTTGTGCCAGTATCGTAGACGCCGGCGCAACATTGTTTCAACGTCTGGTCAATGTATCGTATTTATAATAGAGCTCACTTGTCCGGATACACAACAACAAATGAAAACGATGCCATGGGCTCTAAGGGGTCAACACATGGACACCCAATGTCTGCTTAATCTTAGTCCTCCGTCTGCAAACGTCTGCCAACATTAATCAAACGTTATGGCAACATAGGCCTATATTGTTTGTTAGTATATGAAACCCACAGGATGTCCGCACTGCAAAACAAAAATGCAGTAACTGCTGACCTTTCAAGTAAGTAGTTACTGCATGCTGGCTCTGCAGAGCAGCATAGCTCCGGTTGCAATGTCTCTCATTAGATTTCAAGGATTTCAATTCGGTTTTTAATTGAAAAATTATATCCTGTCAAACCAATCAATAAGCTGACGCAACTAGCCTCATTTTAATAATTAATATGATTACCTTAAATGAAAACGCCTTGTTTTTCTTGCAGTGTCCACTATATGTAAAGGAGCTGCAGCGAGCGACAGACTCGAATCCCAGACGCATAGCGTCTAGTTTATATACTCTGGGCATTTCATCATTATTCTCAGCTACTGTGAATACTATTTTTTTAAAATAGCGATTCGTTTTAAAATAGTGTGACACCTCCACATAATTCTCCAGGTGTCCCCTCGGGTTGTCCAACCTGTTTCTGTGAGCGATTATTGTCACGATTGATTATGGTATTCTCACACCCGACCAGTCCAGACATCCAGCCTTGGTCTTTATCTCTCTTATCAATCTACCACAGATTTATTTCGGAATAATAACTTGCAGGAACTAATCATTCCAGGAAATAATAATAGCAGGCGAGTCGGATGCTATTTTAACTTTTTTTCAGATTCAAGGCTTATTGTTTCCTCTTGTGTCACGCTTGTTTTTAAATGAAGTACTAAATGTTTTGGTGAGTTTCTCGATGCGTTTCGTCGCATTTGAGCTAAATGATCCTCCTATCTGCCGTTGTAATGTACTGCAGATAGGATCCTTATCATTTATTGTGATGGCCCACTTCACAGAGTCTGCACGTAAAACTGATCCCGCTCCGATTGTATAGTCCTTCAGGGATTAAAAGACATACCTGCCACTCAGTGAAGTGGCAGACACATGCATACCTTCCACTCGTTGAAGTGGCAGACACGTGCCTATCTTCCTTTTAGTGTAGTGGCAGGCACGTACAGACCTTCCACTCGTTGAAGTGGCAGACACGTGCATACCTTCCACTCAGTGTAGTGGCAGGCACGTACAGACCTTCCACTCGTTGAAGTGGCAGACACGTGCATACCTTCCACTCGTTGAAGTGGCAGACACGTGCCTATCTTCCTATTAGTGTAGTGGCAGGCACGTACAGACCTTCCACTCGTTGAAGTGGCAGACACGTGCATACCTTCCACTCAGTGTAGTGGCAGGCACGTGCAGACCTTCCACTCGTTGAAGTGGCAGACACGTGCACACATTCCACTCAGTGTAGTGGCAGGCACGTGCACACATTCCACTCAGTGTAGTGGCAGGCACGTGCACACGTTCCACTCAGTGTAGTGGCAGGCACGTGCACACATTCCACTCAGTGTAGTGGCAGGCACGTGCACACATTCCACTCAGTGTAGTGGCAGGCACGTGCACACATTCCACTCAGTGTAGTGGCAGGCACGTGCACACATTCCACTCAGTGTAGTGGCAGGCACGTGCACACATTCCACTCAGTGTAGTGGCAGGCACGTGCACACATTCCACTCAGTGTAGTGGCAGGCACGTGCACACATTCCACTCAGTGTAGTGGCAGGCACGTGCACACATTCCACTCAGTGTAGTGGCAGGCACGTGCACACATTCCACTCAGTGTAGTGGCAGGCACGTGCACACATTCCACTCAGTGTAGTGGCAGGCACGTGCACACATTCCACTCAGTGTAGTGGCAGGCACGTACAGACCTTCCACTCGTTGAGGTGGCAGGCACGTGCACACATTCCACTCAGTGTAGTGGCAGGCACGTACAGACCTTCCACTCGTTGAAGTGGCAGGCACGTGCACACATTCCACTCAGTGTAGTGGCAGGCACGTGCACACCTTCCATTGAGTGTATATCGTGTATATCAACTGATGTGACATTCAACTTAATAACAATCGCAGTAAATTAAAACGTTTGTCGGAAATTAATAAACATAGAAAAACATTCAAGCAATTAGTAGACTATTTGAAGCCTGCGTTACTACTTGCTGCTTATTTATATATTTTATTATGACAGTGCTGGCGTAATGGCCGCCACAACTACAATTTACAGTATCCCAACTTTTAAAGGTGTTATAATTTTTACTTTGATTGGGGGTTTTGTGCGTACACATTTTATCGAAGTTAGCCAGAAAATGCTTTGGTATCACCGTCCGTACCTTCAAGATACTCTCAACAAATACACAACTTTCAATTTAAAATGAGCGCGCTTGTGTATTCAGCTGTGCAAATGCAAAACACAGCTAACTGCTTACTTCTCAAGTGAGCAGTTACTGCTGTTTGTCTTTGCATGAAAGTGTTCTCATTCGAGAATTCACTCACTGAGCCATATAGGCTGTGACTAGTGAGTGAGGTCTTACCTCAGATTGAATATCATTAATATGATGGTTATTCTAGCTCTTCATTATGAAACACTTCCAGAATGCCTGGTGTGTACAATGTGTACGCTAACCCTGAGGTCGTGATCTGAGATGATCTCAGAAATTAAGACAGCAGCCAAGTTTCTAAATCACTACACGAAGGTACTGGTTAAAATTCACTTAGCTACAAGGTTAACTTGTATGATGGTCTTAGAACATGGGTTCTGCTATTTGACCTGTTGATTATTTGTGTTTTATGCCCATATTGTAGGAATTGGTGAATGATTGAGAGTTTGGAGCGATCCACCAGGATTCACTGTTATATCTACAGAACCACACCCGCAAACCCACACTCCTATTGTTCGAGTCTACAATCACATCATAGTGATCGCTGAGACCTGCAATAGTCGCGCAGCGTTTACAAAAAGACGGCCAGATTGGCCAGAAATATGTTGCCAGGATCGTCACATCACGTGAAGGCTGAGGGGACTTCCGGTCACCTTTGACCGCGTGGTTTCCGGTCTGGGCTGTTCCGGTTGTTGCTGGTGGTGGTAGACGCCGTGCGGCCTCACTATGGATGACTCGGGTACTTACCGTCAAGTTGACCTATATCTCCGGCCTGCGTTTGGCCATCTCGTGATATCGACCAATCACATGCCGAAGATTTATGTCAATCTCACGGAGAGTGTCGTTCGTCCACGATCCCAGCAGAGCCTCGTCACCATGCATTACCGCTGGCTGTCCGGCAACCGGAAACGGAAGCTCGGCCATGTTCTCCTCAGCAGAAGAACACTTCTTCGCCTGATGATTGGTTTCAATAAGCTCTGCGCATGACTGATTAGAAAATAGATCTATGGCATTTCCTGCCAACTGTCTTTTAATAATATTTCTACAGCTACATGTAAAAGTTTCAAATCTGGTCTTCCAATGAACTATTTCATTTATCTTTTCTCTTTTGGACGTGAAATTCTACAACTGTCTTCAATTACAACCAGTAAAAGTTGTAAATCACACTACAAATTGTCTTTCATTCACTCTTGTATTTGGCTATGCTCTTTCAGACGTGAAATCCTGAATGTTAGGTTCTAGATACTTCGATTTAAAAAGTAGAGCGGATTTGAAGTTTCCTTTTTCTTATAAATAAATGGTAAGTCATCAAAGTCATATAATAAACTAAGCTAATGGCGGATTAGACCGAAAGATAGTCTACGTAATGATGTGATGCAATTATCATAATTATCAGAACAATATCAAGTCCTGCCAGATAATACACAGTGTTTCCTCACACGTTAATTCAACCATGTTTATTAATCCATAGTACTTTTTTTTTAATTCAGAGATATAAATATAACTCTTAGCATCTACATACATGGCATGGTATAGTACAGGGAATCTACAAATCGCGGATTTGGAGATGAAGGGTCTTATCTGCCACTCCAGCCATTAAAGGGTCCTATCTGCCACTCTAGCCATTAAAGGGTCCTATATGCCACTCTAACCATTAAAGGGTTTTATCTGCCACTCTAACCATTAAAGGGTCATATCTGCCACTCTAACCATTAAAGGGTCCTATCTGCCACTCTAACCATTAAAGGGTCATATCTGCCACTCTAACCATTAAAGGGTCCTATCTGCCACTCTAACCATTAAAGGGTCATATCTGCCACTCTAACCATTAAAGGGTCAAATCTGCTACTCTAGCTATTAAAGGGTCCTATCTGCCACTCCAACCATTAAATGGTCATATCTGCCACTCAATTCATTAAAGGATCCTATCTACCTCTCTAACCATTGCGCTAGTGAAAAATAGTGATAAACACAAATAACTTAAATAATTCTCATCCAGTGCCATCATATAAACGCTTACGATGTGGCGAATTATCTCTTTATTTTATTAATAATGATTTTGTTTATGCTTCGTAACTGGATATTGAGATAATGTAGGTAGGTTGGATCATGCCCTCCTCAATGACCAGTTGGCATCCATAATTAAGTGGAGGGGGATACATGGATGTTCATCGCGTCCCATCACTCCAGGCAAACAGGATTTAATGCTGGGCCACCGCCGTAGACCGGCCAGCATTAAGTCAACATTGGTTCATCACCCAGTACGTGTGTCTCAGTCCGTCATGTTTAGATTAAGCTAATGAACCGGTCCCGCAATTAATTAATACCGTGTCATCGCGGCCAGTTTTTTCCGGCTGTCCTCGAACATGAGCCTTGTGGAGCGCGGGCAGGCGCGCGCCCACCCAAGCCAGCTATCAATATTAATTGATTTGTTACCCCCCCCCCCCCCTCCCACATCACTTTGTAATTATTCCCGCCCCTGTCGTTTTCTCAATTTGATTTCTATGACATTTCTTATCATCGTATATATGAGCGTTATTTAATGTGGATAAAATAATAGCGACTTAAAATATCAACCCATACATGCATGTGCAGCTGATTCCGTTTTTTTTAACAAATTGAAATTGATAAAAAATAGTTTGCAGCATATGCTTAATTGTTCAAATAATTCGATATGCCACGTGTCTATTTTTCATGAATAGGAATAGTCTTCGTCATTTGGAGTTGGAATTAGCGTCATCAATCCAGCTTCAAATATATGAGACGAGTTGAATCGGCGAAAATAGGTTGAATTGTACCGCGAATTGTCTAAATTGCCCAGAAAATTATACGAAACATACCCTGCAGATTGAAAATGCCAATGGATCATCAGGCATATCTTCAGATTATCATCAAGATAAACTCCTTTTTTCGTATTTTTGTGTTGGCTTTCAAAGGGTGTCGGGTGCTGTGTCACCGGACTATTAGACTTTCCCTCCGATCACTGAACGCTCCCCTGGGACCGATGAAATCCACTAACTAAATGTCAGCCTCCTCACGGGCGGCACCTGTCCTACCTATAGAAAATACCACTGCTGCACTAGGCCCTAATGAAGACGACCGGAGGATTGGTGTTTTATAAAATAGTGTTATTTACATTTATTTTGAGGTGAGAGTTGCTATAATAATTCCCAGCTCGCGGTAAGTGAAGATATGTTAATATATCCTTGTAGGCGAAGAGTTAATATGATAATACCTTCTTTAGGTGAAGGGTTATATCCTTGTAGGCAAAGGGTTACCAGAAACGTCCATTCATCTCAATTTGTTCTCCTATAGTAGTATTCCTGCGTTTAGTCTGTGAAAGGAATGGAATTGTTAAAATTTATCGGTCTTCTGGTATTCAAAAATGAAATATTTTTTTCCAGAATCGTGATCTTTTGGTCTCGCTCCGAAAAGATTATATTACTTACCACTGGTCTTGCTAGGCTCATACATATAAGCTGGTTGTAACACTAGTTAAGAAGATTCTTATCTATTTAGCTTTCTTCACCTCAGCAATGTTTCATATATTATATATTTTTGTAAAAAAATGTAGTAGCGTACCCTTATTAGTTGAAGAGTGGCAGGGTCAGTTAATTACCCTTATTAGTTGAAGAGTGGCAGGGTCAGTTAATTACCCTTATTAGTTGAAGAGTGGCAGGGTCAGTTAATTACCCTTATCAGTTGAAGAGTGGCAGGGTCAGTTAATTACCCTTATTAGTTGAAGAGTGGCAGGGTCAGTTAATTACCCTTATTAGTTGAAGAGTGGCAGGGTCAGTTAATTACCCTTATTAGTTGAAGAGTGGCAGGGTCAGTTAATTACCCTTATTAGTTGAAGAGTGGCAGGGTCAGTTAATTACCCTTATTAGTTGAAGAGTGGCAGGGTCAGTTAATTACAGTCCGTTCTTAAGTTGATAATTAAAGGGACAGTCCGAGGCTAAAATCATAAAAAAATCGGTGATTTTAATATGACCACATGATGTAAACATGTCTATAGACTAGAACTGCTATTTTTTTTTTATTTTTGTGCTGCGCATTTATCAGTTACGAAATTCCCCTATTTCTTATTTTTGACATAGTTGTCCAAAATATGAAATCAGGAACTTCGTCTCTTTATCTAGCGTAACTGATAAACGCGCACAACAAAAATAAAAACAATTGCACTTCTAGTCTATGGACATGTTTAAATCATATATTCAGATGAAGAAGCCAAAATAAAATTTATGTTTTTTATGATTTTTGTCTGGGACTGTCCCTTTAAATTCTGGATAGAATACCATAATACGTAGGCCGTCTTTCTAAGGTTGAATAAAATCTAGATTCTCAATTCGAGAAGAAGTTAATCGTTTGAGGATGATCAGTGTATATTGCGGCAGGTCCCGCCCCTCATATGCGACGGACGCGGTAACGGGGTTTTACCGCGCGGTGACGAAGCCGTGCCGCGCGTCAACGTCCCGCTCGGCCCGCCGGCTGCGTTTTGGCGGGATCGCAGGCACGTGGCGCCCTCTCGGCTGATTTCCTGAGAGACCCGCATTGTTTCCACAGATAATACCCGAGAGCCGCCTCCGTGTTTTGATTGGAATGTCAGGAGCCTCAGCGGCGATTACCGCGCCAGGAAAACGACGCTTTTGGGGGACGCAAATGACTCCCCGTCCGGCCTGTAGTAACACTTTGTATTTTTGACCCCCTCACTGCCAGACGCAACCGTGTAGTTTTCTTTTTTTTTGCTCAAAAGAAAATGTTTTTATTTTCTAAAAAATGATAAATATTTGTAAAAGATATGGTTTAATTTGCTGATAATCTAGCGATGACGGTTTTTTATTTTTTTATTCTTATTACCTCATACATTAACATACGGTTTTATAAACAAAAACTTTTGTGAAAACAATGTTCATGATACAAATAATGCACAATGTAATCGTTAGCACCCAAACATTTAATCTTACTGGTCAACTTGTTGGTCACATACCCTGCGCAGACACTCTCTGCATATAAATTATATAAGCACAAAGCGAAAATATTTTTCTTCATATTTATTATATAATATCAGGCATATTTCTTTGGTCATACGGGCAGACACACCTAGGACACAGAGTGTCATTTTGCCGTGGTAGGGCTGCTATCCGTCACCCCCCCCCCCCCTCCCCCCCCCCCCCACCATCCTCACCGGCTCATCACGCGAATTATCCATCATCGCCTGTTAATAATACATTGAATGTGATGTGACATTAACTGGACCTCTAACTTGTTGCCATCGCGAAACAGTCAGTCAACGAGTAGTGGTGGGGTGGGGTGGTGGTGGTGGTGGGGGTTGACATTTAAAAATGTGATAACCCTATATGGAAAACAACATACATGGAGCCTATGCCGCACTGATGTTGGACCACCGTATGCGATGCAAGTCGACACTGGATCAATAGCGTCTTTTGGGTGTCAAAAGTGGGATTTACTAGAATTATCGCCATTGAAACCTCTAGAAATAAATTGAATTTTTGTGAACCACTGACCATATCTCTTCACCTTACAGTGTATACGCTGATTTAATATTTGGCAGCGCTGGAATTATTCGGCTACCGGATGTCCACAATCGCCGTTAACATTTAACCCTTTAAACGCTATACACGATTATAGACGTTTATAATTCGTTGAATCACTGTGATTGGGAATGAAATGAGTGTTTAAACATCAACATTTACAAATGTTTAAAAAAGAATAATGTTCATCCACTTAAAGTTGTGAAAATTCCAAGTGGGCGAAAACGTAACTTAAACCCACAATCTCATTTTAATCGGTCTTAGGACACTGACAGATGCACCGCTTCACGTGTGCCATTTAATCCCGTGGCACTGATTAATTTTTCTCTGAAATCGTCGCTGTGAAATTTGACTCCATTGTTTTGGCTTCCAGAGTGCAATTGTCCACGCAAATAACTCATACATGCACGTGTACAATATTATTTCTGAGATGAAAGAATGAATGTACAGATATGAATGAAACATTGGATAAAAGGATGGATGGATAGATGGATGGATGACGGATAGATAGATGGATGGATGGATGGTTGGATGGATGGATATGTGAATGAATTTGTGAAAATACAGATTAAACTGGGGCAGGAAAACTCGTAATGATCGGACGACACTGCCCTACAGTGGGATAATTCGAAATACGAAACCTCACAACGGTTAGGCCTACCTACGATGTGGAATCTTCACGAGTGGGCGAGGACGGGACATTGTGTTTCTTGAAACCTGCACAGCGAAGCGCGCGACGAGCTTCCGGGCTTTGGCTTGACAGGCAATAGTACTAACAACTACACCAGGGTCCCATCCCCTCTAGTACTTACCACTACACCAAGGCCACCGCCCCTCTATTACTGACCACTACACCAGGGCCCCCTCCCTTCTAGTACTTACCATGCACTACACCAGGGCACTGTCTTAGCTAGGATTAGACAACTGCCTGTCTCCTTTTCTCAATTTTTTTCATAACTGCTCGTGCATTTTCTCCTTTTTAGTGTAATTTGGAAATTTTTGCCCGTCATTTGGACTTTAAACCCGCCCAAAATACGGTTGCACGGGTCGCTGGCTAACACAGTGCACCAGGGCCCCCTCCCCTCTAGCTCTGACAACTGCACTAGGGCCCTCGCCCCTTCAGCACTGACAACTACACTAGGGCCCCCGCCCCTTCAGCACTGGCAACTACACCAAGGCCCCCGCCCCTCTACTACTGACTACTGCACCAGGGCCCCCGCCCCTTTAGGACTGACCACTTTAATTGTGACCACTGCACCAGGGCCCCCGCCTCTTTCCTACTGAACGATACGTCAGGGCCCCATGTCCCTCTAATAGTGACCACTACTCCAGAGCCCCCGCCCCTCTAGTACTGACCACAGCACCAGGGCCCCCGCCCCTTTCTTACTGAATAATACATGAGGGCCCAATGTCCCTCTAATAGTGGCCACTACACCAGGGCCCCCGCCCCTCTAGTACTGACCACTGCACCAGGGCCCCCGCCCCTTTTCTACTGAATAATACATGAGGGCTCCATGTCCCTCTAATAGTGACCACTACACCAGGGCCCCCCGCCCCTCTAGTACTGACCACCACACCAGGGCATCCGCCCCTCTATTACTGACCCCTACATCAGGGCCCCATGTCCCTCTAATAGTGACTACTGCACCGGGGCCCCTGTCCCTCTACTACTGACTACTGTATCGGCCCCCGCCCTTCTACTACTGACCACTACACCGGGACCCCCGCCCCTCCTGCCTAGACGGACACCATTTTTCTGCCTCCAACGTTGGGCCAATTTGGTTCCAATGTCCTACAACTAGTCACCTTTCTCTTGGAGCATCACTTTCCCTCTTAGCTAGATATACGGTACGTTCGTGTTAATTAATGGTTATAGGCGAATTGGAAATTTAATTGTCGCTTGGTTTCTCAATCCGTAACTTGTGTTTGCTGCAAAACATAAATACTTGTTCAGTACTTCGTTCACTGCAAAAACATTATATCCAATGTCTGGCTCGGAGCGTCACCATATAAAACAGCAGAACAATATTCAGAGACGGAAAAAAAATATGATCTAAAAATAGATATAATTTTACTGACTCTGTCACGTGTACGCTATATGGCAATGTTAATTGTACACCGCTTGGTTGTACAATCACTGGGTCATAAGGGAACAAAACTTAGTATTTTTTGTTATCACGATTATAGTTCAGACCATGAACCCTTTTTGTGAAGAATTTAAATTGAAAGCGCTCCCCCTTTATTTTTAATTTGTTTTCCCTTGACATTAAAGAGTCGTTACAACCCTTTGCTACCAAGGTGACGAACTTTACCCCGTTGTTGAATGTCACCTTCTGAAAATGTGGAGTTTAACGCAGAAAGCCTCACGCCAGCACGGGTGGGCTTGTCTGTGGGACTCTTCATAGGGCAGCCTTCCCGTGGTTTAAGGTCGTGATATTTAGAGGGGTGACGCCGGGAAAATGTCATGATAAAGGACAAATACGTCCCCGCCGGCGGCACAGACCACAAAATATCTATATCTGGCCACTCTCACCTCGCAGGGCGTCTGCTCCTCACAGATGCGGACGGAGATAGGTTCTTGGGATCCGGTTAGGAGTTTGGACGTGTGTGCTGGATTGGTTCTCCAGGGGACGTGTTTGCTGGATTGGTTCTCCAGGGGACGTGTTTGCTGGATTGGTTCTCCAGGTGGTGCTTCCACACTCCGTCTTCCCTCGGTGCTGGATTTGTTCTCCAGACTACACACTCGTCTTCCCTCGGTGAGTCTTCACTCATACGTGAAGCAAACCTCGTGAATGAGAGTGACTATGGGAGTGACAATGTAGTGATGTAAGCCAGTCAGTCTATCATTGAGGAGCATACGGGACTACTTTAGAGAACAGAACAGCACGGCCTCTTGATAAGAGATTCTTTAGCATCATTCTAACGCCCAAAGTCAATATGCGGCCAAAGAATTAGTTACTGCCTATTGGCTAAAGAGAAGCGTTACTGCTATCGCCTGGATTTGAGAAGATTTCCAAATTGAAAAGGCAACAGAGTTGCGATTCGTCTGCCATTTTTAGGAGGGACTCGAACCCCATAATACTACTGTTAACTGATAATCTAGGAAGGTATTCAAAAGAAAACGACAAACAGAGAAGTGTTTTTTCTACCATTTATAAGTGGGACTTGAACCCCATAATAATGTGACTGAAAAACAAGTATACTACAACTAATCAAACGATGTCTACAGCGCCTGAATCCTCAAATGACCGAGCTCAGAAGCGCAGTTCTTATCTGATAATGAGTGGCGATGTGACTTGAGGATAACCAGCTGATATTAATAATTTCCAAGTTTGAATCTCGTCGTTGCTGCATCATTGCCGTCGAACGATCACACATAACAAACCTGGCACAAAGGTTAGAATAATCAAACTAACATATTAAATTGTAATTAAATTTCGTGGGTATTCCAGAGAAAGAGGTCTCCAATAGGAATAGCTGGCCTACAGCAATGTTGTCTTTAATGTTGGATACAATAATAATATTTTTATAAACTGAGAAACGGGAATTCTGGTCACCCCACTAGGGACTTTTTGGACAAATCAGTTTCAGAGTCAGGGGGGGGGGGGCTGACCTCTCCTCCATTTCAGAAGCTGATTTGCCCAAACATCTGTATCCCTATGGATCCACCACTGACGCCTAGGACGTGAATGAAATAAAATAGATATTTGTTACCAAAGCAAGATAAGACAAATCTGATTCTAACTATCTATTTTAGGTATAATGTGATCTGAATTAATTGAATGAGTGATTTTCGTCCATCTGTTTTGTCATTTCTTTCATTATTCAGCAGCAATACAAATGGAGTAGAAGTGTCTGTGAATTATTAAACAAAGTTTGTGTTCCTAAAATAACATGGGACCTTTGGATGGTTAATGAGCACCACACATATGGACCTCTAATGAGTGCCAGATAACACTCTTTGGCGACGATTTGACATATTACCAACATGTGATGCCGACACGTGAACATTCTAGCAACAGTGTACAATCTGAAGCAGAACTGTATAACTATTTTTCAAGAATTATCACATCGGCGCCGCTGACCCCCGGCACCCAAAGTGTGCGCGATTCAAGAAACATTACATACGTTCTGTCGATATGTTCCAGACCGACGCACAGATTCATTCTTAAATATCAGCGGAAGTCAGCGCATCTGTCACCGCGTATGGGT
>OZ024903.1:18031910-18095380 GCA_964017125.1 Flabesymbios commensalis
GACCAAAATGAAATGAAAGAGTGGCTCAGCCTGTAATATGATGAGCTAATCACCGACTTCATGCAGTTGTTTCTTAAGACGACATTATTTCAATGTCGTCTCGCATCACTTTTGGTGGATACTTATTACAAAGGGAAGAACAGCGATAAATACTCACCACATTAACAATTTGGGACGTAACAGTGATGTATCGTCCCCTCCGAGCTGAGGGTCCTATTTACCACTCATTACAGTCGCAGATAGCACCCTTAAATAACTCGGAGGCCGATTCATCAACCATGCTATATTTTATGTTGTCACTTTTATTGCGACACATTACATATTATCAATAAAATTTGTCGATTAAAAAATGGTAGAGCGGCAAATCACAAGCTGATTATGCTAGAGCAGCAAATCGAATACGCAACACGTGGTATGGTCTGAGGAAATTAAAGTACATAATTATTTCGGTCCATCGTATAACAAATCACGTCCATTTATATTTTGTGTAAATAATAGCGCTTTTCAATAAATATTTGGCTTGTGTTTCCTTTATGATTGTTCTTGTACAGCCTTCCTCTATGTCAAGAGATTTTGTGATGAGTTTGATTTTGGAATTAACGCAATATTCCCCAGTTATATTCTTCAGATCCATTATTACAGCTGTCATTCATAAATACCGACAGCGAATATTTCTACCTTGATTTCCATTCCACAATAAATAAAAAATCATCCAGTTTTTTTTAAATAAATACCCACGTATTCTATGTGAAAGCTGATGGCTTGAATGAAATTAATCCTACTGAAAATAGAAAATGATTTAATATTTCTCAGATAATATTCCGGTAATATTCCACATGATGTTTTTTTATGTGCGTTTTTAAACATGTTAACCAGTAAATTGTTGTCATTGAGACGCAAGCTGCGTAAATCTGGATTAAGAGTGATATCAGGTGATTTTTTTTCAGCAGAGGGCTTGGGGATCGTCAGTGGCCTGGTCGGTAGTCGCCGTGGCCACGCCTTCGCCAACGGTCACGGCAACTCCCCGATTGAGGGCTAAGCCAACAGGCGCCGAGCGACGCTCGTTAATCTACGGTGTGACGTCACAGCGGTGCCACGGCGCTAGTCAAGCGCGAACGCGACACACGCTGCACTGTCGCGCAAACTCAAGAGGCAGTAACTGCTTACTTTCCCAGTTAGCAGTTACGGTCTTTTGACTTTACGCGACACTGCAGCCTCCCTGCCATCTCACCCATTAAACGATCACATACAATCTGTTTTTCCCGCGCATCTAAGCCCCGCTCATCCTCAAACCAGTCGGTCGTAACCCCCCTCCCCCCACGGCCTGGCTGCCTGGGAACAAGACGTTTTCCTTTGATCGGCCAGTGACATTCACGGTATCCGACCGTGGACCTTGGAAGATAGATACCCGTCCGGCAGGTATGTCGTCACCTCAAGTGTCACCGTCTCGCCACAGCGACACCGGATAGCTGGTTGGACTCTTCTTGTTGGCTTGGCTTCTTTCTGTTACTTCTGCCACCATCGGTCAGTTTGAGCGGCCGGCAATGCACTACCACAGACCACCGCCCCAGAGGTTCTGCAGCTGTCAATTTCAGACAGATCAATTTCAGACAGGTCAGTTTCTATGGTTTCGGACACCTCCGTTTTAAGCGTATCAAGTTCAGCTAGGTCAGGTTCCGGCATCTTCATTTTGTGCAGATCAATTGCAGACTAGTCAGTTTCAAACAGATACATTTCAGGCAGAAAAATGTCAAACTAGTTGATTTCAGACACTTCTGTTTTTTGAACAGATCAAGTTACAAACACGCTAGTTTCTAATAGGTCGGTTCAGGCAGATACAACTTCAGACAGGTCCGTTTCATCGCCAGGACAGGAATTTCGAATCGTGTGTCTGGAGGGCAGTGTCATCTCATTCATCTTACCAACTTCAGGCCCGATTTAGCCTATTTGTGCACAAAGGTGGCCTAAAAAAAAAAGCTTTAAAGCTGCTTTAAAACAACCTTGTATGAACGCCTAGTGTTTACCGGGTTCAGTTTGACATGGTAATTATGAGAAAATAGCTTGATGTTGGGTCACCGTCTGCGATGCTGACCCACATAATATATAGCCAGCAATCCTTGATATGTTTTGTCGTTTGCGGATCTTCAGTTAAGTTTTAGTTCAGTTTGCTGACTGTTGACTCGAGTCAGCGCGGATTACATAAGGCTGGACCCAACAAGCACGAGATGCTGTACCGATGTTGGTTTAACGTGGGCCACGCTGGTCCAACATTAAAACAACATTGGCTCAACGCTTAGGACAGCTATAATTTTTTTTAAAACAGGTGTCACAATTGTGTTGAAATTGTCTTAATGGCATTAGTCGCTGATTGATTAATCTTAATGGCATTAGTCGCTGATTGATTAATCTTGATGGCATTAGTCGCTGATTGATTAAACGCACGATTAAAGCAACAGATCCTACTAGTATGACTTTATTCACTATTTTCTGCCACAAAAGATGTAGTATTTGCATCTATCCTAATAAGGATAAATAAGAAATAAGGAAGTCCTGAGCGAAATGAGAAAGCCCTGGGCGATATGAGGAAGCCCTGGGCGACATGAGGAAGCCCTGGGCGATATGAGGTAGCCCTGGGCGACATGAGGAAGCCCTGGGTGAAATGAGGAAGCCCTGGACGACATGAGGAAGCCCTGGGCGACATGAGGAAGCCCTGGGCGATATGAGGAAGCCCTGGGCGACATGAGGAAGCCCTGGGCGAAATGAGGAAGCCCTGGGCGAAATGAGGAAGCCCTGTGTGAAATGAGGAAGCCCTGGGCGACATGAGGAAGCCCTGGGCGAGATAAGGAAGCCCTGGGCGAAATGAGGAAGCGCTGGGCGATATAAGGAAGCCCTGGGCGACATGAGGAAGCCCTGGGCGAAATGAGGAAGCCCTGGGCGAAATGAGGAAGCCCTGTGTGAAATGAGGAAGCCCTGGGCGACATGAGAAAGCCCTGGACGAAATAAGGAAGCCCTGGGCGAAATGAGGAAGCCCTGGGCGACATGAGGAAGCCCTGGGTGACATGAGGAAGCCCTGGGCGAAATGAGGAGGCCCTGGGCGAAATGAGGAGGCCCTGGGCGACATGAGGAAGCCCTGGGTGACATGAGGAGGCCCTGGGCGACATAAGGAAGCCCTGGGCGGGACGGGCTTTTGTTTGCAGTATATTATACCAGTCCTTAAAGCGCTAATCACGACTATAATCAACCACTTGAAGTCGCGGGCCGCGGTGGGCTGAAAATTTAAATAGGAAAATGGTTAAGAGGATATCATTAAATGGATTAATTGTACTCGCCGTGAAGTGAGAATTGTGGCAGCAAATCACACGAGACATCGACCCAATGCTGGTTCAATGTTGAGCCAGTGTCATAACGATGAGCGTGTTTGCTGGGATAGTGAATGAAAACATATTTAAATTCCCTGGTATTAAAAGGGTTAATAATTCACCAGGGTTTTATCGCCAACAACAGCTTTTTAAACGCAAAAAAACTGCTTTAAATTAATTAGGATCACTTGTCACGTACATGTTATTTTAAGATTTATTCAACTTTCTTGTCACAAAAGCTGAACGTTTATGCAACGAGTATCCATTTTTCTGGATAATGACCTTTTATTGGCACAAATGTCATGCAAATGGTCAGGTTTTTATATATAGTTAACCCTTGTCCTGCTAGACCCCCATATATACTTAACACTTGTCCTGCTAGGTCCGCATATATACGGTTTTAAGCATGTTTCAAATGCATCTCAAATTAACAAAACAGTTTGTGAAGAAGAACCGTCAATAATTATTTTTTTGTAAGATTGCAAGTGATAAGTGTTCAATAAAAGTGATATAATGTGAGATTAACATTGAGAAGAACATCAATCTGATATCAACAAAATTGAATTTCATAGATTTTAAGTGGCTTTTGGTGGAATATTATAATTCACTTGAAATGTATAAAAATGGTTTAAGCTATCAAGTAACAAAGTTAATAAGTAATTTTCGACCACTTGAACACAATCACACCTTGAAGTGGGCGAAACTTGTAGGGCCTATAGTACTCCGTAGTGGTTCAGAGTTATAACTTGTAGGACCTATAGTACTCCGTAGTGGTTCAGAGTTAACTTGTAGGACCTATAGTACTCCGTAGTGGTTCAGAGTTAACTTGTAGGACCTATAGTACTCCGTAGTGGTTCATAGTTATAACTTGTAGGACCTATAGTACTCCGTAGTGGTTCAGAGTTATAACTTGTAGGGCCTATAGTACTCCGTAGTGGTTCAGAGATATAACTTGTAGGACCTATAGTACTCCGTAGTGGTTCAGAGTTAACTTGTAGGACCTATAGTACTCCGTAGTGGTTCAGAGTTAACTTGTAGGACCTATAGTACTCCGTAGTGGTTCAGACATATAACTTGTAGGACCTATAGTACTCCGTAGTGGTTCAGAGTTAACTTGTAGGGCCTATAGTACTCCGTAGTGGTTCAGAGATATAACTTGTAGGACCTATAGTACTCCGTAGTGGTTCAGAGTTAACTTGTAGGACCTATAGTACACCGTAGTGGTTCAGAGTTAACTTGTAGGACCTATAGTACTCCATAGTGGTTCAGAGATATAACTTGTAGGACCTATAGTTTTCCGTAGTGGTTCAGAGTTAACTTGTAGGACATATAGTACTCCGTAGTGGTTCAGAGTTAACTTGTAGGACCTATAGTACTCCGTAGTGGTTCAGACATATAACTTGTAGGACCTATAGTACTCCGTAGTGGTTCAGAGTTAACTTGTAGGGCCTATAGTACTCCGTAGTGGTTCAGAGTTATAACTTGTAGGTCCTATAGTACTCCGTAGTGGTTCAGAGTTAACTTGTAGAACCTATAGTACTCCGTAGTGGTTCAGAGATATAACTTGTAAGACCTATATTACTCCGTAGTGGTTCAGAGTTAACTTGTAGGACCTATAGTACTCCGTAGTGGTTCAGAGTTAACTTGTAGGACCTATAGTACTCCGTAGTGGTTCATAGTTATAACTTGTAGGACCTATAGTACTCCGTAGTGGTTCAGAGTTATAACTTGTAGGACCTATAGTACTCCGTAGTGGTTCAGAGATATAACTTGTAGGACCTATAGTACTCCGTAGTGGTTCAGAGTTAACTTGTAGGACCTATAGTACTCCGTAGTGGTTCAGAGTTAACTTGTAGGACCTATAGTACTCCGTAGTGGTTCAGAGTTAACTTGTAGCGCCTATAGTACTCCGTAGTTGTTCAGAGTTAACTTGTAGGGCATATAGTACTCCGTAGTGGTTCAGAGTTATAGCGATAAATTAAACCAAGAAAAATAGAAACACGTTCTATTTTATTTGATTAACCAGACGATAAAATGGACGCATCCAATTAAAGTTTGGCCCACGTCGTCTTCATGACGCACGATTCTATCCCTGTAAAATTATTCTGATTCATTTCTGATTTTAAGCACTAGACGTTGAGCCAATGTTTGTTTGCTTAGTGTTGGGCCGACGGCGAAGACGGCGCGCGAAAATTAAACCAACACTGGTTCAAAGTTTGATATTTGCCGGGAATTTCTTCACAAGCCCAATGTGTATTATAATACGGGTAAAAATGTAAATATCCGATAGTGTATATAATTTATATAGAGCTATGACACTATACCGTATCACATTGGATAAAGGGTGGAGATAAACTGACTCGTTAACATCAAAATTGATAAAATACTTTTCGTTGTCGTGTGGATAATTTTAGTATAGACCACAACTGTTCAGGACAAATAAATTATTGTATATAATATGCCATGAAAATCACGTCATGCGGAGTTTAATTTGAGGTGTTATACTTGGGTGTTATTTAAATCAGCTCTTTTTAATTCATCTTTATTTATTTATGGGGATTGAAATTGTGGCAGCGATTTATGACCACCTCAAGGTAAATAAAAACTAGCAAATCCTGGCAGCGATTCATGCACACCTCAAGGTAAATAAAAACTCGCAAATTGTGGCAGCGATTCATGCACACCTCAAGGGGAATAAAAACTCGCTACGCGCGGATAAGAGCTAGTTTGGTTTTTGCTGGCTGGAAGAGAGTGAATGACTATAGCTGGCTGTCAATAGTTAAAAATCAGTTCACTCAATAAATACATATTCATAAAAATCGACATACGTTCATAAAAATCCCACAATTATTGGCTACGTCCGTGGCATAATATTATTATATGTGCGCGATCTGGAAAGTAATCATTTAGATTAAAACAGTTGTATACACCTAGTCAAGAAAGTGATCCGAATTTATTACGGCGACATAAAATACGTTACTTTCTCAACCACTTTCAGAATGTGAGTTGACAGGGAGCTCGGATACAAACGACATTATCGATGAATGTCTGTAGAAAAATGACATTTTAAAATGACATAATAATAATTGGTCTATTTTCAGATATTGGCCTCAAATAATATGTCAGTCAAAATGTGTCATTATGTTATACCCAGATGTCATTTTATCGCAATAATGCCTTCACTCTCTTTATTAAAGATCTTATTACATGCATCATTTATGATAGACATTATTATAATATACATGATCTCATTGTGTTGCAACCAATAAAAGCAAAGTTGATACGATCAGCTGCCATGCATGTAACACATAGGTTTCGTGTACTTGCATTGTTCTCTGTTTGATTTTGTAAATACAGAGATTTTTCTCGAATTCAAAGCGAGACAATATTTGTAATCTTGTAACGTGCACGGATTATAATTAAGGCAGGGACTAGTCTAGACGCTCGCACTTGATGTATCAAATGTCACTTGAAGTTTCATTTGTCGCAGAAACCACACGAAACCACATCAAACCATAACCTCAGCCAAGTTATTCGGTTACCGCAAACGGCTTTTCGACCTGTTCCCGATTTGTATACGGTTTCACGTATACGGTTTCGAGCCTCGTAAAATGCAAATTGTATCAATTGCTGTGGTAGACGCTCAGCTAGTCGAATAATTCAAATGTTTGACGTGTCTATTTTTCATAGATTTAAATGTTTTTCGTCATAATTATGAAGCTTCCATGTAGGAAAATGACAGATTTGGCCGCTATCTTGAAATTTTTGCTGGCCGAAACCCCTTTTGTGAATAACTATTTTTATTTCTAATATGTTCCAAATTTGATGCTTCTGTCACGATTTGAAAGATTAGTCCCATAATTTAACTTTATAAAGCCGACTATAAAATGATTCACTAACATGGCGACCATGTTTAATTTATGTTTATTAGGACATTATATTAAGCGTCTTGGTGATCTACATAGAACTAGATTCCACGGACTTGAAAAAAAAATATGTCCCACAACGTGATAGTTATAGAATTATTATTTTTTTTTTATAGATCTCTTAACGTACTTAAGCAGTATATCGGCCACAAAACCTGGATAGAGACACCCATAACTATTATTGATTAATTGTGGTATACACCTGGTTAAGAAAGATGGCATTACCATGATGGCGGCCTTTTCAATTACAAAAATGACACAAAGGGTATCTGAATGATTTTTTCATTATTCGTCTGGGTATATTAGGTATCATTCCTGAAAATATCAGCCATCTGCAATTTTATTGCCGGTTTCACACCAATACTCTTGCACTATTTACTGTGCGAATCTTTCCTCGGAGATATCCGGTTCAGATATTGAGTCGAGTCATATTCGTCCGGTTCAGATATTAGAGCCGTCGTCATATTCGTCCGGCTCAGACATTAGAGCCGTCATCCTAATTCGTCCGGTTCAGACATATAATAGCCGTCGTCATATTCATCCGGTTCAGACATTAGAGCCGTCTTCATATTCATCGTCAGGAATCCAAGACAAACCCCGCGATATCAATCTGGGTTGAAAGTGGATCCAAACTATTGTTTGTCGTTTGCAGCCGAGTTGACATTTGTCAATTTTAATTAGCAGGCCTTTGTTGAGACTGCGACAGACATACTATATGTATACCTGAAATGCCAAGAGACGGATTTTTTCGCGGAAAACAACTCATGCTTATATCTTTAACTTGACCCACGTTCCCTAAAAAGACGAGACATTCAACCATATGTTGGGCCAGCATCGCAGACGATGACCACCATTAAACCATCATTAGTTTAACGCCTCGTGTTTGCCGGGTCGGTCCTCAAACGCTAGATTTAAATGTGGCGCATTGGGTTATTAAATTACATATATGTTCAACCTAAACTTTTTTTAATTAGTTAATGACTGACAAAAACTCTTCCTAATAGATTACAAACAAAGGCCAAGCCGTAAAGCCTTTTGTTAGCAATACGTCTAAGATATATATTGTGAACTAAATAATGTGGTTCGAATTTAAATGATATCATTTAGACGATATAGCAGCATATATATGCGCCTCTAGCAGGTACACAAATCATGCTTACACGCAATTTGACTTATATACCCATTTATAACTCACAGATAGGCTATACACAGCAACATCAAATTGAGGAAAAATATCTTTTCTATATCTATCTGGTATTTATATGAGTGACAGATAGGAGTATCTTAGCTTGGACCGCACCATCTCAGCTTGGACCGCGCCATATAAATCTTAGCTTGGACCGCTCCATCTTAGCTTGGACCGCGCCATATAAATCTTAGCTTGGACCGCTCCATCTTAGCTTGGACCGCGCCATATAAATCTTAGCTTGGACCGCTCCATCTTAGCTTGGACCGCGCCATAGGAATCTTAGCTTGGACCGCTCCATCTTAGCTTGGACCGCGCCATAGGAATCTTAGCTTGGACCGCTCCATCTTAGCTTGGACCGCGCCATAGGAATCTTAGCTTGGACCGCACCATCTTAGCTTGGACCGCGCCATATAAATCTTAGCTTGGACCGCTCCATCTTAGCTTGGACCGCGCCATAGGAATCTTAGCTTGGACCGCACCATCTCAGCTTGGACCGCGCCATAGGAATCTTAGCTTGGACCGCACCATCTTAGCTTGGACCGCGCCATAGGAATCTTAGCTTGGACCGCACCATCTCAGCTTGGACCGCGCCATAGGAATCTTAGCTTGGACCGCTCCATCTTAGCTTGGACCGCGCCATAGGAATCTTAGCTTGGACCGCTCCATCTTAGCTTGGACCGCGCCATAGGAATCTTAGCTTGGACCGCACCATCTTAGCTTGGACCGCACCATATAAATCTTAGCTTGGACCGCACCATCTTAGCTTGGACCGCGCCATAGGAATCTTAGCTTGGACCGCACCATCTTAGCTTGGACCGCACCATATAAATCTTACCTTGGACCGCACCATCTCAGCTTGGACCGCACCATATAAATCTTAGCTTGGACCGCACCATCTTAGCTTGGACCGCGCCATATAAATCTTAGCTTGGACCGCACCATCTTAGCTTGGACCGCACCATATAAATCTTGCCTTGGACCGCACCATCTCAGCTTGGACCGCACCATATAAATCTTACCTTGGACCGCACCATCTCAGCTTGGACCGCACCATATAAATCTTACCTTGGACCGCGCCATCTTAGCTTGGACCGCGCCATAGGAATCTTAGCTTGGACCGCACCATCTTAGCTTGGACCGCGCCATAGGAATCTTAGCTTGGACCGCACCATCTTAGCTTGGACCGCGCCATAGGAATCTTAGCTTGGACCGCGCCATAGGAATCTTAGCTTGGACCGCTCCATCTTAGCTTTGACCGCGCCATAGGAATCTTAGCTTGGACCGCGCCATAGGAATCTTAGCTTGGACCGCGCCATAGGAATCTTAGCTTGGACCGCTCCATCTTAGCTTTGACCGCGCCATAGGAATCTTAGCTTAGACCGCTCCATCTTAGCTTGTACCGCGCCATAGGAATCTTAGCTTGGACCTCCCCATATAATATGGCATAGGACTCAAAATTCGTGTGCGAGTCCACGTCAATCATTTTCAGTTATTTTCATTATCAAAAGCGAATGTCTGTCTGAATGTCAATTGTATAGACATTTTAATGTCGGTGAACAAATTTATTGCTGTCAATTTTAAGAGCAGCTCTAATAATAATCTCACTACGTTGAGTTTGTTTTGTTTTTATTCCGTTAAATTAAAGACCAAATGATGGACATATGTATGCAAAGGGTGGAAATATAACATACCTGTAAGTATTTACCCTGCGTTTGTACCAAGTAGTAGACCACGTAGTCTGCCCCGACCAATTGAAAGATGGCTCAGTCTGTCACACGACAGGATCAGCTAATTACTGTCCGTCATTTAGTTGTTATTTCAATAAGGGCTCGAATATCATGAGCCAATATTTATTAAATCAGAACCAATTAATATCATCAATATAAGAAATGTTGAACTTTGCTTTCTGACCAGTTTCTCTGTTTTGTTGCAGCCGTATCACCCGAGGTACCGGCCGGCCTGCAGGACTACCCTGGTGGACAAGCGGGCCCGGCCCCCCCACACACCCCGGCCCCCGTGTACAGCGACCAGCACTCCCCCTGCAGCCCGTCCCCCGGCCCCGGGGTGATCTCTACCCATCACCTGCTGACGTCATCCACCCTGCCCCCAGCCTCACACACGCCCCCTGCCAACAGCACGGCAAGCGAGGACACTATGCTCGTGTTACAGGCTCAGGTAAATAGTTAACAATATCATGTAAATTATTATTTAACAATAAATACAGGCATCGGGTAATTAGTTAAAAATAATTACAGTGTCATGTAAATTACTATTTAACAATAAATACAGACTCGGTTAAATAATTAACAATAATTACAGTATCATGTTAATTAGTATTTACCAATAAATACAGACTCAGGTAAATATTTATATAAAAATACAAGCTGGCGTAAACATCTAGAAAATATTATAGTCTTAAGTGAATAAATAAATAAAATAGATTATAGCATAAAGTTCTTGATTATAGTTTCAGGCTCATATAAATGGACAACAAAATTACAGGCTCATATAAATAGATAACAAAATTAAAGGATCAGTTAAATAAATATACAATTACAGGATCATATAAATACATAACAAAATTACAGGATAAGTTAAACAAATAAAACAATTACAGGCTCAGATAAATGTGTGTAGACAGTCAGGCGAATTTCGCTTCTATTGTGGCGTTTCTCGTCGCATGCATTTTCGCGTGCGCGTTGGTGTGTTTTGCAATTAACAGGCACAGGTAAATATCTACAACAAAATTGTCTTTTTATATTAAAACGGGGTGAATTAAATTCGTTGTTTCATTCATTTACATCTGGAATTACTAACGTAATTTTCAACGTCAAAAATATTTATATTTGTGAAACATATACATCTTCGATTCAATCTCTCTCTTCCCTCGCCGCTAAAATGATTTTGTCGTCCTAATAATTATATATCTCGAGCAATTACAATAATTTCAGTTCTTTTCAAGGGCTGAAAGGTGAAAGATGGGCTCTAATAATGTTACCCACTCTAGTATTCTGAACAGTTACTCTTTACGTCAAAAGGATCATTTCTCGTAATAATTTTGTATTTAAAACACGTCTATCACCACTGTATTCAATATTGTAATTCATTTTGAAATACGTGCCTGTAATCAAATGTCCCCAAGTCATTATCTATGGTACAGAATCTCATTTTGTGCGTGCATCACCATGTGGCGTTGCATCATGCAGGCGACACATGCCAAATAAAAGTTAAAAATACAACCCCTTATATGTATGATTAACCACTCGTCTGTGTCGCTGAGGTCAACAGCGTATAGTGCATGCATTAATTCACCCTTTATATGACCGGGAAATGTAGCTTATTTTCCTTCACTGTGAAGTGGGGAATGCTAGCACAATCACACCTCACAGTGAATTAAAATTATTCAATTTTATAAAGTATCCCAGTGTAAATAAATAAAATTGAAATTCAAGCGACCAGATTTTAAGAGATAGTTGCATTTTCGACTTAATCTCTATCCAAATCTAGACTAGTGAGTAAAGGGTCAGACCTCCCCAATATAATAGGCAAATATTGTTTCTAATTGGCATCTTCTCTCGCTCTAATCGGCCGATCTAATTTAGCCCCGGGGGGTTAATCTTTTACGCAGACGACTCCCGATTCAATGAAATGTTTTATAATGATGTCCCATGGGAGTTGGGAGTCTGTCAACACGACACTTTCCGGACCGGGCTGATACGTGGAAGGTCGGGTGGATAAACCTGAAATTGTCAACTTGCCGTGGCTGACGATCGCGTTGGAGTGGGGTTTGAAAGACCGTGATTTGTCCAATTTTAAGTTATTCAATATCACACGATGAATATCGCGATTTGGATCAGGGCCCTGGTGCGAGGATGGACTTGCCAGGTTCTCGACAAATTAGACATGTCGGGAAATCTTTGAAACTCTTGAATCTCGCCGAAGCTCCGAATGTTGACCCTTGTCCTGCTGAATTGTCCTTTGTATTTTGTATTCATTTGAAGATGGAATTGCTACCACATTTCCAGTTTTGAATGACGATAAATATTTATATTTATAAAAAATAGGCATCTTAAACTCGCATTATTTTAACTCAGCATCTATACCACAAAATGTAGTAAAAATCTCAGAGACATTTTCTTTGGTTTAAAACCACGTATTTACGGCCTAGAACAACAAGGGTCATTATCATCAATTCTTTCTTACAATTGTTCGTGATCATGGTGATGTGAAGCTGGTATTTTTAGCGCAATTCCCAGCTTGAAATGACGAAAAGTATTTGTATTTATAAAAAAAATAGACAGAGCAGGGAAAGTGTTAATGTCGCTTTGAGGGGGATCAGTCAATTGGGTAGATCTAAATATCAGCGGTCGCGCACGGCGGCGCCCCGTGTCAGGCGCGTGTCCGCTACCACCTGATGGGCGCGTGCGTGCGCGTGTGACGGCCGCGCGAGGGGTGTCGTCTGCGCTCCCCCCGGCCCACGCCCTCCCGACCCCGGCATGATTCCTACCTCCCCTCCCCGCCCGCTGGCTGGGGTCGTCCGCTGCTATTTGTCTCGGGGTAAAATTACTCATTCATTCCAGCCGACCTGCTGCTGGTTTAACGTTGTGCCAGCATTACAGACGTTGGCCCAGAAATAATCCAGCATTGTGTGTTAAGCGTGAGGAATGTGTAGATTTACACCTAACGTGCCAGAGCAAAAGGCCACCCTTAAGCCAGACACGGTCCTGAAGGCCACATTCGCCAGACACGGCCGCACATTCCACCAATTTCTCTGTTTTCTACACATTTTTTTCGTTTGACAAATTCTACAAACAGATTCTTTTTTTCCTCATTTCTACGCGTTTTTTTGACAAATACATTTGAACAATTCCGCAAACAACCATTTTAACTTCTGCGAGAAATATAGGTATATTTAATATTTATATTAAATTTATATTAAATGAACATATGTCTGTTTGTTCACACAATTACGTTTTATTATGCCATTATGCCAACATTGAAATGAAATCAGTATGGCGTGTCTCTGACCAGTCGGTCGTAACCCGAGCTAGCAGGACGAGAGCCACCTGGTGATTGTGGCAAACAAAACGCCTGAGCATGGTTGTGAATGACCAAGGCAGAATGCCACGGCACAGACAAAATGCCATGGCCCCGACCTCATCTCGTGGCAAATGTCGTCGAGTAGTTTCAACCACGCGACAAATCACGCATGTAGAGCAGACAGGACAAATAAAATTAACTCTTCTTCTGCTAGGTCGAAATACAATTATTGTAATTGAAGCAGAAACCACACAAGAGCATACAGAGGCCTACATCTACATCTACATCACAAGAATGAATGCACTCCTTATTCTTGTAATAAATTGCCACCAGTGACTTCGTTTTCTTTGATTTTTCGCGACATAGGTCTAAACATCCGGGCCCATACATGTACCTTTACTTTAATAACTAAATGACGGATAAGGATTGACGGAATGTTTCACGTCGCAGGCAGACTACACAGATTTTTGTCAGTGAGTGTCACATTTGAGGTAGACACCACTGGTGACATGAGAGAATATACAGAATATCTTGTTACTAATCTAAGGTAGAGACACTGGTGACATGAGAGAATAGGTAGACGATATCTTAATGATTACTAATCTAAGGTGGAGACACTGGTGACATGAGAGGATAGGTAGACGATATCTTAATGATTACTAATCTAAGGTAGAGACACTGGTGACATGAGAGAATAGGTAGACGATATCTTAATGATTACTAATCTAAGGTGGAGACACTGGTGACATGAGAGGATAGGTAGACGATATCTTAATGATTACTAATCTAAGGTAGAGACACTGGTGACATGAGAGAATAGGTAGACGATATCTTAATGATTACTAATCTAAGGTAGAGACACTGGTGACATGAGAGGATAAGTAGACGATATCTTAATGATTACTAATCTAAGGTAGAGACACTGGTGACATGAGAGAATAGGTAGACGATATCTTAATGATTACTAATCTAAGGTAGAGACACTGATGACATGAGAGAATAGGTAGACGATATCTTAATGATTACTAATCTAAGGTAGAGACACTGACGACATGAGAGGATAGGTAGACGATATCTTAATGATTACTAATCTAAGGTGGAGACACTGATGACATGAGAGAATAGGTAGACGATATCTTAATGATTACTAATCTAAGGTAGAGACACTGGTGACATGAGAGAATAGGTAGACGATTTCTTAATGATTACTAATCTAAGGTAGAGACACTGGTGACATAAGAAAATAGGTAGACGATAATTTAACTTATTACTTTTAAAGTAAGCTTTAGTCTTTGCACATTAGTAGGCCCCTATACATATTCCACAAATGGGTACATATATTATGTTGTACGGAGACGTGGGTTGCTCTCTGTAATAATTAAAACAACAGTTGTTTACCTGTTGACCTGTTCAATGTAATAAATCAAGTTCTTCTAAAAATATTCCCACGTTTCTATGAATGATCTTAATTACAAATGTTTCTACAATAACCGCCTACAGCCAGTCACATCCACACACTCTCTGACACGCCCCCGCAGCAAGCCGTGGCTCTGCAGCTCAAGTAAGCAGTTACTGCCTTTAGGCTTTGTAGAGCGGTATAGCTACTATGCAATGAGTATCGTCTGGTCCAGAACATAGCCAAATGTCAATGCTATATGATGTCACGTTTTCAAGGTATTAAGAACACTAAAACAGATGACATATACCTCGCGTATTCAGCTGTTTTTCAGATGTTTTCTCTCCTGTTTGTCAGTCAACCTACTACTCACCACCACCAGCCCCTTCCCCTCAATACAATTGTAAACCGACGTCTCACAAAGTTTATAGTCTCACCAGGTTCGACGGCACTTTCCGCCATGATTATTTCCATTTTTAATCTCCCATGAACCATTACGATACCACAAAGCATCATTTTGATGCTTTGCAAACTCACCTAATTTCTTTAATTTCTTACACTTAGGAATTTTAAAACGAAACTTTTGATGAAACAGTTGTGATATTTTATGACAACTTACTTTATTTATCACCCACTTCAGGTCATGTTTGTCCACTGCAATTCGTGGCTAATGAACGTTAGTGAATGAAGATTTCAATGGTAAATTCAGGTTTGAAAAGATTGAGACAGAGAAGATACTGTTGACTACGACCCTGACAGTGATTTTTCTGATGGGCTCGTGTAAACCGAGTTGGATATTCCGCAAACAAAGCACAATGATCCCATGTTGATCCAGCGTCACAGTTTCTGAGACAACATCGGTACAGCATCGCATCTCATCTTTGCTGTATTCGCTTCTCCGATAATCGTAGGAGTTATTCTGGCCAATCAGAGGTCCGAGATATAAGACAACGAGAAGGTCATGGTCCATTATTCATCTGTCGCTGTAAGACGCACCATGTCCCAGGCTCGAATGTCCCAGACGCACCATATCCCAAGCTCGAATGTCCCAGACGCACCATATCCAAGGCTCGAATGTCCCAGACGCACCATATCCCAGGCTCGAATGTCCCAGACGCACCATATCCCAGGCTCGAATGTCCCAGACGCACCATATCCAAGGCTCGAATGTCCCAGACGCACCATATCCCAGGCTCGAATGTCCCAGACGCACCATATCCCAGGCTCGAATGTCCCAGACGCACCATATCCAAGGCTCGAATGTCCCAGACGCACCATATCCCAGGCTCGAATGTCCCAGAAAAATCTACACCGCTGTCCATTATAATTCTCAGTAAATAGTAGGCGTTAACCCAATGCTGGGGTAATGTTGGCCCAGCGTCTGTGACGCTGGACCAACATTACCCCAGAATTGGGCGAACGTCTCGTATTTAGTGTCCAGTCAGCAGGGGTTTCGTGTGTCCTCCGGATTTAGACGCGCCGTGACAGAACCTCACAGCAATCACCTAACATTGTGCCAGCGTTGTCTCAACGTTAGTTGCCGCTGGCCCGTCATCTGACCGTCTCTGGTTCAACGTGTTCGTCGTCTCCAAGTCACATCATGATAACGTTTTTCACGACGCCTCTGTAGAACAATTGTTTTTACGAATTTGTCTTGACCCGACAATTCTAATTTATAAGCAACAAATAATGCGTCATCCGCGTATTTATAACGTAAAATTATAGATCTACACCATTACCAATGACGGGTCATGTTACTAGATCTACGCCATTATCATGGGCGGGTCATGTTACTAGATGTACAGCATCGCCATGGGCGGGTTATGTTAAATGTAAACCATTACCAATGACGGGTCATGCTACTAGATGTAAACCATTACCAATGACGGGTCATGTTACTGGATCTACACCATTACCAATGACGGGTCATGTTACTAGATGTAAACCATTACCAATGACGGGTCATGTTACTGGATCTACACCATTACCAATGGCGGTTCATGTTACTGGATCTACACCATTACCTATATGGCGGGTCATGTTACTGGATCTACGCCATTACCAATGACGGGTCATGTTACTAGATCTATACCATTACCAATGACGGGCCATTTTACTGGATCTACCCCATTACCAATGGCGGTTCATGTTACTGGATCTACACCATTACCAATGACGGGTCATGTTACTAGATCTACACCATTACCAATGACGGGTCATGTTACTGGATCCACCCCATTACCAATGACGGGTCATGTTACTAGATGTAAACCATTACCAATGACGGGTCATGTTACTAGATCTACACCATTACCAATGGCGGGTCATGTTACTGGATCTACACCATTACCAATGACGGGTCATGTTACTGGATCTACCCCATTACCAATGACGGGTCATGTTACTGGATCTACACCATTACCAATGACGGGTCATGTTACTGGATCTACACCATTACCAATGACGGGTCATTTTACTGGATCTACACCATTTCCAATGGCGGGTCATGTTACTAAATGTAAACCTTTACCAATGACGGGTCATGTTACTAGATCTACATCATTACCAATGACGGGTCATGTTACGGGATCTACACCATTACCAATGGCGGGTCATGCTACTAGATCGATACTGTAGACTAGTGAGAGGTGAATATGTAGTTAACGATGGGGTGAACATATATCTAGAACCGTTAGTATGAGGACATTAACCTCGATCAGTAACTCATCGTCTTGGAGCTAAAGGGTCCTGATTTGCCAATTATTGGAGCATTTTCAGTCATTGAAGGTGGAATTGCCCCCCAAAAATATTTCTATCTATGAAAAATGGACACCTCCCAAAGTGAGTTATTTTAATAGCAGAGTATCTACTACATCATTTGTCCATTTCATTAGTATTTTATTCAATCTGAAGCTTGTTTACAACGTATAAATATACAGGCGTATAACATGACATGGGGGAAATAAGGAGGCCCATCAACGTATAAATATACAGGCCTATAACATGACATGGGGTAAATAAGGAGGCCCATTTAATATACAGGCCTATAACATGACATGGGGTAAATAAGGAGGCCCATTTAACATACAGGCCTATAACATGACATGGGGTAAATAAGGAGGCCCATTTGACTATATTGCTTTGCTTGTCATTTCTTCCAATTTCATCTCAGCGGATCGTATTGAAAATCATGACATGCAGTAAAACAATGGCTGTTCCCTGTCTCTGTTAAACAATCTGGGAGTGACGGATGATGATCTATCTCTATACGATCGTCTTTCCTTGTAGTCGGGTGTATCGGGTTCGTCTCCATTGTGCAGATGACAAATGCGTCGAACTTGACTCTGCTGAATGGTGTATTCACGAAAAATCTGACCTACGAAGCATCTGATGATTGCGGAGAGACATTTATGTTATGTGTTAGTGGCCCGAATTGGCCACTCGTGGTCAATTTCCATTTAAACATCAACTAAATGACGTCAGTGGATTAGCTTATGTTGACCGTCAGTTCGTCAGGCAGCAGAGCACACTATGCTGGCCGTTCTACAACCCTGAACCATCTGGCTACCTTGCTTATTAAAAAAAAAACCAGAGTGGTTATTTGTACGGCAGGGTTATGGGAGTCAAAAGGAGCCAGTAATTCCGTAAAATAATTGAATTATTTGAATAACTGGGCATCAACAACAAAGTATTTTATCAATGTTTTATACAATCATATCACGATAAAGATTATTAGGTCGCCCACGAAGATATAAATAATGATCCAAAGGGTGAATGTAAAAACATAAAATACCAAAAGATTCACCCATGTGTTGGGCAGCATGCATTCTAACAATGCTTGAGTCAGAGCTAGTTTTTCAAAATGTTTAGCTTAGCTCAACGCCCGAACAATTCAGCAACAATCACCTCACAGAAAACAGGTGGCCTTCATCTAATACCGGTTTAATGTAGGGCCATCGTCTACAACGCTGGCGCAACAATAATCCAGTATTGGTTGATAGCCTCGTGCCGTGATGTGCCTTCTCACACGCAGAACTCCTCTTAAGATGTACTCACATTGTTTTAACAACATAATATTATATCTTTAAATTTAGGAAGTTCCGTAGTCCGAGGTTGATGCAGTTAGCTCTATACTTAAAATACCCGACTAATTTTAATTTAATTTAATTAATTACCCCGCGACAATCAGTATTTTTTTAAATATTTTTTTAGTTAATATTATAGCAAATCCAGCTCCATCGTCCAGTTCTGCGGTGACACACCCTGACAATTTCAGAAATCGGACTATGAGATTTAAAATTCTGAGATTAAAATGAATAAAATTAATCAGTTTTAAGAGGATTGAGAGAGCGCCCGCCGCGATGGTGTCATGTTATTACGTAACACCGCTGATAATCAACGCTCATCGCAGCTATTTAAAAATCCCATTCTACTCTTACCACAAAGGTTTCTCGGAACCTTTGTTATTAATAATTATGCGGAGTGTTCTAAAGACGTCGTCAGACAATAGAACGTAAGCGGCAAACACCCACAAAAGGTGATCACGTGTAAAGGCAAGCGGCAGTAACTGTCAACCTATCAAGTCAGCAATTACTCTCATTTGGCAGTTGTAACAGACGCCATTGTGAATTTGAATTGCCTGTTGCATGTGTGTCTGCTGCTATTCGCTGACCGCCTGAAAACCAGACGTCCGACCCATGTTGTTTTACAGTTGGGCCAGCGTCTGCGACACTGACTCAACTGTAAAATACCATCGTGTTTGATGACGCTTGTTGCAGGATGGTAGGACTGCACATGCGCGTACTGGCCTGCCCCCTGTCGTCCGTCACGTGGATCTGTGCTGTGACTTATGATGACGGGGGATGGCCCCCTTTCTGTCTGAAGTTTTCTTTCTCCTCTCACATGTTGCTGTGTATATTTTGCAGACGACTCTTCAGGCAGATACACTGGGCATTGAGCGGTTTACAGGCCTGTCCGCGGCGCCGTCACCATTGGAAGTCACCGTATCCACGCCCGTTTCCATGGCAACCCAGATCGCCAGTACATATGAGACCGGCAGCTTCGCGGACTCCCAGCTGATGTCCCCTGCACACCATGCGAACGCTTTCAGCGTGACCGCTGGCGACTCCTCGGGCTTCTCACAGTCAGACGCGGCCGCTCTGGACTCTGCCCTGGGACTCGGCGCTATCCAGGGGGCCATGCAGGGACTGCAGGAGGCCGCGGGAGGCTTACTGGGTTATCATCACGACTCTTCGCCGCCGCCGTCAGCGCACGGCTCCGCCGGCACGTGCACTATTCAGGGCACCTACATGCTGCACAGACAAGACAAGTCGCCAGTAAGCGGCCCGCACGGCCACCCTGCGACACCCCACACTCCACACGGTACAGACTATTACCGCGACCAGACCAGCCCTGTCACCCCCACGCCCACCCCGGACAAGTTCTCCCCCAGCTCCACCCCGGGCAGCGCCACGTTTCAGGGACAGTTCACCACTTTCTCCGGTGGGACCGCGGCGGAAGACACCTACATGAAGCCGGGCCCGTTCTGCGAGACCCCCTCGCCCTCCACCCCTCACCCCACCCAGCAACCTGATTCCTACTTTCACAAACAGTCCTCCAGTTTCCAGTCGTCGCCGTCAGGGGGTAGCGTGACGACCCACACGTCTCTGGGCTCGCCGGCGCCCCCCAGCAGCCACTTCAGCCACAAGGACACCTTCTCGGGGGGATCGCCGGGCGCCGTGGGCTTCCCCAGCTTCCACGACCAGGCGGCGACCGGGTTCCAAGGCTTCCAGGGCGGCTACTACGACAACACGCGGCTTCCTACCCCCGACGCTAACTTCAACTTCGCCGGCGTGGGCCAGAGCCTCTACAGGGGCGACATCAACATACAGATCGCCCGGCAAGCCTACCCCCAGAACCTCGCCCTCACCATCGGCTCACTCCCAGCAGACGTGGGGTAAGTCTCGCACCGCATCTAAACGTAACCGTGACGTTGCAACAACGCCTGTGGCATTGTTTCAGCGTATCGGCTGGGTCTTTATTAATGTAATAAGTAATGTTGGTCCTGAACAATAAGTTTCAATAATTATTCAATCGGTCTGCTCACATCCGCTTTGAGGTAAGTTTCCCATCTCAATAGGACGTAGCCGTGACGTTGAAACAACGTTTGTGTCGTTGTTGCAACGTATCGGCTAGATCTTTAAATTATTATTCTTTTATCTTAAATAATTACCATCAACTGATCAATACTCACCAATATATCATTCAATTGGACGTCGGGTATGTTTCGCACATCATTAAGACCTTACTTATTCCCTCTATAATCGATCACATTTATTCAGAAACTTTATTCAGCAATTTATTTTGAGCAGCACGTCCTATTTTTCAAATTAAGAAGCTATGTACATAAATATATATATTATAATTACAAATTTATTTACAAAATTGGATGGTACTACAAAATAACACGTAGTGTTACTTGGCAATTTGTAATAACGTCCCAATTTATATTACATGAATACAGATTGGAACACGCTTTTTCTGCTAGACAGCGTTCCAATTTCTAATAAGTTGTCCCGATATCACACATTATTTTTGAAAAATTCTGGAACTAAAAGAATATAATTATACAATAGTCGGATTTAATAATTTTATGATTAATACCGAATTTGAACAATCTATTTAACGATTTCATGTTACTAGTTCAAGCGGCACAATCAGGCCAAGTTAAGTTTTCAAAATGTCTATATAATAGAAATGCGTAAATATTTTAAATTCCGGGTTGCGCATTTACCAGTTGGAAGAGAAATAATGAAATTTAATTTTATACATCGATGTCCAAAATACAAATTGAATTATTAACATTAAATCTCTTCCTTATTTCTCTTTTAAATGCGCAACCCAAAGACTTACTCAATTCTAATGCATGCATATTTGAAAACTTAAGAACATATCACGGAGCCCAAATAAAAATGATGATTTTTGCCTGATTGTGTCGCTTTAATTATTTTTCTCGCATTCTTATTTTATTTTTCTGCCAATTTATTTAGTGTTATCTTGATTTTTTTTTTTGGTTAGCCCAGTTGATATAAATAAATGGTAAACTATGTTTTAATTATAAAAACATCTTACCCTTGAAAAATAAATTGTTTTTCATTGTTTCTCATGATTATTTACGTGTGTGTGTTTTTCAACTAAAATGTTGTTATCTGCATGCCAACCTGGTAAATATCGTTTAAATAAAACATAAGATACCGTAACAATTTGATTACGTGACACTACCTCATCCCCATGACATTACGTAACATTTGATTACGTCACACTACCTCGCACCTATGACATTACGTCACCCTTGTATTAAAAGGCTGCAACATACACCCCTTTATACCAAGGTCCGGAATTCACATGAATCTAGTTTTGAAATCAGGCATGAAAAATAATTCCAGTCCGTCTATATCTGTATGTCATATCTATCCCAAAGTAATCCCAGTCCGCCTATATCTGTATGTTATGTAATATACATCCCAACTTTAGAATTGTCAGGGTTTAATGTTGGAGGTACTCCTTTTCTATTCTATAGTGACCATATTAGCCAGGCACAATTGAATCAAATTCACTTGTTTTCTCAGGCATGAAGGGGCTATGGCTGACCTTCTCGTAGCTTTAAATATTATAACGTTCGTCTAATATTTCGTTGGAAATGACAGACAAGTGGTATTTAAAACCGGCATCACGAAAACCGGCTAGAATGCCTATGTCTACAGCGTGATAGCCATTTCTCTAGCTGTCCATTTGAACGTGATCCATGACAAATAGAGAGAGCAGAAATGATATTTCACTTTCCCTTTTTAAGTCCGACGGCACGGTTAACTCTCGGTTCAAGTTTTTGCTGACTGCCCTTACCCCCACCGAGCGATTTTCAAAATTATTTTTAATACTGCTGTTTAAATGTGATTAAAATTACCAATTTCATCAGAAATATTTCACTTTGCTATTTCAGGCTGGATGGCACGGTTAAGTTCCCGCTCAAATCTTCGCCGACGCCCCTGACTCCCACGTCGACGCGGTCGTCCCCTCTGGGGGAGATTATCCCTCCCCCGGACACTATCAGCAAGCAGAAGGAGAGCCAGCTGTGTGCGGTGTGCGGGGATAACGCCGCCTGCCAGCACTACGGCGTGCGCACCTGCGAGGGCTGTAAAGGATTCTTCAAGGTAAACCTAATATGACGATGAAGATTATTTGAAGGGAGACACTCTAACTGAACCCTCTCAGCCCTAATTTAACCCTTTCACAACTTAGCACAAAGATTTGTAATTTTTGTGGAGAATGATGATTTGCAATTTTTTGGTCTCAAATTAAACATATATGAGTAGTTTTCTCTTTAAGGTTAAAGGCTCGGGTTGAGAGATTTGATACCTGCCGGGGTCATTTGATCCCTTACATCTGACTCGGATTCAAATTGACCCGGAAATCTGGCAATGCTCTAATGTGAGACCTTCATTGTATATTTTGATCTCAATGCGGGAATCATAAAGACGGCCAAATTATCGTACAAATCTTGTAGATTATAAGAAAATGGTGTAACATGAGATAACTACCTATGTAGAACTTTCACGTCATGTCCGGGTATAAATATGTACTTCCCCTAACAGCAGTCCATTATTTACCCCGTTTATGTGATTCTCGCATACATTTGTTAATGTGGTCATTTCTCTTTACAGAGAACAGTGCAGAAAAACGCAAAGTATGTTTGTCTGGCCGACAAGAACTGTCCTGTGGACAAGCGACGACGAAACAGGTGCCAGTTTTGCCGCTTCCAAAAGTGCTTGGCGACTGGCATGGTGAAAGAGGGTAAGTGGTTTGGAAATGTAGATTACCAATTAAATTAAACATTTCTGTTTTTGAGAATTTAAGGACTTAGAGGTATGAATAAGTGTCCGAGAGAAACCGTGTATTACATTATTGTATTTATTTCAACTGCAAAATAAAAAGATATTTATACAAAAATAAAGTATAGGTATGCGAGAGTAATCTCCCGGGCTATCGATAGAAAAACTTTTCTGCTATTTGTTCTATCTTTTCTAAACGTTATTTTTTAATTTGTACGTAATATTATCACTTTTGTTGCAACGGCTGTAACAAACACATATTTCACAAATTTCTCCATGGTGACTAATATTAAGGGAAGATATGCAGTCAATAATTGTATCTTTATAATACATTTATGGTCGATGAAAATATACACGTGATATCATTGACCAATTACTTGTTTTTCCAACCAAACTGGTCCCGCATAAGCCCGCAAATCACTTACCCGGCTCTGCATAAGCCCGCAACTCACTTTAAATGATAGAAACACAATCTGAATTACAAAACCAAACACAAACAGCTAAATTCTTAAGATATCATTTTGTTGATGACTATATAGTTTAAAAAACGCAACTAGAAATGTTATCATGATTATAGTATATATAATGTCAACATTCATATCTTGCAATGTCTATTTCCAATATTTATATTTTCAATATTAATAAACAACACGACTAATACAATTATATAGTCAGATTCACATTAATTTCATTAACCAATGAAATTAAATAAATTTCCAAGATTTCTCAGTCCATTCTGAGCACACTATTGTCTAGTCATGCGGCGACTACTTCAGAAGGTATTTCAGAAGTTAGACCATTTGACATGTAATGGAATTCTGAGACGAGTTTTATGGATTTATTTAGGCTACTACATGTTAAATCGACTAACTTTTTCAGGGTAGGCGCCGCATCACTGTATGTAGGAAATAGTGCTTGTAAAATGTCATGACAACTGGTTGAGCATTGACTGAGAAATCAGCAAAAATCATTCGCAACGGTTAATATGAATCCGACTGTAGTAATATTTATGGCATCATAATAAAACATTTTTTCGTCTCCACACAGTTGTGAGGACGGACAGTCTGAAGGGGCGAAGGGGACGCCTGCCCTCCAAACCCAAAAGTCCGCAGGAGTCACCCCCCTCACCCCCCATCAGCCTGATTACGGCACTGGTGAGGGCGCATGTGGATACTGCGCCTGATATCCCTAACCTGGACTACTCACAAGTGAGCTATATGAGTACACATTAATATATTTAATACTGGTAGTAAATGTGTATGTTTTTTTTTACACAATTATGTTTAATTTTATTATTAAAAGAAGATATGTTAATGCAGAGTGAAATTGCTCAATTGTGAGCTTTATTGCAGTGTCACAGTGTGTGATTTCGCGCGCAATGTAAAGCTGAACAAATTCAGAGCATGAAATATTCTATTGGCTGATGTTTTGATTTAAACTGTGTAAATGTAAGTCATTTTGACCCACTTCAAGTTGTGGGTCGCTGTATAGCGAGGCACAACTTCGGGTGTTTAAAAATGTATTTCTGTAACTTAGCGCTTGATGGCTAATACTATAATAATTAAATAAATAGTAACTTAATACGTACAGGCTGTACATATGTGAGGTATGTTTGCTTACAGTACAAGGTGCCGTGTTCAGAGGACGCGCCCGCCACCGTGGACTCCGTGAAGCAGCTCTATGAGATCCTGGTATCCAGTATTGACGTGATCCGTGGCTGGGCAGAGAGAATCCCGGGGTTCGCCGACTTCAGTAAGGAGGATCAGGACCTGCTGTTCCACTCGTGCGCCATGGAGCTGTTTGTGCTGCGGCTGGCCTACAGGTGAGTCAATCAGTGCTCTGTTGATGAGTAGTACCACAAGAAAAGTATTTGATGTAACAATAATTTGTTATTGCTGCCACGACATTATTTCACCAGTACAACTCTGTATAGGGCCTACCCATGGTAAGACAGCAATTCTTACGCTTACGATCACTTATGAGCCACACTGACATTATCAAACGAGATATGTTCATGGAAATCATGGAAATATCACCACAAATCCGATCCGCTCGACAACAAAACACTTCGTTCGCCGAGGGAGCCTGCTACCAAACAGATGTAGCAACATGGTCGGTCTTGAATTAAACATAGAAACAAACAATTGATGCGGTGTCTATGATTTATTTTTAAGACAAGCCTCCTACCTCAGACCAATGAAATAGCGGCTCGATCTGTCGCATGCCTAGATCAGCAAAAGCACCGCCGTCATTCAGTTGTTGTTTAAATTAGGAGGTAGAATGCTATACTTGGACTGACGCACATGAGATAACATAACGCACATAGGAGATAACATATCGCACATAAGAGATGACATAACGCACATAGGAGAAAACACAACACACATACGAGATAACATAACGCACATAGTAGATGACATAGCGCATATAGGAGATAACATAACACACATGATGTTTTGTATGCGTTGGAAGCGAAATTATCAGGGGAAATTGAATCTGGTATAATTTTTTGTTATTATGAATGATAGTTCTCAGCCCAGATGTGTTTGTCACTAGCAAATAAAGGGAGCAGACTAGACATATGCCCCATAAAAATCGTGTTTAACGGGAAACCTCCTAGTCATTAAACGCAGTGAAATTTAAACCCCACCTGTTTACTATCTCCCCTTCGTCTCACGACTTTGACCGCTTGGTGGCAATTGGCTTGTGGCTGCTGTCCATTCAGAATATTAGACAATTATTCTTGCAAAACAATCAGCGGGCTTAGCCCACCACATGTAAACCCGTAATAAACGGGCTCAACCCACCACATGTAAACCCGTAATAAACGGGCTCAGCCCACCACATGTAAACCCGTAATAAGCGGGCTAAGCCCACCACATGTAAACCCGTAATAAGCGGGCTCAGCCCATCACATGTAAACCTGCAATAAGAGTCATTGGTCCACCACATGTAAACCCGTAATAAACGGGCTAAGCCCACCACATGTAAACCCGTAATAAACGGGCTCAGTCACACCTGCAATAAGAGGGATTGGTCCACGTAACAAGCGGGCTTAGCCCACCACATGTAAACCCGTAATAAGCGAGCTTGGCCGACCACATGTAAACCCGTAACAAGCGGGCTCAGCCCACCACATGTAAACCAATAATAAGCGGGCTCAACCTACAACATGTAAACCCGTAATAAGCGGGCTCGGCCCACCACATGTACACCCGAAATAAGCGGGCTCAGCCCATCACATGTGAACCCGTAATAAGCTGGCTCAACTCACCACATGTAAACCAATAATAAGCGGGCTCAACCCACCACATGTACACCCGAAATAAGCGGGCTCAACCCACCACATGTACACCCGTAATAAGTGGGCTCAACCCACCACATGTAAACCCAAAATAAGCGGCTAGGCCCACCACATGTGCATCCGTAATAAGCGGGCTCAACCCACAACATGTACAAGCGAAATAAGCGGGCTCAACCCACCACATGTAAACCCGTAATAAGCGGGCTCGGCCCACCACATGTACACCCGAAATAAGCGGGCTCAACCCACCACATGTACACCCGTAATAAGCAGGCTCAGCCCACAACATATAATCGCCCCACCACATGTAAACCCGTAATAAGCGGGCCCGGCCCACCACATGTAAACCTGTAATAAGGGGGCTCAGCCCATCACATGTAAACCCGTAATAAGCGGGCTCAGCCCACAACATATAATCGCCCCACCACATGTAAACCCGTAATAAGGGGCTCAGCCCACCACATGTAAACCCTTAATAAGTGGGCTTAACCCACCACATGTAAATCCGTAATAAGCGGGCTCAGCCCACCACATGTAAATCCGTAATAAGCAGGCTCAGCCCACCACATGTAAACCTGTAATAAGAGGGCTCGGCCCACTACATGTACGCCCGTTTCTTGTTGTTTTCCGTCTTACAACACGAGGGTCAAACAACGACTAGTCTATTCGTCATAGTTGACAATCATGGCCGGGGATATATCGGCTTTTAAAAGGGCAGTCGTCAATCGCCAAACAGTTGGTAGCAGGGTTGAGGAAAAGTGCATAATTATAATGCATATCAACACAGAGAGCCTAGCAGTCAAGGAACATATTCAAATGTAGACGTCACCTGTTCTCACTACAACTCCTAAACTAGATCGCCGATAACTGGATTGCCGTTAACTTGGTCGCCGTTAACTAGATCGCTGTCAACTGGATTGCCGTTAGCTGGATCGCCGTTAACTGGGTCGCCGATAAATGGATCGCCGTTAACAGGATTGCCGTTAACAGGATCGCCGTTAAATGGATCGCCGTTAACTGGATTGCCGTTAACTGGATCGCCGTTGAATCGAATGCCGTTAAATGCATTGCCGTTAAATTGATCGCGGTTAACTGGATCGCCGTTAACTGGATCGCCATTATATAGATTGTCGCTAAATGGATCGTTGTTAAATGGATCGCCGTTAACTGGATCGCCGTTAACTGTGTCGCCGTTAACTGTGTCGCCGTTAACTTGATCGCCGTTAACTGTGTCGCCGTTAACTTGATCGCCGTTAACTGTGTCGCCGTTCACTGTGTCGCCGTTACCTTCATCGCCGTTAACTGTGTCGCCGTTGACTTGATCGCCGTTAATGGGATTGCTGTTAACTGGATCGCCGTTAACGAGATCGCTGTAACGCTTTCACGATTGCACCCTATTATTCCAAATAATGGGGCAGCTAGCCCAACCATGCCAGTATTGAACGCATTGAGCGGCCCTGGCAAGGACTGCTCTAATATCCGGTCATAATAATTGTCTTACAAGACATCACTAAACATATCAATGTATAATAATAATTACAATTATATCGTACCGTACTTATTATGATAAGTATTATTCTATCTGAAAAACAAACCGAGTATTTAACAGTTTAATCAGAATAAACAGGAAAGAGGAAAATCACTAAAATGTAGAAGACAATATATCGGTATAAGTGTAAGTCTGAATTTACAGTTGAAAGACGTATTCGCCACAAGGCGCGATTAGTCGCAATTCTTGACTTGTATTGGATGTAAAGTGAAAATAGCTTGAAGTGGGTAGCAAATTAAAGAATATTATCACATATTCTTAGAGAAGCTTCATTAAAATCTTCATTCTGAACCGTTAAATTTAGGAAATTAAATCAATTTTCATTCAGAGATGCATAATTGTACTTTAATGGTTTAGAAGAGGCCATTCTCCTGTAATTTACTCGGCTAAATCAAGGAGTTGTAGAACAAACAGAATATATCATAATTATAATGTTACTGACTTTTTCTTAATGATTTTCTTTTTGTCACGTTCAGAATTATTTTTTATTTATTTATTTACTAGGTTTATATACACAAAAATATACAATAATCGTATAAATCTGCAATTGTAATTAAAATTGTGTACATTAGGATGTCGAATACAGGTGACCAGCACCCTAGCTAAGTTCGACATCCAGGATAAAAATTATATACATCTTAATTACACTTAAAAGTAAAATTAAAAAAATATATACTCTACATAATTTTTGTTTCCAGCGCTAACGGCTGGCCTAACGACGAGCGTGAGGTGAACGATATGGGTCTCTCAAAAATAGTATTAATTCTAACTGACTGTGAGGGAGGTGAGAATTGCGACAGCAATTCGCAGTGGAAGAAAATATATGAATAGTTTTTAATGATTTATTTGTTGTAACTCCCAGATGCCAGGCTAATGATGAGCGTGTGATCTTCTGTAACGGCCTGGTGCTGCACAGACTGCAGTGTCTGGCTGGATTCGGCGACTGGATCAACTCCATCATGCAGCTAGGGCACTGTCTACATCGCATGGAGCTGGACATCTCATCTATGGCCTGTATGGCAGGACTCGCCATGCTCACCCGTGAGTACACTTACAATAAGTATATAAGAGAGCATCACACCCTTGAGTACATTAATATAATGTATTAAACAACAGACCATCGCAATATAATGATGTGACCTATCTGCACAATATGCGTCACATCGCCCATGTGATCAAAACGGGGGAAATATATCTATAGCCTATTCCAGTCAAAGTTATGGAAATGTAAAATGTCAAAATACATTTTTTTCAATTCAAATTTTAATTCAAATGTATTCCTTGGCACGGCAAGCTAAATTAAACATCATCATCGTACATCATTATTAACGACGAGTTACATCATTTATTGTGATATCATTTAGAACAGCACATCTATACTCTTGTTAATATCCACAAAAATATTTAAAATAGTGTAATTGTTTTAGAAAAATTCACCATTTTATAAAATATGGGTAATTTTAAACATAAAATCAAGGTTAATGAAAATATGATGCAATTTAATTTTCGGATAGGTAAGAATTAACTAAAGGTGAACTTCAATAAAAGTACCACATGAAAACTCTTTCTGACGCTCGTGCTATGCTGGTTGCGTATATTAATTTCCATGTCAAAACCCTTTCTGACACTCGTTCTCTGTTGGTTGTGTATATTTCTTAGTTGACGTACACATAAACAGGCATGTTTTGCATTTTGATTACTAAAATATCTATATTTCTCAATATTTGGAAACACATAGGGACCTATCAGATAGTGATTCAATATTTAAATGAAGGTACATAACATTATCTAATCATTAAATGAGGCATATAATCATTGGCTCTTTTTGACAGAGCGCCACGGCATCAAGAACACCAAGAAGCTTGAGGACCTGCAGATGAAGGTGATCGACTCATTGAGGGACCACTGCACTTACAACAGCGAGGCCCAGAAGAAGCCGCACTTCTTTTCCAGGATCCTGGGCAAGATCCCCGAGCTGAGGACCCTCAGTCAGGAGGGAAGGCGCAGGATGTACTTCCTCAAGCTGGACGAAATCTCTCCACTGCCGGTATCCTTGGAAAACCTCTTCCTCAACAGCAACATCCCTTTCTGAGACGCAGATGCATGTGAAGTCAGTGATGGTGGATCTGTGTAAAGGCCGTGCGGGCGATGTGCTGGAGCCGAAAATACTTTACAACTGTACAAGGTCTTTGGCGGAGCGCCACCTGTTCATCTAGGTGAAAACACACGCTTGCTAGCGTTGGTTAAATGCCGGGCCAATGTCGCAGACGTTTAACCAACGCCAGCGCTTCTTCTGTGTGGTGCAGGAAAACAGACTCGTAGAAAGAGCTGCATCTTAGGAATGCCAGTGATGGACGTTGGAATGACACCCTTCTGGAGTTTTCAGTAAAGAGGTGCGCGTGAGAACTTTGCTGAACTCATATTACAACAAAAACTGTTTCTTGTTATATTTCTTTTTCCACATTGACCTGTCTGTGAGTGCACGTGGTCTAGGTGTGCAATGTTGTTGTGGTCATTCGTCACTCGCATTTAGTCACCTGTCTCGTTTAAACAGTATTGCAACACGCCTACAATAATAATAATTATGAGTATGTCTATTATGAAATTAACACCTTTTAAGTGATCGATAGGTTATATTTATCACCGGGCATTGCATTCCCCTCTCTTTTTATACCAACGTAGTGCTATGTATTGACATTTGTTCATATTAAGTTATAGCAGTAGCTCAGAAAACCAGGTTTTAGATTTTAGTACCCCCGTAGTGTCTTCATCAAAGTGAAGTATTCAATCGCGAATTCGAAAGTGATTCTCTCGTTTCTTCGCCATTGTTTCAATGTATAATGGCCAATATGTTCTGCCTCATTCCTCGTCTCCTATCTATATCAGCTTGAAATATAGTGAAATTCGACAACCTTAAAAAACTCGATTATTTATTTAATGTATGTGAAAATGAATCTGCCAGAAGTCTACTTATTATTTGCAGTGTATAGTTATCATTATCACTCGAAATCTTTCCACTTTGAGAAAGAGCATTTGCTAGTTATTCTGTCAAAAAAAAATATTATGCATTGATCGCCCTGTCGCTACTAATTTTATACAAGGAATGTGTAGCGCAAACAGGTAGAAAAACTGACTGAAAAACAATATTTACTATTCAATATCCTCCCTCAGTTATGGTAGCCTAGATGTGTGAGCTATCTACGAGCATAACTAGGTGATTTATCCTGGAAGGGTCCACTGTCGGATCCAGTACATTATGGCAGATACAGATTGAACGTGATCCAGCTGCCAATGTTGTTGTTGTTGTGCGGCTGTTGTTGTTGTTGTTGTCGCTGTTGTTCTATATGGACAGTCCCGGGGCATTTCAGGTACTTTGTGGGCAATGATGATCAAGCTACACAACGCCGGGCCAACGTCGTATCGAGGTCGGTCCGACGTCGATACGACGTTGGCCCGGTGTAACAGTGCAATAAATTTTAATGTTTGTTACCAAGTGATATGAATATATATACACACATACACGCGCATATATATATATACAATAATATATATATATGTTATATTTGTTACTTCGAGGATGTACAGTGATTGTCAACCGTTCGCCGGTTATTTTTGTTACCAAAACAATCGTAATGTTAAAGTGATCGTACCCCTTTCAGTTTGAGACGTCGGTCTATCGTTGGCCCGACCGAGTGAGCGTTGTACCGGCGTCTCGCCATGGATGGGGCAGTATTTTTATAGTCGTATCTATGTGTGGCTATGTGAGGGACATTGAGTCTCATGCTGATTATGAGCAGCCAATTCGCGGCGTTAGCGGAAGTAGTCATAGCTATGTTATAATAATATTATTCCTGGTGTGCTTGCTCCAGGGAGTCGCCCACACTAAGTCTTAAGTCGATTAAAGTGTAGAGTTGTTTTTTTAATACCTTGCGCCATTTGATGTCAAACATTATTTTTGGTGTCAGAGTATTAGATGAAGTGAGGCATCTTACTTGGTAATGCCACCGCTTTTTATTCTTTTTCTCTTTGTCCTTTATATGTGTTTAATTTTGAATGTTGAATAACTCCCTTTATAACACGACGCTCTGTGTTATAACTCCCCTTTATAACACGGCGCTCTGTGTTATAACTCCCCTTTATAACACGGCGCTCTGTGTTGCGTGTTGTGTTTTAACTAAGCTGTTGTCACATGACTGGTGCTAGAATTGAAGTGGTGTAATTCTATTTTTTTATCACTGGGCTTGATGAGCATACCACGGTAATCTGCTGAGATTGTCAAAGTAAATCTAGACACCTTAATCCCTTTTATGGGCGGATCCAGGAATTAACAGACGGGGGGCGATCTTGTACTAGCATTATACACACCACAGCTGGCACATCCAGTCTCTTATATGATCTAGAGCGGTCCAGGGGCACGTTCCTCCTGACAATTGTACAATGTAAACCTTCAGAATGTGCATTCTAGAGCATATTTCTGACCAAATAATGTAGATTTTTTTGTTTTTAGAACCCTGGAGGTCTGCCTTATAGGTCTAATATTCACTGATTTTCAATAATATCCGGTCTAAATGTGATATACAGTGTTACCAATATAGTTATTTACCAATAGTAAAGATATAACGGGACAACCGTTAACACTACAACATTAGTGTGCAGTTTTAGTGAACACTGCCAGATGGGGTGCTAAGTAGTGAACCAATGCACTTGGTAGTAATGCCTTGACGCTGGTAGTAGCTATTCATTTTAGTGTACATACTGTTACTGTTACACTAGATTACGCATAGAGTAAACAAGAAACGTTGACACAGATTTGGTTTAGAGTTGTACCCAACATTAAATCAGCAATGGATCAACTTTTAATGTTTGCTTGAAAAAAATATAGCAAAATTCAACATAGTGCAGTAAGTGGGAATATGTATAATGATTCGATCAAAAATATATAATAAGAAGAGGTCAATTTGGACTTACAAGTTAAACTTATCATTAATAACGTAATTTGTTTTTTATAATTCCGCAATATAGTACGCTTACCAGTAATAAAGATTAGATGGAAAATATTGACATGAATTTAAGATGTTCACATACTATTTCTAATATGATAAGAGATCAATGTATGATTCATAATAATTATTGACAACGTTATTTTATCTCGAATTTCACTTGTAATCTCAAAGTATACGTAGATGACAATCCTCAGCAAGTTAGCATGTAGCATGCTCACTCTCGCCTTCCAATGGTTTAACCATGTTAACCATTTAACCGCAAAGTTAGTTAAATTGATTTTTTTACCCATTTGAAATTGTGTCTGGGTGACGCGATCCGCGACTTCAAGTGAGTGAAAAGTATTCTAATCAAAAGTGAAAAAAAAAAAATTTTAGTACTGATTGGCGATTACCGGGAGGGAGCAGAGTGTTTTGTTGAATATTGTGTACTAAAACTGTCGCTTATTTTCTTCTATTCGATGTTGCCATGTTCTCGTGTATACGCTGTTCTTTCATTGACTAGGTAGTATTTTTACCCCCGTGCCATATCAGCGTATCACACCTTTGATATTAAACGGTCATATCTGCCCCCTTTACAAAGTAGTAGAAATGACCTTTTAACACCAAAGTGACGTTGTCATCTAGGAAAAGAATATATCATGCATCGTATTGTATAAAGCTACGTGACAGTGTCGCCATTACAGGTGCTAGAGGGTGCTATCTACCACGGAAACAATGGGCTGATAGCACCCTTTATCTCCTAGAGGGCAAAAAAAAACTGTCTGTCATCGTGTAACATACGGAACAAAATAGCTCCCCAAATTTAAGAAGATATTGTACACCTTACTATTCTGTTTTTGTATATTAAACTTGATTGTTCCCTTTTCCAATCAGCTATGTTTTTGTACACTATCGCACACGTCTTGTGGGTTGTATATTATAATCATGTCAGCTCGCGAAAAAAGAGAGCGGAAGCTGTCTTTGCAAATTCTGTACATAGTTTGTACACGACTTTGTACAGTAGTTCCATTTCTGTACATGATTAATGGTGTGACCAGTTCAGTGTTTTTTTCGCGCACTAAGTGTCCATTATTATTTCACAGCAAAAGCTGCTACATTTCTGTATGTTGTCAAGTGATTTTGTTTTCTTAAATGTTCACTATAATCATGATAATAGTTGCTTTTTGATTTCCTTCAGTTTTACTCCCAAACTCCTATCTTACTCCGCACCTGTTACTTCTTTGTGATATTATTATTAGCCACATCGACATTTAGTTTATCATTTCCGTGCTAGATTTTCTATATTTGCCACCGTGTGTGTGCTTCTATTTCACCAACGTGGATTTGGATATTTTCTCCTTCTCACATTTGACTGCTCAGTCCTGTGAAGCCAAAAGGCAGTAACTGCTTACTGGCTTACTGTGTTTTGGCTTTGTACGGCAAAAATCACACTAACATTGTTAGCCCTTTAGTTACTCATCCTGAATTGACACTGATTTGTCAGTTTATTATAGGCCTAATGAACATGTTACCTTTACAGCTGTGTCACGTGTTTTAATCCTGCTCATCGCACCTAGGAGACGAAGATCATATCTTCAAGAAAATTAATTGACCAAAAAGTGTGTAATCCGTTATAATAAAGTCTTTCTCATATTTCAATTAAGATATTATACTTCGGTATTTTAATCAAAATCGGGAAATGTTCAATCAACTTGTGACTAGTGCATATCAGCCTAATTGTATGTCGCGGTTCAATTTTAATTCAATCTGGAAAAAATCGAATCATTGTACCCGAAAGGGTTCAAGCCCCAAACTACGTGCAGAATGTTTTTGTTTCTTTCTGATCTGCCGTGTCTACCAAGGCTTAAAGGACATAGGTCGTCTATTCTCGGTGCAACAAACAAACATGCATAAACACACCTCTCCCATTATCTATATACTCGGCATTTTGCTCTGGGAGGAAGGCCTCACAAAAAGGCCCGCAATGGCTTCGCAATATTGTACGTTGATAAGTTTGCGAACTGGTGACGACCTATGTCCTTCGGTGGGATTATCAATGCTTCCTCGCTTGTGTTTATCTTCCCGCTCAGTCTTGATCTTTAAACCAAATTGTAGAGTAGCCACCTAGATGTACCTCTTACTGTGATAGCACAAAGATTTATATATATATATATAATATATATTTTTACACTGCACCTCTCCAAACACGTTTGTACCAGAATACCGCCGCGCAAATCAAAGGGCAGTAGCCGTTGACTTTACAAGTAAGCGGCTACTGCCTTTTGGTTCTGCTGAGCGAAGTACCCTCTGCAACATTGCCGTTCAAAGCTAAAAGGCAGTAGCTGCTTACTTTATAAGTAAGCAGTTGCTGCGTTATGGCTATGCACGACAGTACAGCGGGGCCCTGTCCGCTGAATCTCGCTGTCTTATCGTTGTTGTCACGTGTTGAAGATGTGTCGCGTTTTAGTCTCGTGATACCTCGCGCAGATCTCGCCTACTACGTATTCCCAGCAAAAACACGAAATACCAGCCTGCGTTGGCACACCACCGGCGTTAACCCGATGGTGACGTATTCCTACTACTCTCTTTTCCTCCTTGACTGCATATATATACAGTGTGTGTTGTTTGCATCATGCATTGCACTTGTGTGCTTAAACTTGTGTGATTCGCCTTGTTCAGCCTTCTTTAACCACTACTTCACTGATACTTTTGTGTACAAATTCATACTTTGTAGTTTAATTTGTCGAGTTGTAATTGTCGAGTTATTGCACCCAGAAATACATTGTTGGTCATTTTGTTGACGTAATAACATTCATTGCGGGATGTAGATCATCTGCTCTCTTTCAATATACATTTTAATGTCAAACATGTGACAATCTATTATGTTTAAATATCACAATTGAGATTGAGGTTGCTTCTTATATAAAACCCAAAAGTAGCATGCTTAATATTCGAAAAAGACACGTGATATTTTGTAAGAGTATTTTGAAACAATATTTATTTTGAACATCTTAAACCACTATTTTCACCAGAAATAAATGTCAAAATATTTATAGACTATAACATATCTGGGTGTGTAGTGGTACTGGGGACGTGTTCTGAGACGACCTTAAAGGTTACTATAACATATCTGGGTGTGTAGTGGTACCATGAACGTGTTCTGAGACGACCTCAAACATGTTAAAGGTTACTATAACATATATAGGTATGTAGTGGTACTGGGGACGTGTTCTGAGACGACCTTAAAGGGTAACTTATGAGCTAAGCTACTGATTCACTATATGTAGGTATTGGTTCAGATTCACTTCATTTTTAAGAGCGTCCCAAAACAAAGGCATTGCTTTACTTAGCCCTAATTTGCTGACAAAGTCATGAAATAAAATGTTTACTGTACCATATCTAAATCACCTCGTTGGAACCAAAATGTCCTGTCTGATGCACACCAGAGTGGTACATAGAACTCTTTAACTCCGAGGCGACAAAATACTGATGACCGTTATGCAACTCAACAATAGAGCAGTGACATTTATTCTGTGAAAATAAAACAGTGACGTCTATTCTCCAGTGCAACGCTATAAGACAGTAACTGCTTACTTTACAAGTGAACAGTTACTGCCTTTTGGCTGTGCAGAGCAGTTTTGCGATCGCTGAATCAAAGCTTCGATGATAATTCGAAATCGTGGCTTATTGGAAATATAGGATAACGTAACAAAAATGGGATGACGTCAAGAGCTATAGCCATGTGGTCACAATGTGCCATAATTTACGCCAAGCGCTGTAGCCATGTGGTCACAATGTGCCATAGTTTACGTCAAGAGCTGTAGCCATGTGGTCACAATGTGCCATAGTTTACGTAAAGAGCTGTAGCCATGGGGTCACAATGTGCCATAGTTTATGTCAAGAGCTATAGCCGAGTGGTTACAATGTGCCATAGTTTACGTCAAGAGCTGTAGCCATGTGGTCACAATGTGCAACAGTTTACGTCAAGAGCTGTAGCCATGTGGTCACAATGTGCCATAGTTTACGTCAAGAGCTGTAGCCATGGGGTCACAATGTGCCATAGTTTATGTCAAGAGCTATAGCCGAGAGGTTACAATGTGCCATATTTTACTTCAAGAGCTATAGCCGGGTGGTTACAATGTGCCATAGTTTACGTCAAGAGCTATGGCTATGTGGTCACAATGTGCCATAATTTACGCCAAGAGCTGTAGCCGTGTGGTTACAATGTGCCATAGTTTACGTCAAGAGCTATAGCCATGTGGTCACAATGTGCCATAGTTTACGTCAGGAGCTATTGCCATGTGGTCACAATGTACTATGGTTTACGTCAAGAGCTATAGCCGGGTGGTTACAATGTGCCATATTTTACGTCAAGAGCTATAGCCGTGTGGTTATAATGTGCCATAGTTTGACTCAAGAGCTAGAGCCATGCGGTCACAATGTGCCATAGTTTACGTGTGACATATTTTTGCACGCTTTCTAGAAAAAATGCAAAAAGTAATTTTATTTTCAATGTTTGAAGTGTAGGGTACACCCTTGACGATATGCTGGTCCAACGTTGTTTGATTAGTTGGCCAACGTATGCTTTCGTCGGCCAACCGTTCACCGACCGCTCTACCAAAGCTGTTCTGCTTCTAATCTATTCATTGTACCTGATTTCTTAACCCAGTCTTTAATATTTTCCTTCTGAACCCTTGTCCTGCTGAAATGTCAGCTAGTACTTCTTTCATTTGAAACTAGAATTGCTGACGCAATTTTCACCTTCAAATGAGGGGAAACAAGTTATATTTATGTAAAGAAGACACCTGCAAGTTTAAATTATTTGAACTGAGCATCTAGAATTGAGCATCTACGGCTATATGAATTTCTATGACATTTTATCTGGATTACAACGGACCTAGCAGGATAAGGGTTTAATATAAACGGACCTAGCATCACAAGGGTTAAATGTAAGTGGACCTCCAATGAATTGTTTTAAATGACATGCAGAGCACCCGTGTGTGAGCACTGCTTGATTATTATTATTACTTGTAACTCAAACCAGGAAAATCCCTGTGACTATCTGTAAGCCGAGCGACATCTGGTGGTATAAATATCTGTGTAAGCTGACACCTGGTGGTATAAATATCTAACAAACTTGTGTGTGACAAACGATGTTCTTTCCGCGACAAGAAATCACCCCGAGCCAACTGTCGGCTCGGGTTTGAGACCTTGCCTCGGGGAAGACGCTAATGACTGGCACTGTTGTGAACAGGCTCAGCCGAGATCTAGAAAATAAATAACACTTGGAAAGCTCTCTCTCTCTCTCGTTTAAGCCAAGCTTGAACCGAGCTTTCCGTAATTGTCAGGATTCTTTTTTGTATAAGAAGAAGGTATTCTAATAAATATCTGAAAATCTGATCGTTCTGTGTCTTATTATTGTATGTGTTCGTGAATACGGACAGATGTACACTCTCGTACACATTTTGGACACACAATCGCTATTTCACAGAATAAACCGGATACGAATTAAGAAAAACTATTTTCTGGTGATTATATATCTTATGTGTGAGGATGTATTACAATGGATAGAGACTAATTAAACTCGGCCACCGACACTAATTACTTATTACAGGGTTTCCCTTATATTAATATTGTTCCTCCACCGGCATGGTACGTTTTGTATTTTAATTTTTCAATGGAGATATTCTAAAGAGGAAGTAATATTAGGTTTCAGGCTAACATGGGATGTGAATCATAATTATGATGGTTTTATTCTTATATTATAGGTCTTAAAATTTAACTGACCTGAAGTTGTGTCTACCACGAAAATTAGTCAATTTGATATTTGACTTTTGTAAATCTTGATGTTTAGAGCTAATTTCATTCCAATAGTAAGGTCGCCAAATAGCATATATGGGTGGAACCTTGCAAAACTTTTTGATTATTGATGTATGAGATGTCTAGATTGATATGAGCAGGAATGTCAGACTGTCATCTTTGAGCATTTTGAATTATCTTTGAAAGCTAGAACTGTAGAAAAATCGACGTATAAGCTGTGTTTGGAGTAGAAATGTGGGTGTCATAGCTTGAAATTAGCCTGATTATTCATATATGGAGCCATGACAGCCAGAAGGTCGTATGTGCCACTCAATTGAGTGACACATACAACATTCTAGCTACCAGGGCTCGATATAGCCATATATCTCTCTCCTCATGAATCTTAGATAGCGTTTGGCCGTCAGCGGATATTTTGACAATTTCAACTAATTGTTGCACCTAAAATTACAATTATAAACTTCTGTGATTTACATCAAAAAGACGTACTACACTTCTTTAGCTATTTTTTTGTTACAAATCATATTTTTGACCTCGGATTTGACTTTTTGATGACCTTGAATTGAAATTGACCTTTCAGATGACCTTGAATCACCAAAATAATGCCATAGTTGGATTTTTTCTTTCAAAATCCAATGAAAAAGACGCACGTTCCCAGCTTCATTTGTTGAAAAATAAATTTTCTCCAACTTGACCTTGAAATTGAACTTTTGTTAATTAAAATAATTTCAGAAATGGATTGTCCAGTCAAAATTACATGAAAATGAGGTATTGCTCTTGTTTCAAGCTTCACTTGTTGAAAAATCATATATAAGCCTAACCTTGTAGCCATAAAGTTATTTGACCTTAGTCTGACCTTGTGGCTCAAAATATGTTTTTTCCCAAATTGACGACTACCCGTGTTTGACTCACTGGACCATATGGAATAAGATAATATAGTCGTTTGCTTTTAACGATTTAGTTTATCAGAACTGATTTCCAGATCAACAATTTGATATGGCCTCTATTCTAATACAGTCCATCGGATTGAGCAGCCTAATTTTGACCCTTAAGCGCTAAACACGGCTAAAATCGTTTTTACCCCTCGGCCCGCTGGGCCCGAAGTGGTATTGTCGTCCCCTTCGTGCGCCACCGCCGTCTCCGCCGCCGCCGCCTCACGCAACCTTTTGGCTGATACACCAACATCGTGCTGCAGATTAAATTCATAATTCATGCAACCATTAAACCCCTCCCGGCAATTTTTTTACCCAAGGTCAAAGTCATAGGTCAAAGGTCATTTTTTTAGGATTCAAAAAAATTATTGTTAACGCGATAACTTGAAAAATAATGATTGGATCTCTTTAATTTTTTACGTGATGTTACCCATGAGTATGGAGATGACCTGATTAGATTTTTAGCTTTCAACCGATAATCAAAATGGCCGCCACCTGGCGACTAAATTTTTTTCGACTTATTTTTTTTTAGAATTCCTTTTAAATTTGGTATATATAGGTTTTCGGGGTCTGTGAGTCTATCGGCATTGTCCGTTTTCGTGTGCGACTGAAAACGAAGCTATGACGGCCATCTTGATTTTTTAATTAAAAAATTCCTTGTTAACGCGATAACTTGAAAAATAATTATTGGATCTATCCAATTTTTTATGTGAAGTTGCCCATGAGTATGGGGATGACCTGAATAAAATTTCAGCCTTCCACCGATAATCAAAATGGCCGCCACCTGGCTACTATTTTTTTCGATTTTTTTTCAGAATTCCCTTGAAACCTGGTATATATAGGGTTTCGATGTCTGCGAGTCTATTAGTATTGTTCGTTTTCATGTGAGACTGAAAACGAGGCTGCGGCGGCCATTCTGGTTTTATCAATTTTAATAAATCGTTCTTATTTTCAATTAAATGCCGTGAAACCTGGCATTTATAGAGTCACTGCATCAGCCGAGTGCTTGCATGGTATTTTTAAATTCTTATTAGCACAGTTATTGGGAAGGAAATGAGCATTAAAACATCAAGATTTGCTATTTTTTATTTAAAATTAACCAACTATGAACAATTTTCATCCAATTGAAGTTGCGGACTGCGGTAGCAGAACACAACTTCAAGTGGGTGGAAATTGAAATAACTTAACTCAAGTGCTATCGAATTAATTTCGTTAAAAATGTAAAATGCCGCACATATATGCATCACCAGCAGGTGACGGGTTAAAAAGAGCTGGGCATAGTGCTATCTTCAGGCTTCTATATGTCGGGCCCAACAGTCAGCCTGCTAGTTTCCAACAAACTATATCACGATTTCTTTGTCTTAATATATCCAGAGTGGCTTTTAATTAGGTGCTGTGGTGATCAGGTGATATGCACACTGTATGCTGTTTGAGCCCAGATGATGATTATTCCACTTGTATGGAGCTGACTTGTAAAATAATCTAAATCAATTACACTGTGATCAGTTTTTTCGTCCAGGACACTCTCTCAGTGTCATTCTTTATTCATGTTATAACAGGCCACACCCTATATTAAACGTCATATATGCGACTGTTTCAGCACGAATATCATAAAAGTAGCCCTGGGATCAGCCTCTCGGATGATAATTCCCTCTCCCTGCCCCAATTAAAATATAGGCTACTTCGCTCATTTTTAAGCATTTATATCTCCCCACCTGTGTATTTATATCTCCCCACCTGTGTATTTATATCTCCCCACCTGTGTATTTATATCTCCCCACCTGTGTATTTATATCTCCCCACCTGTGTATTTATATCTCCCCACCTGTGTATTTATATCTCCCCACCTGTGTATTTATATCACCCACCTGTGTATTTATATCTCCCCACCTGTGTATTTATATATCCCCACCTGTGTATTTATATCTCCCCACCTGTGTATTTATATCTCCCCACCTGTGTATTTATATCTCCCCACCTGTGTATTTATATCACCCACCTGTGTATTTATATCTCCCCACCTGTGTATTTATATATCCCCACCTGTGTATTTATATCACCCACCTGTGTATTTATATCTCCCCACCTGTGTACTTATATATCCCCACCTGTGTATTTATATCTCCCCACATGTGTATTTTAACCCAGAAAAATGAAATGACACAGAGGCTCCCACATATTGAAGACCAGAGTGGGATTTGAACCCGCGATCTCTGACTTTCCAAGCAAGAGTAAAAAGTAATGTAACCTATCATTTTGTTGGATGGGAAATCGACTGGAATGATTATTTTAACACCGAAACTTTATAAAATAAGTCAAAGATGATATTTATAATCAAATGGATTGTCAGATCGCCATTTCGCATCATTTTGATGAAGAAATTTTTAAAATAATTAGCAACAAACCCCAACATCACATAAATGTGTGAAAAATTAAATCATGATTGTCAAATTATAATTTGAAGTGTAGTTGGATATGTTGATCAACATTTGGTAAGTAATAATTATCTGAAACAATAACATAAAATAAATTTCAAATGTAGCGGCCTACACATTGTGCTTAATGAATAGATGGATATAGGCACCATGCCCAATAACCGCACCCACATCATCAAATATAATCCACCATGCCCAATCACCCCACCACAATCATCAAATATCATGCACCATGCCCAATCATTCCACCCCAAATCATAAAATATAATGCACCATGCCCAATCACCCCACCACAATCATCAAATATCATGCACCATGCCCAATCATTCCACCCCAAATCATAAAATATAATGCACCATGCCCAATCACCCCACCACACATCATCATCTCTGATATGGTGAATCAGATATAATGCGCCATGCCCAATCACTCCCCACAACATCATCAAACATAGTGCACCATGCCCAAACTCCCCACCCCACATCATCAAATATAATCTACTATGCCCGATCACTCCACACCACATCATCAAATACAGTGCACCATGCCCAATTACTCCACCCCATATCATAAAATATTGTGCGCCATGCCCAATCACTCCACCCCACATCATCAAATAAAATTATTGTGCGCCATGCCCAATCCCACCACCCCACATCATCAAATATAATGCACTATGCTCAATCCCACCACCCCACATCATAAAATATAGTGCTTCATGCCCAATCACCCTGCCCCACATCATCATCTGATCGGGTGAATCAAACATAAAGCACCATGCCCGATCACTCCACACAACATGAATCAAATGTAGTGCACCATGCCCCATCACCCCACCCCACATCATCAAATATAATGCACCATGCCCAATCACCCCACTCCATATAATCCAATATAATGCACCATGCCAAATCACCCCACCCCACATCATCAAATATAATGCATATGCCCAATCACCCCACTCCATATCATCAAATGTAATGCACCATGCCAAATCACCCCACCCCACATCATCAAATATAATGCATATGCCCAATCACCCCACCCCATATCATTAAATATAGTGCACCATGCCTAATCACCCCACTCCACATCAGTAGTATATATTGGCTCCAATCTGGCCCCGAGGTGTTGAGGTGGACCCCCGGGTTAGTCAATCACAAAGGATAATCTGCAGGGGGTCTTTGTCGTTCTTTTGACGTAGTCCGGGACCGTCCCGCATCGCCCCGGGGGTCCACCTCAACACCTCTGGGCCAGATTGAAGCCAAAGAAATGATTTTTATCAATGAAATAGTTTTAAATACAATGAATTTGTTATAAATGATGTGACACAATTCACATGTTTGTTAATTATATATATTTATCTAGTATTATTTTTTTTGCTGTGCACTTATCAATGAAATAGTTTTAAATAAAATGTATTTGTTATAAATGACGTTAAACAATTCGTTTACAACCCATGGGAAAGATTCGTAATTCTCACAACAGAGTCCACCTCAATAATATGTGTGATTTATATTATATCTTCATAAACTATTGAGTATTTATCAGAAAATTCTTTGATGAATGTTTGTTTGTTTGTTTTCGACGGAGAATAGTCCTATCTATCTGTAATATATTGTAATATATTACACATCACATATATGATAAATTCTTGAGATCTAGCATGCAGGATGTATTGTCAGTGCTGTGATATAAATCTTTCAGTGGATGGTTCTATTAAAGCTGTCAATTATACGCATGTGATGATGCAAAACAACTCGTGATAGGCACGCGAAAAAATATATAATCACTACAGTATCACTTGCGGAGGCTACTGTTAAAATAATGAGACCCAATGCACGTGACACAGGCTTGTTGTCAATGAATCGGAATGAACAATTTCGCTAAATAAGAGTAATAAGATCGATTAAATGCATGTGGTAGTTTTGTCTGCGGGGTGCTTCGAGTTTGTAGTATATAAGTGTAGATTTGTCCCGTATGTATTCATATTCTGTTTATTTCATCACTGCGAAAAACAGCAATACTTTGTCAACGACATGTCGACTTCTAAAAACCTAAAACGTAGCAGAGCTGTAGAGGAGGAAGAATATTCTTCTGAGCAGGAAACGCAGACGTATCTCATCTATACAAGAGACGTCGGATCTCAAACAGAAAAAAGGATCATAGAGACTGGTAAGTGGTCTTTTTTAAATTGTTTTCTATTATTATTATTATTTTCGATTCTTCTATAGGGCTGAATCCCATTAAATGGATCGTCTTTGAATAAAAATTATGTATATTAAAATAGTGTCTTTGGATAATAAACTTTATATAGAGTAGTGTTTTGTGAATAAAAATGTCTTAATTTGACGCTTAAAATTTGCGAGTGATAGTGCATGTCGTAACTTTGTTGGTAAGGCATTCCACACTCTGGGACCTGTTACACTGAACGCTTGCTATACGAAATATGTTGAATTTATTTTCTTCCTTTTTCATTTTTTTGTCAGATTTTATATGATTAGGCTACATACAGGATACGTTTCTTAACTTTCTCTGTTAATCTTATAGATAATATATATGACTGTTTTTTGTTTTGCTTCTTTTTTTTGTTGATTTATTTTATTTATTTTTTAATTTATCAGTTGGTTTGAAAGTATAAAAGTGGAAATATTTTCATGTTTCAGGACCACGTTTGATACAAAGAATAGGCGAAGGTAGAAGTGTTATGGTCAAACGCTAAAGGGAACAATGCTGCCTCATCCTAATGGATGAATTGGATCCGTTCAGGACAACCAAGCTCAACATAATGAGAGCGAAGGAACTTTTCGAGATTGTTGACACCATTAACGTCAACGTTAAAAACCTCAAAAATAGGAAACAATTCGATTCATTGTTTTATCACATAGGGGGTAATGTTCATGTGTCGGTGACATCGGGCATATACTGCGTTGGCATTCGTCATTTCTGGATGGATGCCAAATCAGGTCAATTAAAACCAAGCCGCAAAGGGATTGCGCTAAAAATACCCGAATGGGACTCTTTAAAGCTAGCGCTACCGCTAATTGTGTCTGCTCTGAACCCAGAGTTGAGCATGGTGAATCGCTGTGTGGACCAGTTGCGTCCTCACAACTGTTATGAATGCAATCCAAACAGTCTGTTGTAATAATACACTGAACTTTGTATGATTTTTTTGTTTTTTTTTCACACTAAAAATATATACAATATTCATTTTTACATCAATATAGACTAAGGGAAATAAAGAGAAATTCTTCAATGCATATAACATTTTGTGTTGACATTTATCTTCCACTTTTGTATGTGTGTGTTTTTAAATATATTTGTTATACATATAATGTGTATATACATATTAATTAAAAAACTCGTTACATGGTGTTACAATGTGCATCACGTATATATATATAACACTTTTTCAATGATGAAAATTTAGTTATGTTTAACGCTTTGGACAAATAGCATCTAACTTTGTCAGTCATGGGAAAAATTAGTTTGTTATTGATTACCATTTGTTTGCTACACAATTCCACATCATATAAATTGATCTCAAATTGTAATTTTTGGGATGAGTCGGCTGCCCTCTTTTGCACAAATCAACAAAGTTTTTCGTCCTTTCCCAGGAAAAAAATGGTTCACGTTGTTCTCATTGATATATCTAACAGTAACATATCTAACCTACATATCGTAAGAGAGGATTGGCCGGCTTTGGAAACAATAGACGTCAGGAACAATTTAAAAACATATTGCCCAACAGTCAGTTTTCTTCGATCCATTATTGACACGGTAATAAGTGATTGTCCAAATAATCATTCAATATGGTCAACAACATCTGGAGTTCATTATCAACAACGTGAACCTAACATATCGATCGGGTTAGATTTATCAAAATCATATCAAAGGAATTCAACGTATAACATGGAAATAATAATTTTCGACATTATCTCCATGATTGTCTTGGTGACAATAATTGGATGTATAAATATGATTAGGTTGAAAACAAAACGAACTCTTAATGAATATTCTATGACGAAAATAAATGATTTAAATACATCGCGAGAGTTGAATTGCTAAATATCGCCACGAACTTTTTATATTTGTTTATATAACGAGTAAATGTATTTTATGTATGATTTATTCGGTTTAAGGAATTTCACCGTCTAATGTGTTATACTGTTATGGGGTGTGGCAGGATTTGTATGACGAAATGGAAAATACAATCGAAAATATATCGTTCCACCAAGGAGTGCCGACCCAACATGAATTTGATAGTTTCAAATGTGAATCAAGCCATCGCTTAATAATATTGGATGATTTGATGAGTAATGTCTTAAAAAATCAAAACATGGAGAAACTCTTCACTTAAGGTACAAATCACTTCAATTTTTCTGTCACAAAACATATTTCAACAAGGTTAATATGACAGAAGCATAATGTTAAATATATGGTACTTAATATTGTATAGAAATATGAGAGACGCTAGCCAAGTTAATACACTAGCCCGACAGATGTTCCCAGCAAATACTTCAAAATTACTTGAGGCTTATCAGGATTATACAACTTCACCGTTTAGTTATCTTGTCATCGCTATGTCACCTCATATTGAGGAAGACTTCCGGTTGCGCACTAATATTTTTCCTGGTGATGACACTATTATTTAAACGTGATGACAAATAAACAGGGGTAATTCATTATTCATTTACTCTCTAGTAAACATGTCAGCTCTCCAAAGAAATAAACATTTCCTAATGTTACTGTTAAAAACAACAGAGAAGCAGTCAATAATTCTGAATTGGAAATGAATACAGAAAATGATAATTACTCAATAAATTCTACTCAACCTGATGTAGATAAATTATCTGATGAAAAAAATTCTGAAGATGACACTGGATATAAATTATTTATTTCTTTACTTCCAATGTCATTAAGAGAAAGGGCTAGACGCCTTATGAGTTTCATTAAAAAGTATGATGTACTCACTTGGAATTAGCGTGGAGAATTAATATGGCTTGGTAAACCAATTCATGGCTCACACATGTCATATCTGTTATTAGGAACACTTCTTACCACCCCTAACAGAAATGAACCTATCGGATCAGATATATTTTATTCACTGCTGGCTAAATATAACGTACCTAAAAGTTTGTTATCCAACTCAAATGTTAAAAAATGTATCATTATAAATGTAGCCGTGGTTATTTCACCTTAGGCTAGTTTCATTAGTATAGTGGGGTGAGACCTTGTCATTGTTTCCTTGTTTCCCTGACAGCGCCCGTGCGCTGGGTAAATGTGAACCCCAGTTGTGTAATTTTAATTCACCGCGAGATTGAAGTCACTTGACTCGTCAACGTCGTTGTGAACAGAGCTATACCGCTCTGTTCTACTCCTATTTTCCATTGGACTCTTTGTTGGAAGAGTAGCTGGTATTGTAGGCTTTGAAGATCTGTGATCTAGGTATGTGCTATTAGATTAGTTTAGCATAATGTATTAGATTATTTTCCCGTTTATATAACTTGTGGAAGATATCGACTCGCTGAGCTTTTAATTAATTTAACTTTGCAAATTAGACGTTGGATGGAATTTGATTTAGACCTAATTGATTAAAGTTATTTTAATAAGGTTGCATTATTACTAATAGTATTATTACTCTGACAGTTTATATTTGTTTCTTTAGACTGGTCATTGGTATTTTGCGTGGCCTGATATCGAGCTGGTGTGTGTGACTCTGGAAGTGACACATTGTGTACCAGGGTACGCTATTGTTTTATTATTATAATGGTGTAAATAGATGATTATAAACAGTAAATGATTAAGTTACGGAACGATGATTGTAACTTGGTTTTATTAATTTAGTCTAGTAACCATTTATGTTGTAATGTAATTGTATAACAATTGATGTAATTTCAGTGATGGTAAGTTGTACTTTTAATTTAAATACATGTCGGTAAAAGATATATTATTTATTGTGGTCGGGAACATATATTTTACCATGCTTACTATGTCTTATTATTCTACACTTGTTGTAGGTTTTTTTTGTTGCTTCGACTCGCTGTAAATAAACATGAACATCGCCATATGTCTTGTTTTTCTTGGGTGACCCAGGAGGTTTAGCCCCGAACTATCACAATGGCGCCCAATGTGGGGCAAAGGGTCACGAGCTGTGACGACAGATCGTTACAGACTGGAGTTGGTGTCGTACCTGTGAACAGCCTGCCCTGGTGAACTGCTCAACCCGGGAGAGCGGTAGGGACACAACAGTCTGCAAGCCGGTATTGTTCTGCTGTAGCTGGAGACTCGCTGGCGACACGTGGCTAATCACTTCAAGCGAGGTGCTAGTATTGTCATCGGCGAGATGTGCTGATCTTGATTACGCTCCACTGCGTAATCTGTGTGAATTTAAATTTGGGACAATTCTCGCCCTACGACCTCATAAGGTCATGTAGCTATCAGCTGATTGAGGACACCACTCCAACAGACTGTGAGTAAACAAAAAACCCTGATGCATTGTATACAGCCACTGTATATTTAATAGACTATTGTATAATTTCGGTGTTCGCGTTTGAACAAGCTTTGTTCAAGATACATTTTATTTACCTGTGAACTTTATTGGCGGCAGATGCACGCGCTTCGGTGTTTAATATGGCAGAAGGACAATGAACATTCATTTCATCATGATCATTTATTCAGTTCATTTGGTGGATTGTTTTTTTCTCTTAATCTGTGCTGATAAAGAGAAAGCACACTGTTAATATAGTTCCGCGAACATTTTATACTGATTTAATTATTTAACACTGTTTATATAAGTGCACTTTCATATTCTATTTTTTTTAATATTTAAGCAGCAGAAATCGTGATATCTTTGATTCTGAATTATTCTCGATAACGTGGTGATTGACATGTAGCGACAATGACTAGTGCTGCTAGTTGTTGCTACAGTTCAATTATGAACGAAACTTAGTTACAATTTTGAAATTGTGACTTGGCAAATAAAATGGGATTTTCGCGACTTTGAAATTGGTTTGTGAAATAATTTTATTTGGACTTGGACGGATCGCTCCGGGGTTGCAGTACTTTCAATTCTGGTTTAAATATTTGTTTCTGAATTATAATTATTTGTTCGGATAATAGATATTAGTTACACGAATTTTGCCCGATTGATTTGAATTGCTATTGTTTACACTAGACACTCGAGATTTATTTTCAAGCAGCTTTGATATTATTATTTGTTTTGAGAATAATATCGGGTTAGTGTGCACCGTGACAGCTTTATTCGTTGAATACACATTTTAATTGAGAACATTTTTCGATATTTGTTCAATTTTGAATATTTATCATCCTCATAAATATAAAATTGTATTTCGCTTTACATCGCTTTCTTTGATTTATAGAGATTAATACAAGTTTGGTTTAAATATATAAATAAATGTGAGATTTATTATCGCTAATTATTCATTTCACATAACGCGCGACATTGCTTGCACGGTTGATGAGTGACAGATGGCAAGTGTGAACTTTGCGATTTTCTGACATTTTTGACCCTCAGTCGTCGGCGACTAGCGGTAGTTCACCAGTTGTACCGTGTCATTCATTGATTTAGGCAACAACGTTCAATATATATTTATTTGTATACTATCGTCCGATCAATTTCACAATTATTAACATTTATCGTACAAAAAACAGACACATAAAATGGGGAAAATTTGTTTATTAAAAATAAACATCAAATTAAACGACTACAAATAAAAAGGGCTTCACTTCAAATGTTGTTAATGTAAACGTGGTTGTAACAGAGTGAAGCCCTGAGACCAAAATAGGTATAAATTTACTTGACAGTCAGTTAACAGGATTAACCAGTGAATATTTATACATGTCTCTAATTGATCTAATCTACTATGAATATTTATACATGTCTCAAATTGATCAAATCTACTAGGACTATTTATACATGTCTCTGATTGATCTAATCTACTATGAATATTTATACATGTCTCTGATTGATCTAATCTACTATTTAAATGTGAACTTTGACTCTTGTATCATTACAAACAAATTAGATAATATCAACCAAACTATCAATAACAATCTAGTAATTGTTCACACAAAACCAAACCTATCAATAACAATCTACTAATTGTTCACATTAATATATTAATGAACATTGACTCTTGTATCATTAGATACAAATTACATAATATTGACAAAATCTATCAATAACATTATTAAACAAGATTATCTGTTGTTGAGGAGGGTATGAAAACGGTCAGAAGAAAAATGAACAAAAAACTTGCAGCGGATGGAAGAGGGAGGAGGTGGGATTTTCTTGATAGACATAGAATCTGCTATATAAATTTATATTTCTTTCGGATTAATTTTTGGTTTGAACTACCCTCAAGATTTCATTGCTAAAAGAGACTGTTTCAAACAAATCGAGATCCGAACAAACCACGAATTACATAGCTTGGGATTCGCCTAAGATTAATAATCTATTTTGTGTCCGATAAAAAGAGCTTTCATTTTACGAAAACTCTGTATTTATCGTACAAAAAACAGACACATAAAATGGGGAAAATTTGTTTATTAAAAATAAACATCAAATTAAACGACTACAAATAAAAAGGGCTTCACTTCAAATGTTGTTAATGTAAACGTGGTTGTAACAGAGTGAAGCCCTAAGACCAAAATAGGTATAAATTTACTTGACAGTCAGTTAACAGGATTAACCAGTGAATATTTATACATGTCTCTAATTGATCTAATCTACTATGAATATTTATACATGTCTCAAATTGATCAAATCTACTAGGACTATTTATACATGTCTCTGATTGATCTAATCTACTATGAATATTTATACATGTCTCTGATTGATCTAATCTACTATTTAAATGTGAACTTTGACTCTTGTATCATTACAAACAAATTAGATAATATCAACCAAACTATCAATAACAATCTAGTAATTGTTCACACAAAACCAAACCTATCAATAACAATCTACTAATTGTTCACATTAATATATTAATGAACATTGACTCTTGTATCATTAGATACAAATTACATAATATTGACAAAATCTATCAATAACATTATTAAACAAGATTATCTGTTGTTGAGGAGGGTATGAAAACGGCACACAGACACAAAGTGTCTGACCCCCACAACACAAACTTACGAATGCATCGTAAGAGCACATATGAATTCCAACCTCTCATCTGTCTAATCCACCATTACTTGCGGCATCAGAAACAACACTAATTCCAAATAGTGAAGTGCTATATAGTCTGAAATTTAGTTTTTAAATTGAAAATAGGATGTCTACAGAAGTGAAACTTGAAATTTACATGTAATGAATAGATAACCGAATAATTAAAACTTCCAAATGTAGATAATAAGGGACACATTATCATAACATCTATTGTATTTATAATTCCTGAAGCAAGTCTGAGTAGTGTTTTGACTGGCTGGATTTATATGTCAGTGGAATTTTATTTTCTGTAAGTGTAAAATCTGACAACAGAAGCATACAGACCTCATTTTGAGCTGACCTAGGTATTGCAGACACACTTTGAAAACATAAGAAGACCACAAAACATAGATTTAGAAGGATTTGAAGCAAATTAGGAACATGAGGAAATGGTCCACATCTTGAGTATTGCTGTATTCACTAAAAATGGTGTTTACATATACATTCAAAAGCAAGATCTAAAGAATTCTAAAAAAAAAAAAAAATAATAATAATAATTATAATTTCTTACTCACGCAGTTATTGACGAAAAAGTAAAATTTTAGCTTTTTCTTCTCTTCTACGGGAGAAGAAAAAGGACATAAATCATTCACACTTAAAGTAATTCCACCTGTAAGAATGAGCTTGTGGATATTGTATCAAAAACCGACTGGCCGAAATCGGGTTGGCAAATCACTCCCTATCATGTTTTCCATTGTTAGAACAGCTGGCGCAAGTCCTGCCGAACTAACAAATGGAAAATCATATGTTTGGTTCTTCACAAAGTTTATTGCATCTGGCGCAAGTCCGGATGCATCCTGCCCATACTTGCTAGCACTGATTTCAGCAGCTGGTGCAAATCCTGATGCTAGAATAAACTAATTCCACCTGTAAGAATGAGCTTGTGGATATTGTATCAAAAAACCGGCTGGCCGAAATCGGGTTGGCAAATCACTCCCCATCCTGTTTTCCATTGTTAGAACAGCTGGCGCAAGTCTTGCCGAACTAACAAATGAAAAATCATATGTTTGGTTCTTCACAAAGTTTATTGCATCCTGCCCATCCTTGCTAGCACTGATTTCAGCAGCTGGCGCAAATCCAGTTGGCAAATCACTCCCCATCATGTTTGCTATAGTTAGAACAGCTGGCGCAAGTCCTGCCGAACTAACAAATGAATAATCATATGTTTGGTTCTTCATGAAGTTCATTGCATCTGGCGCAAGTCCGGATGCATCCTGTCTATCATTACTAGCACTGATTTCAGCAGCTGGCGCAAGTCCTGATGCTAGATTAATCAAGCTAGACAGAGAGCATCATGTAGTTGGCGTATAAGGCATGCAATAATTACTGCGGCCTGTAACAACTGGCCAAGTCTTGTTGTAACTGACCTTGTATTTATTGACTAATAATATGTTCTTGCAGTAGTTTAATTGAATAATTATATTGCTTTTACCTTACCCTCCTACACTTGGATACTCTTCCGAATTATTTTAATTTACAAATTATCTATTATATATATATATCTAAGTAAGAATGATGAAAGATTTAATTCTTGTGGCCATTTTTTTTTTTTTTTCTTTTTTTTTTTTTTTTTTTTTTTTTTTATTATTATTATTATTATTAAATTTCAAAGCAGCTGGATCACTAAGCTTTACAAAACAATCAACAAAGAAGAAAACTTAGAAAGAAAAAAGTGACCCAAAACATAATTTCGTAGGATCCACTTGAAACCTAAGGTCACTTTGGCCTACAGGAAAACCAGCCCCTGGGATTATTCCAGAGTCATCACAAATTGGCATAATTGCATTAATTATATAAAATGAAATCAAGAAATTATCAACTATATCTCTTCTCATTAATTTAAATTATTACTAATGAGAACGTTAAATCTTAACTTCCTAACATGAATTATTTTTAAATATCCTTATGAGCACTAATATTGTATATTTTAATTTGAGATTAAGAGTGGCTGGTATGTATGCTTCATTGACCAAAAGTAACAAGAAAAAGAAAACTCCAATCAAAGAGGAATCAGTGGGTCCACCACAAATTGGCATCAGCCAATGTGATTATCGCCTCCAGAGTTTATCAATTCTTGCTAAATCAAATCCTAGAAACAACAATTGCTCCTCTTATTTATTTATATTATTTGGACATTTTTGCCCTACAAATCACACGATAAAATGTACCCAAAAAATTTAAGTAACAAAGATGAAACTCCAAAAAATGAGGAAAAAGGCCAAAAACATATCTTCCTGACAACAAGACCTATCTGAAACCCCATAAGGCCGCAGTGGCAATGCCAAAGAATGGCCCACAGGAAAAACAGTTCCTGAAAGGAATCAGTGAGTCAACCACAAATTGGCATAAATGCATAAAAGCAGCCAAAGTGGTTATCGCCTCCAGAGTTAATCAATCTTTGTTAAACAAATTCTCTGAGACAATTATCATTGATTTATAAAATTAATATTGTCTATTGCATTAAAGTGAGCACCATCTCAAATGTTTACTCAGCGAATCACAACAAGAATCAATCTTCTTATCAAGATAATTTATAAAGTTGACCCTGCAAATCACACAAAAAAATGTACCCAAAAAATTTAAGTAACAAAGATGAAACTACCAACGAGGAAAAAGGCCAAAAACATATGTTCCTGACAACAAGACCTATCTGAAACCCCATAAGGCCGCAGTGGCAATGCCAAAGAATGGCCCACAGGAAAAACAGTTCCTGAAAGGAATCAGTGAGTCAACCACAAACTAGCATAAAAGCAGCTCAAGTGGTTATCGCCTCAAGAGTTAATCAATCCTTGTTAAACAAATTCTCTGACACAATTATCGTCGATTTATAAAATTAATATTGTCTAAAGTGAACGCCATCTCAAATTTTTACTCAGCGAATCACAACAAGTTAACATAGTACTTTTTCACCTGAATGAAACCAAAATTTTTATATAACAAAGATGAAACTATTTTCCATCCTCCTTGACATATTAAAAGTTATGGAAGCATCATCCAAACCCAAATTTGGATGCAAAAATGCAAATGATTTTTTCATTATGTTATTCCGCAAATGTTTAATAAATGAGAAACCGATTAGTGTTACTCTGCATTATGAGAATTCTTGTTTTATGCTCAATTTGTTAAATTTGATAATTTAATAACAACGGAAATTCACGATTGAAACAAAGAATGAGTGAACGATAATGTAAGGTTTAGAGACTGACTAGACCACATGGAAAGCCAACAATGTCAATGAGACAAAGATAAGGGTCATAATCCAAATAATTGGTCAGACAGATTCAATAACAACCACGCAAAGCTGTTATCAAATATATACACAAACTATTAAAAATATTTGTAACATAAATTTTATTTTTAGATCTTTATAGTCATATAAAAATAAAGTATAGACAGCTACAAATTTTTTATGTGCAATTGGTTATCTCCTCAAAAAGTTCATCAAATCTTGCTATTTTAAATCAAATTTAAAACTGGTGAACTATCACCACTCTCATTGATTTAAATTAAATCAAAATTATATGGTCATTGTGCTTTTAACTTAATTTAAAGTTAACACTAGCGCTTAAATTTCTAAGATTGTATATTTTTTAGACTACATTTTATTAAAATCATGAAAGAACAGTCCAAACCAAATTTAATCCAGATGAATTTTGTATTATGAATTTGTCACTCCAAAAATATGTCACTAGTGACTGGAAGTGCTGCCGACTATTACACTAATAATGACAATTCAACCAGTCTTATGGTAGACTAGTCTACATCATATATTTTAATTTTAATTCCATGAAAATGAGGTTAAGCAGCGCAAATTTTTTTGATTTCATGAAATGAAACGAAAAGCAATTAGACTAGGCCTATATACGTTTTTGTAGACAGCCACAATTTTGTAATGTGCAATGTCTAGAATTAGACTATTAGATTTAAAATGAATTAGACCAAAGTCTAGTCCTAGCCCTGGCCTAGGGCGGCTAGGCCAGGAGCCTATGGCCATAGTCTATACTATAGTCAGATTCACATTAAATTCATCAACCAGGATTATTGAATTTCGCGGACTTCTCAGTCAAACCCGAACCAACTTTCACGAAACCCCACACACACCACCCTCCATTCATGTCGTAACCACCCCGAAAACTTCGCGAAGCCTTGATAAGCATTCCAGAAGCTAGACCATCTGACATGTAATAAAATTGTGAAACGAAGCTGATGGGTTTATAGAGGGCAGCATTTTTTTTTATTTACTACATGTCAAATGGTCCAACCTCCCAAATACCCATCAAAACCTCGCGAAACCCTCAGGGCAGTCACGACATGAATGGAAAACAGCGTGTGCAAAATTTCACGGAAACTGATCGGGAATTGACTGAGAAATCGGCGAAATTCATCCACCACGGTGAATGTGAATCCTGGTATAGTCTATAGTATAGTCTGAGTCTACTAACAGTTAGAGTAACAATTAGAGCCGAGTCTAGACACAATCTAGACTCAAGTAACTTTGACATTTGATTAACAGCGCGTACGGATAATACTATTAATAATAGTTAATAAAAACACGAATTCAGCGTGAGCGATAATATAAGAATTTGAAGTGGACTTAGCCACGTGACTGCGACCGGATCGATGTCGGCGATGTCAATCGAAGTCATAATCTAAAAAACCACTGACACATGGTTGAAATATTCAAAAACAATGCAAAACTATATCTATCATATAAAAGAACTATTGAAACGTATTTAAAATACAAGATTTTCTTGATAGACATAGAATCTGCTATATAAATTTATATTTCTTTCGGATTAATTTTTGGTTTGAACTACCCTCAAGATTTCATTGCTAAAAGAGACTGTTACAAACAAATCGAGATCCGAACAAACCACGAATTACATAGCTTGGGATTCGCCTAAGATTAATAATCTATTTTGTGTCCGATAAAAAGAGCTTTTATTTTACGAAAACTCTGTATTTATTTGTTAAATTAGGTCAAACATTTTGGATTATAACAGATAGGAAGTTTTTTTTTCGCAAGTGTATACAATTGATTATTGATTATTTGAAAATTATTTGATTGAATGTCATGATGATGAGTGTTATTTGAGTTGTAATTACTGTTATATAATACAACCATAGGTCGTTCGTTGTGAATTGATTGCACAACAAGCGGTCTTTGTATTAATTACTCTTTTGATTAGTTATACGTACAGCATTAAATTGTGTGAGCACTTTGTAAATATTATATATACAATTCGTTGCTATTTTCACCCATGCAATATTGCGGCGGCTAGTATCCATGTTAATGATTGATAGCTGTCATAAATACACTGCAGGACTTTTCACGGAATGAAGGTGTGAAGCTATATTATGTGTTGAATAGGCAAACCCAATTTATTTGTGATTTTTGGCCGTGCCCATTCCTGTTGACATTTTACACTTCACTTGTGAGGTTCATAATTATGTATTCATCAGTATTTGCATGTTTGATGTGTTGAATTACCGTCAGATGGCGCGGTGGTTCAAGTGATTCACTGTGAATTCAGTATCACACTTGTATATATTTCCAGTTAAATTTATTATCATTTGATTTGCTCATTTCCATAAAGTATTACTCCTAATATTTTCGGTTAGCTCATATATTGGTTATCGACTTGATAACAATTGTGATCTAAGCTGAAAGTAGTTTATTATTAAAGGTATAACGATTTTGTTTCAAATTGAAATCTATTAGGCATACACAACAGTGGATCACTGACTGCATTCTCAATAGACCAACGCAAAATATGTTTATTTTGTAGGGCGTCGCGGTATCTTCCACAAGTTGTCTATTTGATTCATCTCTGATTATCTCTATCTAACTCATTAGGCTACGTAGATCACAGATCTTGAGGCGTGGAAGTACATCCTGCCAAAATTTTGGTTTAGATATACCAGTGTCCCATTATTTATATTTAATTTCTATGTGACTGTATTGATACAGTGTACAGCTGTATGTAGATCTATTCATTCATTTTGTTGCGCCACATACCTTTATAATATTATACTCATTGCTATATATATGTACGTAGTTAGTGTTGTTCTCAACAACTACACCGTATATTTTGAATTTTACATTGGTGATAATCAAGTGTAAATATATTATACTTGGTATTGATCTAGTGTTACGTATTGGTTAGTTTTTTTTTTTTTGATTCCTTGGATCTTTATTATACTTGAATAATCGGACCATTTTTCTAACGCTAGACATACAGGCCAAATCTGTTTTTTTTTATAACTTGTCCTTTGTGCTAAGATTGATATGTATTTCGTTTAGTGTAAATACTCATTTATTATATTGGATTAGCTAGCTAGGATTTCAATAATCCTATACTGACCGCCGGGGCTGTGAACATTAGGTGCTGAGTATATTTTGTTAGTCAGAACTATACCTAGGTGTTTTTTTTTGTAAGTATTTGATTTGCCCTGATTATATCAGCTTACTTAACCTAGGAGAGCTTGGACTTGGAGACTTTAGGATTTGGGGAAGCCCAGAAGATTAGCGAACGTTATAGAATTAGTTATTTATTGATTAGCTATTACTTAGTGTACGCAGACATTCATCTGGCATAATGTCGTTCAGCGAAGAAGAAGTTAAGAGCATCATCATCATCATCATCATCATCATCATCATCATCATCATCAGCATTAAATTGTGTGAGCACTTTGTAAATATTATATATACAATTCGTTGCTATTTTCACCCATGCAATATTGCGGCGGCTAGTATCCATGTTAATGATTGATAGCTGTCATAAATACACTGCAGGACTTTTCACGGAATGAAGGTGTGAAGCTATATTATGTGTTGAATAGGCAAACCCAATTTATTTGTGATTTTTGGCCGTGCCCATTCCTGTTGACATTTTACACTTCACTTGTGAGGTTCATAATTATGTATTCATCAGTATTTGCATGTTTGATGTGTTGAATTACCGTCAGATGGCGCGGTGGTTCAAGTGATTCACTGTGAATTCAGTATCACACTTGTATATATTTCCAGTTAAATTTATTATCATTTGATTTGCTCATTTCCATAAAGTATTACTCCTAATATTTTCGGTTAGCTCATATATTGGTTATCGACTTGATAACAATTGTGATCTAAGCTGAAAGTAGTTTATTATTAAAGGTATAACGATTTTGTTTCAAATTGAAATCTATTAGGCATACACAACAGTGGATCACTGACTGCATTCTCAATAGACCAACGCAAAATATGTTTATTTTGTAGGGCGTCGCGGTATCTTCCACAAGTTGTCTATTTGATTCATCTCTGATTATCTCTATCTAACTCATTAGGCTACGTAGATCACAGATCTTGAGGCGTGGAAGTACATCCTGCCAAAATTTTGGTTTAGATATACCAGTGTCCCATTATTTATATTTAATTTCTATGTGACTGTATTGATACAGTGTACAGCTGTATGTAGATCTATTCATTCATTTTGTTGCGCCACATACCTTTATAATATTATACTCATTGCTATATATATGTACGTAGTTAGTGTTGTTCTCAACAACTACACCGTATATTTTGAATTTTACATTGGTGATAATCAAGTGTAAATATATTATACTTGGTATTGATGTAGTGTTACGTATTGGTTAGTTTTTTTTTTTTTGATTCCTTGGATCTTTATTATACTTGAATAATCGGACCATTTTTCTAACGCTAGACATACAGGCCAAATATGTTTTTTTTTTATAACTTGTCCTTTGTGCTAAGATTGATATGTATTTCGTTTAGTGTAAATACTCATTTATTATATTGGATTAGCTAGCTAGGATTTCAATAATCCTATACTGACCGCCGGGGCTGTGAACATTAGGTGCTGAGTATATTTTGTTAGTCAGAACTATACCTAGGTGTTTTTTTTTTGTAAGTATTTGATTTGCCCTGATTATATCAGCTTACTTAACCTAGGAGAGCTTGGACTTGGAGACTTTAGGATTTGGGGAAGCCCAGAAGATTAGCGAACGTTATAGAATTAGTTATTTATTGATTAGCTATTACTTAGTGTACGCAGACATTCATCTGGCATAATGTCGTTCAGCGAAGAAGAAGTTAAGAGCATCATCATCATCATCATCATCATCATCATCATCATCATCATCATCATCATCATCATCATCATCATCATCATCATCATCATCATCATCATCATCATCATCATCATCATCATCATCATCATCATCATCATCATCATCATCATCATCATCATCATCATCATCATCATCATCATCATCATCATCATCATCATCATCATCATCATCATCATCATCATCATCATCATCATCATCATCATCATCATCATCATCATCATCATCATCATCATCATCATCATCATCATCATCATCATCATCATCATCATCATCATCATCATCATCATCATCATCATCATCATCATCATCATCATCATCATCATCATCATCATCATCATCATCATCATCATCATCATCATCATCATCATCATCATCATCATCATCATCATCATCATCATCATCATCATCATCATCATCATCATCATCATCATCATCATCATCATCATCATCATCATCATCATCATCATCATCATCATCATCATCATCATCATCATCATCATCATCATCATCATCATCATCATCATCATCATCATCATCATCATCATCATCATCATCATCATCATCATCATCATCATCATCATCATCATCATCATCATCATCATCATCCATCATCATCATCATCATCATCATCATCATCATCATCATCATCATCATCATCATCATCATCATCATTCATCATCATCATCATCATCATCATCATCATCATCATCATCATCATCATCATCATCATCATCATCATCATCATCATCATCATCATCATCATCATCATCATCATCATCATCATCATCATCATCATCATCATCATCATCATCATCATCATCATCATCATCATCATCATCATCATCATCATCATCATCATCATCATCATCATCATCATCATCATCATCATCATCATCATCATCATCATCATCATCATCATCATCATCATCATCATCATCATCATCATCATCATCATCATCATCATCATCAGCATCATCATCATCATCATCATCATCATCATCATCATCATCATCATCATCATCATCATCATCATCATCATCATCATCATCATCATCATCATCATCATCATCATCATCATCATCATCATCATCATCATCATCATCATCATCATCATCATCATCATCATCATCATCATCATCATCATCATCATCATCATCATCATCATCATCATCATCATCATCATCATCATCATCATCATCATCATCATCATCATCATCATCATCATCATCATCATCATCATCATCATCATCATCATCATCATCATCATCATCATCACATCATCATCATCATCATCATCATCATCATCATCATCATCATCATCATCATCATCATCATCATCATCATCATCATCATCATCATCATCATCATCATCATCATCATCATCATCATCATCATCATCATCATCATCATCATCATCATCATCATCATCATCATCATCATCATCCATCATCATCATCATCATCATCATCATCATCATCATCATCATCATCATCATCACATCATCATCATCATCATCATCATCATCATCATCATCATCATCATCATCATCATCATCATCATCATCATCATCATCATCATCATCATCATCATCATCATCATCATCATCATCATCATCATCATCACATCATCATCATCATCATCATCATCATCATCATCATCATCATCATCATCATCATCACATCATCATCATCATCATCATCATCATCATCATCATCATCATCATCATCATCATCATCATCATCATCATCATCATCATCATCATCATCATCATCATCATCATCATCATCATCATCATCATCATCATCATCATCATCATCATCATCATCATCAATCATCATCATCATCATCATCATCATCATCATCATCATCATCATCATCATCATCATCATCATCATCATCATCATCATCATCATCATCATCATCATCATCATCATCATCATCATCATCATCATCATCATCATCATCATCATCATCATCATCATCATCATCATCATCATCATCATCATCATCATCATCATCATCATCATCATCATCATCATCATCATCATCATCATCATCATCATCATCATCATCATCATCATCATCATCATCATCATCATCATCATCATCATCATCATCATCATCATCATCATCATCATCATCATCATCATCATCATCATCATCATCATCATCATCATCATCATCATCATCATCATCATCATCATCATCATCATCATCATCATCATCATCATCATCATCATCATCATCATCATCATCATCATCATCATCATCATCATCATCATCATCATCATCATCATCATCATCATCTCATCATCATCATCATCATCATCATCATCATCATCATCATCATCATCATCATCATCATCATCATCATCATCATCATCATCATCATCATCATCATCATCATCATCATCATCATCATCATCATCATCATCATCATCATCATCATCATCATCATCATCATCATCATCATCATCATCATCATCATCATCATCATCATCATCATCATCATCATCATCATCATCATCATCATCATCATCATCATCATCATCATCATCATCATCACATCATCATCATCATCATCATCATCATCATCATCATCATCATCATCATCATCATCATCATCATCATCATCATCATCATCATCATCATCATCATCATCATCATCATCATCATCATCATCATCATCATCATCATCATCATCATCATCATCATCATCATCATCATCATCATCATCATCATCATCATCATCATCATCATCATCATCATCATCATCATCATCATCATCATCATCATCATCATCATCATCATCATCATCATCATCATCATCATCATCATCATCATCATCATCATCATCATCATCATCATCATCATCATCATCATCATCATCATCATCATCATCATCATCATCATCATCATCATCATCATCATCATCATCATCATCATCATCATCATCATCATCATCATCATCATCATCATCATCATCATCATCATCATCATCATCATCATCATCATCATCATCATCATCATCATCATCATCATCATCATCATCATCATCATCATCATCATCATCATCATCATCATCATCATCATCATCATCATCATCATCATCATCATCATCATCATCATCATCATCATCATCATCATCATCATCATCATCATCATCATCATCATCATCATCATCATCATCATCATCATCATCATCATCATCATCATCATCATCATCATCATCATCATCATCATCATCATCATCATCATCATCATCATCATCATCATCATCAT